>LPNX010152058.1:541705-695986 GCA_001517045.1 Pseudotsuga menziesii | reverse complement strand
GAGCTGGATAAGATGCTTGCTGTAGGAATTATTGAGCCCGTTGAGGAATCTGAGTGGGTCAGTCCTATGGTGGTGCAAGAGAAGAAGACTAAGGGTGAAATTCAAATCTATGTTGATCTAAGGAAGTTGAATGATGCTTGTCTACATGATCCTTTCCCCACACCTTTCACAGATGAAGTGTTAGACAATGTTAGGGATCAAGAAGTGTACTCTTTTACTGATGGATTTTCAGGTTACCATCACATCAGAATTGCTCCAGAGGACCAACATAAGACAACCTTTGCTACAGATATGGGATCCTTTCAGTATACAGCTATGCCCTTTGGATTGAAGAATGCACCTGCTATATTTTCTAGAGTAGTCATCTCTTCCTTTAAGGAATATATACATAAATTATTAGAAGTATACTTTGATGATTGGACTATCTTTGGGCTACTAAAAGACCATATAACTAGTTTAAGACTTATGCTGGATAAATGTAGACAACACCAGATTTCCTTGAACTTGAAAAAGTGTATCTTTTGTGCACCTTTTGGGATTCTGCTAGGTCACATTGTATGTAAACAAGGCTTGATGATGGATTCGGTGAAGATAGCTATTATTGTGAACCTGCCACCTCCAACATCTGTTAGACAACTTTGCACTACACTTGGTCATACTGGATATTACAGGAAATTTATTAAAGGGTATGCTCAGATTACTGCTCCAATGGAAAATCAGTTTAAGAAAGATATTAAGATTTCTCTCTCAGAATTGAGGAAAACATGTCTAATGGAGTCATAGGAGTAGGCTAAAGGAGACACGAGCGAGGACTCATATGCAATGGATGCAGGTTAAGTACAAAGAGTACTTGTTATACAATTGAGAATTCATATACAATGTATGCAGGTATAGTATTATTGGATTGGATGATGGAAAATTAAGAAGGCATGTACAAAGATGCATAATATGGATGCAGGTTAAGTACAAAGAGTACTTGTTATACAATTGAGAATTCATATACAATGTATGCAGGTATAGTATTATTGAATTGGATGATGGAAAATTAAGAAGGCATGTACAAAGATGCATAATTCATTAGACAGGATGTTGCTTTCTTTAATGAGCATGAGTGTAGAACCTTTAGGCTCTGACCGGTAAGATGGAGGCATTGCTATATTGCACTCTCATTGTATGCTTTCTGTATATGGTTACACTGCAAATACTTTTTACTGGATGTAACTGTCAACTTTCGACATAACTTTATGAATATAAACCCAACAAACCTATGCCTACATTGTCTTTCCAACACCGGCTGGACCCACAATCCCCACAATTTTGGCTTTGCATCTCTGTACGGTGTGCCCAAATTCATCTTTGTTGACATATTTCAATCTTTGTTTCTCAGATCTTTCTAATACGTGTCCCATGACTTCACTAGATAACTCCTCGTCACCATTGAAAAGTAGAGAGTACAACAACCAGTGATAATTTGGGGGATCCATCCAACAAATTAAAAGCTAATACATTAAGCAGAGATAGAGTCCTCACCCACTACACTTCTTCGACTCCAAGCCGCTCAAATATGAAGCTCTTTTAAGAGCTGCCGGTGAGGGTACCAAGCAATTGCCTTCCAGGCTGTTGTGTAATCTAGGTGGGTCCCTATAGCTTTTTGAAGTGAGGCCAGAAATTTCATTTGGACACCTTCTCTCATGCTAATGGAATTGGCCAGTGGTATCATAACTTTCATTGTTATTGTCAATCATTATGAGCATATTCTTCTTTTGCAGTATAAAGTGCCCAGCCCCGTCACTTGTATTGTAGGATTTCCACTGATAAACAACCTCAGCTTTCAAGCGTCTGATCTGATCGATTAGAGTTCCGCCTAGCTAACTGCTTTATCAACTCTATATAGAAATCTTTGATATGGCCATTGTTGACGTATATAATTGAATCTCTAGTAATATTTGCGCTGTTATTTTTATGTTTAGTACTAAATGGGATGTTCGAGGTTGACATAACAAGCGGTGAAAAAAATGTGAATGGTGCACCGTGCAGGAGATTGCCGAGAGGAAATGCTGCACGCTTCCTAACAGAGCCGCTGGCCATCGATATCGTTAAGGGGCATTGTTTACATCAAAATGCTGCCAAAAAATCAAATGCGAGTGAAGTTTACAGATCTGAGAGGTGTTGGTGCCCCTTTAGGGGCAAGCCCTGCTTCCATTGGATCAATTGGTCACTGGTTCCAACTACCAACCTTGTGAATTGAAAAAATGAGAAAATTCAGTTTAAAACACTAAAAGTCCTGGCACCAAATATATTACATGAAAACCTTATGTTGATTGTTCTCAAAAACCATTTTGAATATAAACTTGACCTCCTTCTCGTGTAATAGACCACTTATTTAAGAGGTCTTAACTGACCTTCGGTATTTCTATCAAAGCCAACAATTGATAAATCGGATGCCCAATATAGGGTAATAAAAATATATTCACAATCTAAGTAAAAACTTTAATAGCCCAAAATATCCAAGAAATCAGACTATATCCAGTTACCCATTGCAGAAAACTCAATCTATAACATTAGACACTCAAATTTCCTATAAAAGGCAACAATCCATGAATCCAAATCAGTGATTGATATAGAGAAATCATGTCATATTCACAATCTAAAAAAGTGTCAATAGCCCATATTGGATGCAAGAACAACCCTTTATATCTCACCAAATTTGCCATAGCGTTCCTTAACTTGTTCCTCATTCCATGTTGGCAGCAAGCCTTCTACAAATACTGACTTTACCTGCAAAGGAAAATAAGCTCCCACTTTAGCAAGCAATATAGTTGAAAACCATAAAGAGGAATGATTAGAGCACAAATTGAAAACTAAAACATTTGCAAAACTGACAATAAACAAGATCTATAAAACTATATTTAAAAAACAATGCAATAAATATTCATCTAGTCATACCTATGCCATTACATCTTCATTCGGATCATTCAAAGGCTTAGCCAAGCAACCTTAATAGGCCTTCCATCCCAAGAGCATTCCTCTTTTGCAATGTTGTTTTAAATGCAATTTGAGCATCTTTATAACTTTCTAGTTTAAAAAATGCAAAGCCATTGTTAACTCCTGTGTTTTGGGATCTTCAATGACAGTGACATCGATAATATTTCCAACTCCAACCTCTTTCACCTTGTTTAAAACCTGCAAAGACACAAACAACATATTTGTAGCTTAAACTTTTTAATAAGCAAATGACATGTCTGTTCATGCTGAACCATAAGGAACCCAAAAATAAGTGAAATATATTTAATATGGATAAACTGAATGATGAACTGACAACACGTGCCTCTCTCCTCAGAACCTTATGGAACATTCATGTCTTGGAGGCCCTCTCCGACCAAAACCGGGGGCTTCGCATCCCCTCTTTCAAAACCGCCTTTTCCTCATGTTCACCGCCATTGCTATTCTCTTCCAAGGTTCTCCACCGGCGCTTGGGAAGCCTGCCGAGCTTTGGGTGTAGAATTCTTTGTGGCCTTTGGACCCGCTGCCTTCTTGGGAGACGTTGGGGTTGCCGTTTTATCAGTTGCTTTGCGAGGTCTCATTTTTTTTTAGGGTCGAAGCTTTGCAGAGAAACCCTAATTATACAGACAATTCAAATATTACTCAGAGAGCTTCAAATAACAGAAGTTGCTCGAAGGGACTCCGAGTCCTTACATGTGTGTTCTGAATGCCAAAAGTTACTGAAAGAGAGTCCGAGTCCTTGGATGTGTGCTCTGAATGCTGAAGGCAGCCAAAATAAAAAATAGAAAAAGCACAGGAATTCATCGGGGGAGCCATGAAAGCCCCTTATTCTCTCCACCTCTCACGTCATAGTTCCATCTCTGTATACCAATTATTTGGAACTGTATCCAATGTATGGACAAACATGACCATTGACCCAGCTTGAATCGAGTTCAATCCATAGACACCTGCAATCCCATCTCCAACTGATATCACTAGACTGATCTCATCAACTTGTGGATTGGTGCAATAGTAGGTAATTCTCCTTTGTAATAGAGTCGTGAGTTCCACAGCTCAAGGATCAAATTTCATACTTGAGGACGAATGGATAGGGATAAATATACTTGAAAGGGGTTGTGTAGTCGCGGAGGACTGTTAGAGGGTCCATTCAAATTTCATACTTGAGCACGGATGGATAAGGATAAATATACTTGAAAGGGGTTGTGTAGTCGCGGAGGACTGTTAGAGGGTCTATGGATGGTCTAAGGGAGGCTTACACAATGAGACCATGGGGATAAGCATAGCGCTAACAGGTATGAAAAACTACACAACAGCAGCAAGGAGGCTAAAAGTATTAGTATAAAAAACCATAAAAAAACTTTGGCCAATTTTATTGAAAAACAATTGGCAGCCTTTTGACAAGCTGGAGAGACGATAATGGGACAGTCGTCAAACCCAACTTCTAAAAAACGCTTAATATACAATAATATATTTATATAAACCATATTATTAATTATTTATACAAAATAAATTTCATTGTTATATATATATATATATTTTGACTTCTCTAATTTAAACTTAAACTTTTTACGTCAAAACTCAACCAAAATTAAGCATAAATCTAATAAATTAGAATTATCTAAAATAATTGATACACCTTCCCATAAAAAAACCACATTTCTTTGTATCAGGTCAAATATCACTATATTCGTTATAAATTATCGGGTCCGTTTTTCAAGATTCCAGACCGTTTAAATGGCAAGCTTTCCGTCTCTCTCCATCAATTCAGTTCTAGCAGAAAAGATTTAAACACCGCTTGTCAGTTTTCATTGCTTTGACAAGCGAACGTCCAATATCATTTGATCATTATTCTTGATTCGTTATCTCGTGCGACCTCCATCATTCCATTCTTCTTGATTTCCGATCCTTTCATTCTTCTTGATCGGGACTCGGGATCTTCATGTGCAGAGAATGGAGGCGGTCAAGCGGACGCTTAGAGAAGCGGGAGTTATCGGAGACACTGTGGACGATTTCGATTCTCTATTTCAGTTGAATGTAATCTATCACAATGTACTCGACGGCGAAAAGCGAATAAGCCTGGGAGATGAAGTATGGGCTTCAGAAGTGCAAAACAGACCTCGTCATTTTCAATACTCTTACCATCCTGCTTTTCCTGAGGTGCTTGAAACCATAAAGACCGTCAGAATACTCGTAGTGGTAAGCAAGCTTAAATCATATTTCCTCATCATTTTTCTAATATATTTAGTCAAATTGAAGTCATATTATTAACCCTTTCTCAAAACCATAACTAGGTTATGACGGATCCTAACGCTGTTATGACGGATCCGAACGCTGTTGGCGGGGGCGAGTATTTGCACTGGTATGATATCTACTTCCTGTGAAGTCACATCAAATTATTGATTCTATATATATAGCACTGGTATCCGTTGTATAAAAATATTCATTGATATTTTGTGCAGGTTAGGTAGGCATGCCATTGCACCCCAAAAAAGACGTTCGATTACGGTCCGAGGAAAACAAAGGTATCATGGCTATGGTTGTGTTAACTTAAAATTCTAGAGTAGATTATAGATTCATGTTTTTAATGAATTTGAATTGGTTGTTTTTTTTTTTATGTTTCCATAATAAAATTTGTGGACAAGGTATCATGGTTGTGTTATTATTTTGTTGAGCTAAAAATAAATCCATTGAATACGTTTCTTTATGTTAAACCTAGTCGATGTTTGTTTCTTTTTACTGCAATATTAAGGGTCGTGCAATGGGAAGATCTGGTTAGCTATGAAGCTCCAAGGGGCAGACGCTTGTCTATGCGGAATATAGTTTTCACAATATTCCCAGCTTATGAGTGGCATCTGATTATACCCGAATCTCGGAACAATTTCAATACCAGAGGTTTTGCAAGGATTAATGGACTTGGGGCTCCGTTGGGTGCTGCTTTTTTCAAAATCAAGTAATACCCCGGTGATAATGGTCATCAAAGAATCAGCCTCCTGTACGATGAATGCCGTTTAAATAACTGTTACCTGGTTACAATCTGAGCAATGAAAATCTGAGCCGTGCTTATCATTATTTCAATAGATATGACGTTTTAATCTGAAGATTGTGAAGGTTGCAAGAGTTTGTTTCTCAACGTAATTTTATGTCATTTTTTAGTTAAAGAATATGTTGTTTTATGTCATTTTTTAACTTAAAAAAAAATTGTTTATGTCATTTCTTAATATATTAGAGATGTGTTGGATTGAACACTGATAAAGTTGTAATTTTACTTAATATATTTTTAAATTAAACTTTTTAATAAATTTAATATTTTACAGTGATTCTCAAAAATACATACATTAGAAAAATACTGTTTCTTCTCATTTCAATGTCACGTATTTGTTTAAGGTCATAAAAGTTTTTATTTGAAGCTCATAAATTTCTTTTTCTAATATATCTGATGTGAAGACATTTTTTATTTTTCTTTTTTCTTTTAATAACCTTATGTTTATTGGCGTTATGTTATTGATGTGACACTATGGAAGGCCCGTTTTATTATGGGTATAGTATAGATATACTGAAAAGGGTATTTAACAAAATTTTAAGTGTATATTATGTAAAAGTCTTGATGGTCAAACTTTGGCAAAAATTTAAGTGTATATTATGTAAAACTTTTGATGGTTAAATTCCGTTTTATTATGGGTATAGTATAGATATTACTGAAAAGGGTATTTATCAAAATTTTAAGTGTATATTATGTAAAAATTTTGATGGTCAAATTTTGCCAAAATTTTAAGTGTATATTATGTAAAACTTTTGATGGTTAAATTTTGATGTTTAGTATTGTTTTGTTATATAAGTTTTCAAGATTTAAGTTACACAATTTTGAAAAAATGATTTATTTTTAGATTTTTTAAAATTTTTATATTATTGAATTTAAAAAATGAAATTTAAAGTTTTTATTATAATAATGTTTTTTAAATAAAATGATAAAAGTAAATCTAAAGTTTTCATTATTTTTATTTTTATGTTAACTCTTAATAGACCACATATATGTTTTTATTGAAACCTGTGATGAATTTAAAGTTCTAATTTTATTTAAAACATTTTTTTTTAACTTTTTAATAAATTTATGTGATAAATTTATTTTATTAATTTTATATGATAAATTAAGGTAAATATATACAAGAAAAATAGTATTGCCTCCTTTTTCAATGTCACATATTTTTTAAAAGCCATAAAAGTTTTTTTTTCTAATGTATGTGATGTGATATGATATCATGTGTATACATTTTTTCTTTTTCTTTTATTAACGTTATGTTTATTAGCGTTTGGTCAATGACGTGAAATTAAGTTTAAATTTAATCTTTATTCTCAATACTCATAGCCGACCAACGTCAAGCTTTTTATGAGGCTTATAGCATAAATATTACTGAAAAGGGTATATTGGTGTATATTATGTAGAAATTTTGATGTTTAATATTGTTTTAAAGTATATGGTCTAGGCAAGTTTTTAAGACTTAAGTTGTAACATAATTTTGAAAATTGATTTAATTTTCGATTTTTTGTTTTTATGTTTTTTTTTAATATTTTTATATTATTTGATTCTGAAAAAAAAATGTAATTTAAAGTTTTTTTTTTTAATTTTCTTTTCTTAATATTTAAAGAAGGTGATAAAAAGATTAAATGTAAAGTTTTCAGTATTATTATTATCTCTTTTATTTTAAATGTAGTAAGTAATTAAAAGATTTAATTGTTTAATTGTAGTAAGTAATTAAAAGATTTAATTGTTTTTTTTTCAATTAAATGTAATTCTATCATAAAATCTCATTTCCACTAAATACAAATTTAAAGTATTTATTTTATTTTTATCTTCAATGTTAGCTGATGCACAATCATGAACTCCTTTAAAGACACTTTAGATGCCACATAATATTGGAACCTCTAACTTTAGGTGAGAATTAGGGGTACCTCCCTAACGTATTTGATGATGAAGTAAAAAGACAAAAGATGGGTAATTGAATGAGCTTTCATAATATATAACATTTATGGATAAAAAAATTTGTGTAAATGATTATAATATTAGTTTCTGTGAAATTGGGTTTTCAAACTTTCAGCACATCATAACATATATGTTTGTGCGGGTGCAGCAATATATGAGATAAATGATGTCAATTTTGAATAAAATCTTACAAAAATGTAAAGAACATATGGGCCTAGTGCAACACTATTTATTCATATTATTTCCTGAATTATTTTTTTATTAATTATTGAAGTCAAAAAAGCTCGAAATGAAAACGTTATGTGCGGGTGCAACCCGCAACACTTTAGAGGAAAAAATTAATGAAATCCTTGATTTCTATAAATGATATCGTAGAGCTCGTTCTCTCCTAGTGCACCATATAGTTTTCTTGGAAAATGGTGAAGGAAATAAAAATTTATATAAAAAACAATCGATGTATCTATTTTCGAAAACTAACTTGTGTCATTTAGAAAAATAATAATAAATAATTAAAACATACATTTGAAGGAAACAATTACATATTCAGAATCGTAAGATCGTACTCTACAATATTATAAATTTTCATAAAAAAACACTGTGTTTGTCAAAAAAAAACAGGCCATCGAAACTGAGCATATTGATAGAATTATAAAAGACAGGCAATAGCCCTGGTTTTATGTCCTAGCCAACAGGTTTGGTAGTCCGAAGCTAACTCCGACCATAATGCCAAATCTTATTCTCGCTGAGTTTTTAAATTTTTAAAACACAGATATGCATTATAGCTTATTCATATCACATATGCAATTCATATGCGATTTTTCTTAACTACTTTGTTATGAGAGTAAAAAAGAGTAATGGAAACCTTATCCCATTATAATACCATTTAGACTCTGAATTTTCCATCTAAATGGTTTATGAGGTGGCTCATGGCCCAACATTACATTGGTTAAGAGGGCAGGGTGAGACTCAAAGGAGGGAAAGGAAGGTGTAGAGGGAATCATGGGAGGGAGGGATGGGTAGGGGACATATATGGGGGGATGGAGGAAGGAGAAATATAAGGGGAAGGGAGGGATGGTTATGGGAGATATATGAGGGGGGGATGGAGGGGGGAGAGATATGAGGGGTGGATAGTTGTTCATCGATGTCTGCAAATTTACGGTCCATAGAATAGAACAGATCATTTGGTACCCAAAATATTCAAACAAGTGTGTGACCATCAATGTAATGAGTGTTTATATGTGTATTAAATATTTCGACGCTTCTGAACATTTAGTAATTAGTATTTATAGTAAGTGGGAAAAATATCATTTCTATTATTGTCATGATCATAATAATCATCATCATAGCCATAGTCATCTTGATCATCATCATCATCATTGTCATCGTCATCATCACCACCATCATTGTTCATCATCATCGTAATCACGATCATCATCATCATCATCATCATCATCATCATCATCATCATAGTCATCATCCTCATCATCCTCCTCCTCCTCATCATCATTATTCATCATCACCAATCCATATCAAATGCTTGAAAATAAAATGAAAGCAAATTTTCAACTAAACCTATCATCATCATCATCATTGTTCCTCATCATTGTCGTCATCATCATCATCCTCATCCTCATCCTCATCAACATCATCATTACCATCATTCTTCAACATCATCGTCATCGTCACCATCATCATCACCCTCATCCTCATCGTCATTATCATAATCATCATCATCCTCACCATCATTGTTCATCATCATCATCATCGTCGTCATCATCATTAGCAACAACATCCTCCTCCTCCTCATCATCACCCCCATCCTCATCATCATCATCATAGTCATCCTCCTCCTCCTCATCGTCGTAATCATCATCATAATCATAATCGTTGTCATCATAGCCATAGTCATCATCATCATCATCATCACCATCATTGTTAATCATCATTTCCATTGCGATCATCATCATCATCATCATCCTCATAATCATCATAGTCATCATCATCATTGTCATCATCATCATTGTCATCATCCTCCACATCATCATCATCATTGTTCATCATCACCATTCCATTGCAAATGCTTGAAAATAAAATCAAAGCAAAGTTTCAACTAAACCTATCATCGTCGTCATCATCATCATCATAATCGTCGTCGTCATCATCATTTTTCCTCATCACCGTTGTCGTCTTCATCATCCTCATCCTCATCCTCTTAATCATCATCATCACCATCATTTTTCATCATCATCGTTATCATCATCATCAACATCATCCTCATCCTCCTCCTCCTCATCATCACTCTCATCCTCATCCTCATCCTCATCGTCATCGTCATCATCATTTTTCATCATCATCATCATTTTCATCATCATCGTCATCATCATCTTCATCCTCCTCGTCCTTGTCCTCATCCTCCTCATCACCCTCATCCTCATCATCATCATCATATTCATCCTCCTCCTCCTCCTCCTCATCATCATCCTCATCCTCATCATCATCATCATAGTCATCATCCTCATCATCATCATTATTGTCATCATCATCATCATCATCATCATCATCATTATAATCACCATCATAGTCATCATCATCCTCATTATCGTAATCATCGTCAGCATAGTCGTACTATTCATGATCACCACCATCATCANCCGCCCCCCCCCCCTCCCCCCTCTTAACCAATGTAATTTTGGGTCATGATCAACCCCATAGACCATCTGGATGGAATATTGGGAGTCTAAATGGTATTATAATGGGATAAGGGTGCCATTATAGGTTTCTGGACGGGAGGGATGGGTCTCTGGACTACAACTATAGTCATGGAAGAGTAGACAATAAGTCCCAAAATCAACACACATGCCTTATAGATGGAATGTTTGGGATTTAGTGGGATATGGGTGTCATTATGAGGTTTTTATGCACTAAGGATGGGTCTCGGGGTCTTAACCATGGTAAAGGGTCAACAATGTAACATGAAAAGGTCTTAAGGCACTACACATGCCCTTTAAAGGGGATATGGGGTACATGTGCCATTAGTCTATTTCATGTATTGAAGATTACTCAGGAGGAGTTGACCATGGCCATATAGGAACCATTATGAATATTTCTAGATAAGAGATCTAGTTCTTTAGACGCTGCCATGGTCCAAGGATAGGTTTGGAGGTCTTAACCATTGGTATGGGGTCCATTGTAAGGTTATAGAAATTTAACATATTTCAGTCCAAGTTTGATATGCATTTGATATTTAATATTTTAATATTTGATAAGCATGGATAAGTCAAGTTTAGTATTTGATATGCACTAAATCACATATGCTAGTTGGAGATCACGTAATAAAAACTTCCCATTAATTAAAAAGCATTGTATCCATATCACATATGCAATAAAACGGACAGATGTTGTATCACATATGCGATATGTGTTATATAAAAAAATGCTGGGTTGCGTGTTGCGGGATAGGTTTAATGTAAAAAAAGACATAATTCTTCTGAACCCATGCACAGAGAACTGTTCAACCTGCAATTTAATCATTACTTACATAAATCCATAGGTTTTGTACAAGTTTGGGTGGATTTTAATGGGGAATATATGTAATAGAGGCCATAATTCAGTGAGGATGGTGCTTACACCGGAAGAAGATGAAAAGAAAAAAGAAAAAAAGAGGGAAGATTCAATAAATCATCAGCATTCATTAGATGAGAAAATAGTTCCCATTCCCCCTCAACAAATATGTGACGTAGAGGCTGAGGAAGATAATGCAACATTAAAGGAAGTTGGTTATAGGGAAGATGATATTATTGATCCATTAGTAAACAAATAATCTTGTGAAGAGTTCAATAATTATGTTACTCTCGATGCAAATGTGACTCAACAACAACCATGGCTGGTGGTTTAATCTCATGATCAAAGTTGTTAGCCTGTAGTGGATGTAAACATCACTCTAGCATTTCAAACGACAAGAAATTTCACATCAAAATGAAAGAAAACTCCTAAATGCATACAAGTGGATGAGAGCTAATTGACTTCCATGGAAGGTAAGGTGGCTAAATGCACTATCCTTCGTCATTGTTCTCAAATAATGAAACAATATTTTGATAACTGTTAGAAATATGGTAACTGTTAGAAGAAATTTAGGCATAAGAGAAATGAAGAATATCGAATCATTTAATCACATTGTTAAATCTCTTGCTGTTGCATTCACATCAATTGGTAAAAAAAATCGTTCATAGGACTATAATGTGGCTCACTATTTATTGGTTGAATCAATTGTATGTAGATCCACAAGACAACACCGTTTACTTAAATGCACATCACAAATTGTGCCTTCATCCAAAGACACTTAAAAAATATTCAGTAAGAAGAGACAACCTTGATGTAGAGGGACAAATGGAAAAATTATGGGAATTTAGAGGTAGGTTTCCCCGCAAAGACATGAAGTTCATCGAAGCAAATAAGGGCCTAGTGCACATGTTTTGGAATGATAACACTAGGCCTTCTTCTAACACGAAGGATGCATTAAAACATTGTAGGGGTTCTAGAAACAATGAACCTCATGTTAACAATTATCTTGACATGACACAAACTCAACTGTTTGAGATGTTTAAAGTGTCCCATGTAGAGCTAAGGCTCGGGAAAGGAACTTTTGAAAAATGAAAGCCTTGGTATGTTAGAATCAATACTATCCGAAACACTTATTATTGTAGATACCACATAGAGTTTGACCTATACTACCATACATTTACACATCTCCGTTGTTTTTTGCATCCTAACCATGTGTAAGAATTCTCAAGTAAAGTACCACCAATGTCATCCAGATATTTCATCCATAGCATAATGTGTATGAGGCAAGATGGGGAGACACATTACTTAAAACAATGTGTAGAGTGTTATTGCAACAATTGTGTTCTGATTTCATCCATGAGAGTGAAGATCAAGCATTTGAGAATGCAGTTGTCAAGAAGTAGAACTATTAGTATGAGACATATCATCTACACGATGGGAAAGAAATAAGTAAGATTAAATTGGTGACTTGACATGTAAATTGTTGAATATTGACATATTAATATTCATGTACACATATTTTATGTTATTTTATAACACTATTTATTTTTTGACACCGAGTGCGAGTATGTGATTTTATTCCAGATTTTCATGGAAAGATCCAATAGTACATTCAACATGTCAATATGGAATGGTGTCAAGATGAGCAATTCAGAATATGCCGAGACACCTTCCCTCTTGGAACAATACTATCAGTGTTTGAATTTGTGGAAAATTACACCCTACAACCACAAAATGAAGTACAAAGTCAATACTATCACTTAGAGCAGGTGAGCATAATGGTCCATATCACATATCAACATGGGCTAGATAACAATGAAGAGAAACGTGTGATATTAAAAGAAAGTCACTTCTACATAAGTGATGACCAGACCCATGACATCCATTATGTGCAACATTGCTTTAAATTATTCTATGATCATGTGATAGCTATGGATATACCATTTTATCTTCATTTCATTTGGTCAGATGGTTGTCCTGGACAGTTCAATAATGCACGTGTATTTCAATGGTTGTGTTTGTTGCAAATAAAATACAAGGTTGCACATGTATCGAACTACTTTAAAATGGGTCATGGAAAAGAAGAGCATGATGGTGCTGGTGCATGCATAAAAACTACCCTTCGAAGGGAAGAGATGAAGTTTATAGGTGCTCACCTTCGAGACACTGCATCTATAGTGAAATATTGTGCATCTGTCATGGGAGTATAAGCAACAAGGAAACACCTAGTGCAGAGAATATTCTAGGAGGTGACAAATGTGGACCCATCCCAAACACATCAGGTGAAAAAAATGCATGGAACTCGACAATTTCATTCAATTAGAAGCTCAGACAACTCGACCCTACAAATTTGGACAATATTGAACGCTTGATTTTTTAGTTCTCATAGCATAGATGAATGGGATGATTGTGAGTATACAGATAGAGTTGATACATGGGATCAAGTGACACTTGGCACCAATTTCAATGGGTTTAATGAAATATACCATTTGGAAGATGATTAGACACATATTTCTATTGACTATGATCACATATTGTATCTCATACATGCAGGTAAAAAAAATTAAATTAGCAGTACCTAAATAAGAAATTGCATTTATGTATTGTTAACTCGACCTAAGTAGAATTTAATTTATGTAGAAATTAGAAATGAAATACCTTATTAAAAAATGTACTGTTAACTCGACCTATTTCATTTCATAGGTCAGATATATGCAGTGGTTGCCCCAAAAAATAATGAGTGGGGTTCTGACTATTGGTTAGCACGTTGCTTAGAGGGGAAACAAACCATTCTCAAACCTATTATAGATGATGAAAATATTGAATTTCCAACTCGCTTGATGGTTATAAAAGGGGAGTACTTGACACTTGTAGCACAACAGAAAAGGAAGGGTGGGTATGTATATCATGATTATAGACTAAGAGCTATTGTATACCACTTCACCAACCTAGTAGTTGGTATAAACATCAAGCTATACACACTTAGTCACAAAATAAGGTCACATGTATGATACTTGCTACCTCATATAGAGCACGAAATATTGATGGACACCATCGGCATCAGAGATGACCCAAATAGCCTACTCGTCTGAGTGCATTCTCAGGTGCATTATTTAACCTTTAAAGTGCATTGTAATGTCCCCAAAAATTGAAAATAAAAAAATAAATTTATAGGCTAGTGAAAACTACCCAAAGGGTATCATTATTACTCATGCAGAATTACATTCACTACTTATACTTTCAATCTCTTCAGAAACTTCTCTTACTGTCTTGTTAATTTCTTATCCATTTAGTGATTATTAGTTCATTTACTTCTTACGTCTTAGTTATTACTGTCAGTAAATTAATGAATTGTATAGATCATTTTTTTACCCCTGCACATGTGTACTTTGTTTATTTAATAAAAACTAACTTAACTTTGTTGATGGGAATAAAGTGGTGGAGTGGCAGGACTAGTCCTCCCATGACGATCTGAGAGGTAAGGTATTACTTGGTTATGCAGTCTTACTTAGTTCAATCGAACTAAGGAACCTCTCTCTTTTACTTATGCAGTTCATTACTTTGCGATGGGATCGGATGTAAAGTGTGTTTGACTGTCTTGATCCTAGAGGACCCGCTGCTAGTTGTTATGCTGCTTGTCGACCTAGTTTTATAATTTGGTAAGTGTTGTTATTGTCAATGTAGTTACTACATCTAAATTTCCTATACACTAATTATTCTTCGTTATGTTTTGAATTCATTAGTCTATATGCCATTAATACATTTTATGTTCTAAGTATGTTCTCACTATACCTACTAACAACTCTAATGTTCTTTATTGACATGTTATTATAATTGTTTTAAGAGCAGTGCTTTGGATTTTTATAGTTCGAGATGTTATCATGGCATACTTTGTATGCCATGGTTCTTAAACCGAAATACCTTGTTACTAAGGGATTAAACCCTAAGTCCTAAACCTATGGTCTAAACATTATCTAAATACCTAAAGCATGGTTCTATGACTTTGGACTAGCGCATCCTATGGACTATGTAATAATGTAATTCTATCCTAAAGCAAATTTTGTAACATGATAATGTGTATTAGAATTTGGGTGGCGACAAATCATATGGTATAAACCATACCATAGCAAGGTTTAAGCTATTAGCGTGGTGAATAAAACCCACGATATTGCAACATCGTTTGAACTATGGAAAAGTGGGTTTGGAAAAAACAATAGTGGTTACTAGTTGGTGCATTTATCGTTCTTGGAAATCATGGTAGCCCCAAGGTTAGGGCTTGGCTCATGATTCAGTTTGGCCATTTCGTTCGGGTCTGTGGAGGAAATGGGTCTCGACTCTGTGCTGTGAAGGGGACTACGCCCTAAAGGTGAACTTCTATGGTTTTGTATCTACATTCTATGCCTGGTTGCATGGCTCATTCATAGTTATACTTCCCACCCTGTCATGTATTGGGTTGTGGTTGCAGGTAGCAGGGTAACAATGATGGGGTGGCTCCATTCTTCACTGTAGATCCAATGTATTATGAAGGAGGCCATGGTAAGACTACTTTTCAAGCTTATGCTTGCCACCTTTCAGCCCTGTGGACAGAGCTAAGTTTCGACCGGTTGTTGGTTGGAGTTTTATGATATAGTGATTTCTATTTTTCCTTCGGGCTTATGATTACAGACTTGGATTTTAAATGTTGAGGCGTTATGCCATGAATCAATTCTTAGTCCATTCGACTTTGTGTAATTTCATTTCCATTATGTGAATCGATATTTTATTTGGTTTTGGGCTTTATAGCCATGGGCTGCACCATTGCTTACAATGGTGCCATAGCCCATTTGCATGCCTGTGTTAACCTTGTTCTCTATCTTTAATGGCGATTGTGTACCAGACTTGGGATCTCTGTGTAAATAGATATGTGTATGGTTTTTATATAATGGTAATGGTTAACTTCATTTCTTGTGTATACTATTCACTTTTGCGTTTTATTGAGCACTATATTTAAATGGAAATGGGGTTTTTAAAAATAGAGGCATTCGCCTAATCAGATGCTCTGTGTGTACTACCATTCCTTAGCTTGGATAATGTAATATTTGGACATCATGGGTAAAGGCCATGCTGTAAATGGAATGAACCTTTCCCACAGTGCTGTGATAGCTTGTATTTTATTGTTTATAGTATTCGGTTCTTATGTAAAATGGTTTGTGGAAATCCATGGGTTGGAAACCACGGTGTCCAACGCTTACAGTGGGTGTATATTTTAATTTAATGTGTATTAAAAAATTTATTGGGCAAGGCCGTGCTGTAGCTAGGGTCTTACAACCTCACTGCTAGTGTATGCATTGTTATTTATATGGAAATTTATGTGTTTGTAAAATACAGCCCGCAGGCTTAGTGTAAATCGTGGCCTGTGTAGCGATATAAATAATGGATTTACATACAAGTTTGATTCCTGTACCAGTATTTAGGATATGGCTTTTATTTGTTTTGAGAACCAGCCATAAGGTTATATGATTTGGATTTTCTTCTTACTATAATATACCATGGTTGTTAAAAGTGTTTTTAGCATTGGTTTTGGACATCCCCGGGATTTGATGTCGTGACCTCTATGCGCATAAAAAGGGTTTTTAATGTAACAAGTTTTAAGTGAAATGTATTTTAATAAATAGAACAAGTTGGGCTTGCAAGCCCGCATGATTCGATTCATGTTAGTGTTTCCAATAAATGGATTTATGATATGATTTTGATGTTGTTTTAATATAATATGATTTATTGAGTAAGATATATTATTTTAATTTGGATAAGGTAATGTTTGTTGAGTTATGTGATTTTGTTTATGGTTATGTATAGATGGATAAGTTAGAACCGTGGATTCTGTTATAAGAATTATGATCAAAGAATAGTAAAGGACCACATGGATGGTCATGATACCTCCTCTGATTATTTATAATATTGCTTAATTTATGTGGAGTATTTTTAATGTAATTTGTAATATGGATACAGACCTTGAAAGGTCTTAGATGAGTTATTAAATTTTGGAATTTAAATGTATAGATAGTGTTCATATATGTTTATACCTGATGGCCTTTTATATATATATATATGAAGTCGTTCTACATGTAAATAATACCCTATGGTATCTATTTAGTATATTAATTTCTTTAAACTTACTCCTATGATTAAATCTACTATAATATGAAACATGTCTCTACTGACAAATGTAATATGTCAGTAGAGATATAAATAATAGGTGAACATTAAATAGAAAGTCTAGACTTACCTAGTTTACAGTATTAATTTCTGAATATTAAATGAATACGAAAAACAAAGTTTAGAGATGGAAACCTAGCTATATACAACCTAAGATAATATTTACCATCCTAAGAAGTTTTGAAGAGAATAAAAACCATATAAAAATCTAAGAAGAACATCAATTACATAGGGTTAGTAAATTCATTGGAAACATTCATTTAACATATTCAGTATATAATCTAGAAGATAGCATAGACATTCTAGGGTTATATTTTAAGAAATGTAACCCTAGGAGATATGAACAGAACTAATCAATTCCAGGGTTAATATATATATAAAATCTTTTACATAAAGCAGCCAACATTTACCCTAGATATGAACTTTGACATACTAATAACTCATACCTGTAATTTATCTTCGTGAAGCTCCTTTAATGGATGAACCTGCACACTTTCTAAATAACTATAATTATGATTTCAAGATAGATCTCAACTCTGATTTTGACGACGAAATCACTTGGGAAATACCACGTTCCTCCCAACCATGACCCAGAACCATTCCTGGTTCTAATACAGATCCCCGCGAGCTAGACTCCAACATGAAAGTAGCTTAGATCTCCTAAGGTAGGGTTTCTTAACTGGTATTCAGTTCTAAATCAATCCTCTTTTCCTTGCAGGAAATGTTCTCCAAGAAAACACTTGAGAGAAAAAACAGGTAGAATAATAATTTTCCTAGATGAAAATCAGAACCCCAAGCCTTTTCTTGGCTTGAGTCTTTATAGATAGACTTTTCAGTCAAAGGGGCAGTTAAATCATGAAATCCTTGATTTCTTGATTTAACCCTTTTTAATTTACTGCGGNAGGAACTTTTAACTAGTTCCTAGTTAGTCTTTCATAGATATTTCACTATTTATTAATCCTTTAATAATAAATAATAATTGGTGGATCTTCTCTTATTTCTTTATTCAATTATATAATTAATCATAATTAATTCCTTATACATACTATGTATAAAATACATAGTATTATAATACTTGTTAACATTTATCTTTGGGAATCATGTATTATGATCCCTAGACTTAACGACACTTCTTTATGAAGGTCAAGTAGATAGATGGTTCAGGTCTACTAGGCTAGCAAACTCTAAACATCCTTGCATGTTGGATTTCCCTCGTATAACGTGGTAGCTCTTCAATACTTGATGATGATATAGCAATTCAAAATTTCATTTAATCACTTATAAATAAGTATGATGAGATCAATACTTTTCTCGAGTCATTTTCACTCAAAAATTATTTAATTCTTTTCAGTAACCCCTAGTGCTTACCAGAGCCCATACTCAAGGATTATAACAGGGAGTTACAAACACAGTGCAATTCCAGAGCTCTTTCTCAACACTAATTGCTAGGATGTACTTGTACGATACACCTAGGAATACAATGGACAAGAATTCGATGCTCCAGAGCTTATGCTCAACATCAACATGGAATTCTCTACAGCTTATGCTCAACATTTCCAATTATATTTTCATGTGTTCCAGAGCTTTATGCTCAACACAAAACATCTCATCGATCATGTGCTTCAGGGTTCACGTCCAACACAAAGCATTTCATCAATCATGTGCTTTAGGGTCCATGCCCAACCCAACCAACATATACATACATATATATATATAATCAACAATTGGCTTACGCCCAATATACAAAACAAATCATAATGTTTATATGTAGTGGGGTATTTGACCCAATATAAAATAAAACATCAATATAATCATCATGATCAATCAACTCATTCCTATAAATGGTAGGTCGAAAATTTGGGATATTACATCCATGTTGAAGCAACATTTCAATTATTAGCCTTAGTTTATTCCCAATGTAATAAACCTATGATTGAAAGATACCATTAATAGACATAATATTATTCATAGGATACTGGAAACTATAAACATGATTGTACAACCTCAAGTGAGTTATCTATAAATCATGTTTGCACATTTTCATTGGTCCCTCTTTATTTTCTTATGAGAGTACTAATGTCTAGCCTTTCATGTGCCTAGGATACAAACACCATCTATGGCACATTGGAGGCACCAAGAACGGTGTCTTTAGACACCAACAAATAGAAATCGGAAAATAAAATGCTCTCGATTTGTTGAAATTTACATTTTTTATGTTTTTAGAATTAATATACATTTAATTATATTGGTGAGTGAACTCTTGCAACTATTTCATTGATGGGTCAATGCATGAAAACTCTTGATCGTAGTTGTGTTGGTCAGTTTCCCATATCAACCTTGCCCATACACACTTGTAGGAGCCAACGACATGCAACTTTGATGCTCAGTTTGGTTTTTCTCTCTTCGAACGAAAGTCACATAACTCGGAAACCAGAGGTCAGATTGAAGAACCGTCGACTCTGTTGGTCTCCTGGCACGATATTACCTTTAAGTGGACTACAAGTTATGATATGGAACTAGAAACACATGTATATATTTATAAATTGAAAAAAAACTAGGGTTTCGTGAACTACAAATTGCATGCTATCACTATGGTTGACAAGTTATGAGATGGAACTACGGTTTAGTGACCTCTTTACAAGTTATGATATGGAACTAGAAACACATGTACATGTACAAATTGAAAAACAACTAGGGTTTCATGAATGCCAAATTGCATTCTATTACTCTGGTTGACAAGTTAGTGGATGGAACTAGGGTTTAGTGACCTCTTTACAAGTTATGAGATGGAACTAGAAACATGTGTACATGTAGAAATTGAAAACCAACTAGGGTTTCATGAGCTACAAGTTATGCGATGGAACTAGAAACACATGTACATGTACAAATTGAAAAACAACTAGGGTTTCATGAACTACAAATTCCATGCTATCACTATGGTTGACAAGTTATGAAATGGAACTAGGGTTTAGCGACCTCTCTACAAGTTATGAGATGGAACTAGAAACACATGTACATGTACAAATTGAAAAAAAAGCTAGGGTTTCATGAACAACAAATTGCATGCTATCACTATGGTTGACAAGTTAGTGGATGGAACTAGGGTTTAGTGACCTCTTTACAAGTTTTTGAGATGGAACTAGAAACACATGTACATGTACAAATTGAAAAACAACTAGGGTTTCATGAACTACCAAATTGCATGCTATCACTAGAGTTGACACGTTATGATATGGAACTAGGGTTTAGTGAACTAAAAACACATGTACATGAACAAATTGAAAAACAACTAGGGTTTCATGAACTAAAAATTGAATGCTATCACTAAGGTTGACAAGTTAGTGAATGGAAATACTAGGGTTTTATGACCCCTTTACAAGTTATTAGATGGAACTAGAAACACATGTACATGTATGGTATGGTATTGTATGTTATTATAGTATGGTATGCATAACTATTATGGTATGGTATGTTAGTATGGTATGATGTTAGTATGTTACGGTACATGTTATGTTATGTTAGTATTGTAGGGTATGATATGGTATACTGATATGTCAGTATGGTATGATCTGTGAGTATCATAGGGTATTGTAGGGTATGATGTTAGTATTGTATGGTATGGTATGGTATATTAGTATGGTATGGTATGTTAGTATGGTACAATGTTAGTATTGTAGGGTGTGATATGGTATATTGCACATGCATGCATGACTTAGAAGTAGAAACACATGTAAATGATGTTAAATTTAGTGGTATGGCTATGATGTTATGATGTTAGTGTATGTAATTTAGGTAGTGTATGGTATGGTTATGATGTTCAAAATTTGAGGATAGCCATAATGTTAAAAATTTGATCATAGTTAAATTTAGGTAGTTGTATCATATGGTTATGGTTAGGGTGTCTAGTGATTATCTCCATGACTTACTTAATCGTTACTTGATCTTATTATGATGAGTCATAAATTTTTTCTTTAAGTAGTGGAAATTCATACTAGCACACATGTGAAATAAACATATCATTATATCACATAGGTGAAGAAGACATATCATGTTCCAAGATCAAGTCAACCATATATGCATAAATTTGAACCTTCCTTTAGATTATATATGTATACAAATAATGTTACAAAAATTGGCATGCCACATGGACATAATACAAAATAGTGGATCAAAATGTATATATGTGTGTATAAAAACAAAAAGTTACATCTATGTATCCCCCCTATACATTTATTCAAGTTATCCCCCCTTTCGCTGCCACTTCCAATGTCTTCAGAGAAGTCTAGCTTTCTTTTCCGACTTCTCATTGGTTATCCCCATCGTTGAACAAGAGGGATAGGTCACATTAGTGGAGACTACAGAAAACAAAAATTGTAAGTTAGTTTACCAACCTATAAAAATTCTATGTACATTTGTTCAAATTCCAAGCCAGTATAACATTTTTACTTACTCCACATGAGTAAGTAATGGTGGGTTGTCGTGCCTCACTAGAAGTGACCCTTATTTGGTGCTCTTCAAGCACCACTTGCTCACTATCAAGCTGCATAAAAAAATAAATATTCCAATGTCAACAAATCAATGGGTGCATGAAAAACATACTTGCAAGTACAAATAAAACTATATTACATGGAAAGATAATGAATTTTTCAAAGAAATCAAGACATACATGTACATTAGGGGGGAAGAGGTGGTTCACTAATTTGGTGCTCTTCAAGCACCAAATTAGAGAAAGCGATACATAAACATACAAAGAAAGTGATACATAAATGTGTCTTCTGGCTCGTCAGAGATGGGTCACCAATTTGGTGCTCTTCAAGCACCAGTGCCTCACTAGAAGCCCGCATAAAGTAACATATGTCAATTTTAGATAATTAAAAGAATCACAGACACATATAGTACATGGAAAAAAAATGATGTTTTCAAAGAAAGTGAAACATACATGTACTTAGTGGGGGGGAAGAGGTGGGTTGCCAACAACCTCACTTTGGTTCTCTTCAAGCACCATTGGCTTAATAGATTCCTGCATAAAGTAACATATGTCAGTGTTATATAATACAAATAAAATGAGACATATACAACATGGAGGGATAATGACATATTTCAAAGAAATCGAGACATACAGGTACATTGGGGGAAGAAGAGGTGGGTGAGCAACGACTCTGATTGGGTGGTATTCAAGAACTACTCTGTCACTATCAAACTACATAAAATAATATATATGTCAATGCCATCATATCAATGGGGACAACAAGGAAAAAGATACTTCCATGTACAAAAAGAAATATAAGTAAGATTTGCAATATATAAATATACCTAGGGGACATGAGGAGGTGTGTAACTACTGGGTCAAACAACTATCAATGAGATAAGAGGATTTCTACATGCATCAGTGAAGAATTTTTATTGTTGGATAACATCATCAAAATCACGTTCCTATGTAGAAAAGGATAAATATACAATTAGACAATTTCAAAAAATTAAAAAAGTACATGTTGAATAATTAAAATCACAATTAAAAGAAAGAGACACTTAAATGTACCTGCTAGCTAGTCAGAGGTGGGTCACTAATTTGGTGCTCTTCAAGCACCGGTGCCCCACTTGAAGCCTGCATAAAGTAACATATGTCAATTTTAGATAATAAAAAGAATCATAGACATATATAAGTTCAAGAGCATGGGAATGCAATCCTTTCACACATGGATTTTTTATATTTAAAATGAAAAATAATATGGACATAATATTATATATCCATATATCATATACCCAATTTTTTGAATCAAATATACTCACTTAACCAATCGCAAGCACCACTCCAACAAGTGCACCATCACATGAGAGCATGGTGAATGGTGAAATAGGAATGAGAGGATAGGGATATAAATTAACAATTGATATGTATTAACCTTCAACCTGCAAATAAAACACCTTGATTCATATCTATATATAGGTATAAATTTCCTCTCCATCAACCAACTTGGAAAGGAATCAAAGTCCCTAGAAATTGGTTCACAAGTAGGGAGAGTGAACACTCATTGTTCAATGGAATAGAGAAAACTTTCCAAAATGCCAAAGGAAAATTAAAAAATGATAAAAATCCATTCTCTTTCCTCATGAAATACTTTTATTAACTTCATGATTCCTCGTTAGGTCTAATTTCCCTCCATGGGCTTCATCCAACTCATATTAGTTGTTTAGTAACTAATATGACACCTATCCTCTTCTTCATGCTCCAATTATTTCCCCAATTCGAATGGATTCCTATAACTACCAAATGTTCCGTGTCATTGTATATTTTTATCCCTACCATGTCATATTTTTAATATATTTGAAATCAGGCATGAATTTGTCATATTTTTAATAGAATCTTTCATCATTTGTTGATATAGAGTGCATGGAATCTCCTTCCAAGTGGCACACATTGTCTTGTTAGTTTCTTCCTCTTCCATGGGAGTTATTATCCTTTAATAATTTGAATTTATTGGCTCATGGTAATCCATTTGACACCACATAACCGTACAATAATGTTACATTCCCCATGGATTCGAATTTGGATGAAGATCATGCTAATTCTTTGGGGAATCTAGTCACCCAAGGCTTTGCAAGCTTGCAAGTGTGTTGATGAACAAATGGAACCTTATTTTATTATCAGTTATTATTTATGTGACCCATTTAAATTTTTAATATGGTAAAATAATGTCCTTTTGGGTCCCATATCTCCCTTAAGACAAAATGTATTCCTCCACCTCAACCCAGGGAACTAGTAGGTTGGTGTAACATTATTTTCAAGTAGTCTTATTTGGATGGGGACATGACACTCCTCCCCACCTGATATTGTGTGTCCTCAAGTAATTTCAAGTTTGGATGATACAAATTTTTTTCATATTTGCAAGTTCCATTCTCAGTTGGTACTTTTTTCATTGCACCAACTGCTCTATTATGGTTCTGCGCCTTAATTTTCTATAGCTATAATTTGAGTAGTGGCACTCATGTACTCCAATTTGTGTTCCCAAAAGTAAATAGATGTGTATTTTTCATATTTATATCTACTGTGACATCACCACTAAACACCAAAAGATCAATTAATTCCATCAAAACAAAATTTGAACAAATAATATTTAGCTCCATATTTTTGAAACCTTATGTGAACTTTCAACCCCTTTACTATATAATTCCTTGAAGTTGTACTGAGTTACAAAAATTTGATTCTTTTAAGATGTTAAGAAATTTTCAAAGAGGTACCACCATGTTTGTTGCTGCACTACTTTGATTACTATCACCTTCATAAGTGGTGACTCAACCTCCTTGTTGGGATATAATAAACCCACTTAATACTTAGGATAAAATATTTAATCATTATTTGACTAATTTCCTACCCACTAGCCTATTTAGTTGGCATCCAATTGCACCACATGGTCAAAACTTGCCATATAACCTAGGAGAAATTTTATCCTAATTTTTGTTTGATGCTTCCAACTTTATTGACTTCCAGAATTAGCAAGTGTGCCTTCCTGCAGGTTCTTCCTTTAGACTGCTTTATTCCTTCTTTTCAGTGGATAAGGTAAATCTAGTCAACTAGGAAACAACTATATTGTATGTCTAACTAATCATCCATGATTTTATCTCCATATTACATGATTATTAATATTTTATTTTACAAATCATCACTGACGCGTGCCTTGTTTATCCACGAGCTCTTGGTATAATTAGGAAGCTGCTTTATTCACCTATGGTGGTTTATCATATTTAGTAATCCTTTTTTATCAGGTAGCATGAGTTCTCTCCTAGCAACTCTATTTTCCTTTATAAGGATGTATTAGCTATGTAATAATATCAATCATCATTCATTAATCATTCCTAATGTGTGTTCATTATTAGTATTCTTATGTCCATATGATAATTCTTTGCAATTCTCTGTGAGGTTAATTGTGTGCCTATATCCTTAGCTTTTTTATAGAATTCTTGTTTCCATCAAGGATTTAGGATTATGACATGGTATCAAATCCTAGGATATCAAAGCTCTACATGACATTAGAGCTTTGAGAGCTCATTACTTGATTCTTTTTTTCTGACTTGTAAGTTTATTTTGTAGGTACAACTTCAAATAGATTTGAAAGTATTAGTTCCTCTTCTTGCTCCATTCACAAGCTATTCATAGTGGAAATTGAAAATAATTTTATCTATAAAGTGAAAAATTATCTATGAGATATCTATTGGAGCTGGTGAAGAGTCTTATGAAGAGATAAGTGTCTGGTTGAATGGTTGTGATCTATACTTTGGAGTTATGTGTCTAGATATTTATAGCTATTTTTCCAAGCATGATCTACCTTATTGATTCTAATAAATACCCAAAGGATATGTGGACAACATTGGATAGAGTCTTGGGAAAGCATGGTGAGGATCCTTCTAGAAATTTGGATAGCCCCTCAAGTTCCTCAAGGATTTATCTATATCTGAATATGTCTTAGCCTACATAGTCTATGATGAATTTTTGCATGACGAGGAATTCTCTCATGCAATTCTTGTTGCTACCATTCTCTTTGATTCGAATGCTTCCTCTTTCTATCAAGAAGAAAATATCGACGAGCCATCTTTTTCTATATATATTGAAGTTGAATATATTGATTCATATTCTTATGATTCTAATAATGAACAAGAAGTGACTAATGGATTTCTCATTACCATTTTTTATGATTCTCTCACACATTTAGTGTTCTCTATGTCTTCTATCATGGATTATGAGATATATATGCAAGATCCTATGACACTTTGTACCTACCTCTATTATTGATGGTGCACAACTAATTTTATTCTAGGATGTCTTCTTAGCTATATCAATTCCTATTTGTGGCATACCACTCACCATACCTAATCCCATGCACTTCTGTAACTCCTCCTTTGTTCTTGGCACTTATTCTCTGAGCCTGCTTGAAGATGTTGAACATCACTATCTTGCATCCTTACATACTTATACCATAGAGGATTCTTTGTCATTTTATGCTCTATAATGTGACCTATTTTCTTCTCATGAGTCTAGTGATGTTCTAGTATGTGTTCCTTTGGATACCTTGGAATATACATCAATCTATGGAGTCTCTACATTCACACTTCCTCATCCTAAGAGTTCTCCTTTTTCATACATGATCACTTGCACAGCTCCTCTCAGTGTAAATGAATTTGGAGATATTATTCCTTCTCTTATACAACTACTTCACTTGTTTGGAGTTGATTTCATCTCTACTGGTCTGAATTTCAAGTCATTATACCATCTTCGAGATAATTACAACTCTTAAGATCCTTCAATCCTGCTTACAGATCATTGGATCTTAGTTGTTCTACATGGTCCCATTTTCCATCCTAGTGTTGTTTATGTTTTTTTATCTAGGTGAGAAGATTTCTCTTCTTCCCAAGAAGAATATTCCTCCAAACATCATCATTTAATTTGGAGCAACAACATTAGCAGCAATTCAACATTTTTTTGGTTTTTCTTTCATGTCCTTTCTCGAGGGAGTATTTTCCCTATGTGGTTTTCCTTATTTCCTCAATTCTTTTGACAAGATAAATAGTAAAAGGGTGACCATTTCCATTTTGTTGGGCCCTATATGCATCTATATTTGTGATTATTTCAGATATATCATCATAAAATTAGACTTAAAGGGGGGTGTCGAGATACAATAAACCCATTGAATGCTTAACATAAAATATTTAATCATTATTTGATTAATTTCCTACCCACTATCCTAGATAGTTGGAATCCACTTGCACCACATGGTCAACACTTGTCATATATACACCAGGATCACTTTTATCCTCATTCTAGTTTGGTCCTTCCAACTTTATTGACTTCGAGAATTAGAAACTACATCTTCCTACGGATTCTTCCTTTAGATTGATTTATTCCTGATTTTCAGTGGATAAGGTAACGCTAGTCAACTAGGAAACTGTTATCTTTTATGGACAACTCGTCATCCTTTATTTTATTTCCATATTCCATGATTAGCAATATTTTCCTTTACATGTCATCACTCACTCATGTGTTAGATAATTCATGAGCTCTTGTTCTAATTAGGAAACTATTTTATTCAGCTATGGGGGGTTATCATATTTAGTATGCCTGGTTTATGAGCTAGTCTGAGTTGTCTCCTAGCAACTCTATTTTCCTTTATAAATATGTATTACATATGTAATAGAATCAATCATCTTTCATTGAGCATTCGTAATGTGTGTTCATGATTATTCTTCCTCTCTCCTTATGCTAATTCTATACAACTATCTGTTAGGTTAATTGTGTGCCTATATCCTTAGCTTGTATATAAAATTGTTGTTGCCATACAGGCTTTAAAATTCTGAAACTCCCATAACGGTTGTTTCCCCTAAAATTGAAACCAAGAAATACTAGGATCCCATTGCTTGTATTGCACCCTTCCAAACATCATGAGTACAAAAGATAAATCATGAAGGTACATAGCAACATCACACAAATGTACATCAAGAAGGTACCTGATCAAAGAATCGTGAAATTTATTCTACATCCAAGAAAGCATATAATCATGTGGCCCATACACACAAACATCAAGTATTATACCAATTCTCCTCCAATGACATAGCAAAGGATCCCATGTCCTATAATGGTTCCCCAAAATAATGTAATATGCATCAAAATAATTAGCCACATGTTCTTTCATCCAATAAGTGAATGGAGAACCTCCACCTAAATCTAAACACAATAAGGAGCAAGAAAAACATGAAGACTTCAAGTGGCCCAAAGAAGTCTCATCAATACACCCATGAATATGTATATCTTCAAGAAAAAATAAAGGATGTTTCTTCCAATAATAAAGTGCTTCAATCATATATATATTTACCCAAGTGTGGGATGAAGTTCCTCCAACATCAAAAGACTAATTTAGGATCAAGGAAAATCATGACTTTTTAAGTGACTCAAGTGAACATCATCTCTACGTGCATGCATTTGTCTATCATCATAATGTTACAAAGGATGTTACTGAAAACCTAAAGAAGAAGGTTCTCTAGCCATATATTCATCAGAATGATATATATAAGTTTCATACTCCTCATGTAGCACCATAAAAAAAGAAACCTTTCACCTATAATTCATCAGGATGAATGCTACAAAATATTTGACGTGCCACGTGGGTCTAGTCATAAAATAAATGGTGGAATCATCAGCGAATGTGCAGCTTCTTCTTCAACTATGGGTGATGGTGGAACAAATATGGTATTGTCTTCCATAATGGGCATAGGTGAAGCAGTATCGATGCCCGATTCTTGAACGGTGCTCGCATTGGAGATTAGAATGACCGTACTTTGTCCAACAATGGATTCATATATTGTAGTTGTAGACAAATAATCTACTACACTTAGTCAGTTGAATTAGAAAGAAAGAAACTTCGGTGCGAAGAAATATATGTGTACCCATTCAATCACAGGATCGAGCAATAAATTGAAAGGTGGTTGTGATTTCCATCACATGGAGAAATATTTATAATCATTAAAAGGAAACTACCAATCAAACTGTCACTTCTCTTGTAATTTAAATGGTATTTTGTGCATTAATGATGAAAGTGACCAAAAGCCACACCGCTGAAATATCCCATGTCCTCAAATTAATTGCTAGTCAACTATTATTTGCAACCAAAATTCCTTGTGCGACAATAATTCTTTCACTACAATAGGTCTAGATCCTGTAGCACATCTCTTTCCTTGTGACATATATATAGTCTATGAAATTTTTTATTTTTCTATCGATTAATAGACATTTTGAAATAACTTTCTTTCTTTGCGATTCATAGACAATCCGTGACTGAAAACTTGTAAACTTTGAAACAAAACACTCATAATTTTAGGAGGATTAACACTCATAAATAACACTCATAAGTTTGTGACTTTTTGTCTCTGTATTGTTCTTTTCTATTTTCTCTTTTCTTTTCTCATTCGTTTTTTTAACTATTTTTGAATTCTCAATCAATGAAATAACAACTATCCTGGTAGGGATTTAGCCGAATCCCATTCACCAATCACTTGAAAGATGTTCCATCTAACATATTCACTTTCATTTATCCTCCTTCAATGATCGGACTAATAATGTGCGATCCCATACAATGTGTCTTAAGCTTTCCAGGATGCTTAAAAAACTTGTTTTCGTGTAGAAGAAAAATATCTCTGACCCAAAATTGTTTTTCCTTAATATGTCGATCATGCCAAGATTTCTATCTCACCTTCTCAACATTCCGATGACAACATGCAATAAAAATGTATTCTTCCAATTATACAAGTTGCACCAATATTTCTTTGAGAGTGCCAACATCTATCATTTCAGTAATCATAGCTATCCTCACACTAGGTAAAATATATTTTGTTAGCATGACAGCCTCTTTTCCATAAACAAGTTGAAATGGCGTTTGTCTTGTTAAATTCTTACAAGTCGTGTGATATTACCATAGTACCGTGGATACGTTCTAGTCCCAATAATCTCTTTAAACATTGCTGATATTTCTCAATGCATTCTCTAGGATCTTTTTCAATGCATCAACAACACCATTCACTTGCGAGTGATATGGTGTCATAATCATGTGCTAGATATGGAATTCTAAAGTCAATTCCTTGACCAAATGATTCACAATGTGTGTTCCTTGATCACTTATAAAACTCTTTTGGCATACAAATATAGTCACGACATTATCAAATAAAAATCTTGCACTGGTCATAGCAATACAATCCTTGATTAGCGTTGCTTTAGCCCATCTAGTCAGGTAATCCATCATACTAATAATGTATCTTTCACATGTTCTCTTTCCTAGTGGATTAATAGGTCTGACAAAATCAACAACCCATTTTTCAAATGCTTGTAAAGTGATTTGAGGTGGTAGAGTCATTTCATCCGTTCACGATGACTTCCTAGTTCTTTGGTAGATATCACAGCTGTGACAATATTCTCTAGCATTTGTATGCAGAGTAGGTGACTAAAATCCTTCTTATAAGATCTTGTGAAAATATATTTTCTGGAAAAATGGCCTCCTACAAAATGAGCATGTGCCTCATTCAATATCATTGTTCGTTCATTCTCCAACATGAAATGATGAAGAATTTCATATGGTCCCATTTTGTATAACTAACCAGCTAACAACTCCACATTTACAGCTCTGATGACTAACTATTTATTCTGCGTTGTAGTGAATCCGAAGAGTCAATATCCCATGCTCAAGAATTGTATAATATATCTATAATGGTCATCAAACATCCTAACCAAAAATAATTGTTCATTAGGAAGGTTATATTCAAGATTATAAGGCTCTTCTCCACTTTCGAGTCTAAAAAAATTGTCGGGTCCTGAATTCAGTCAACCAAGTTTTATAATCATCTCGAAATCAAATTCTTGGAATAGGAGAATACATTGACATATATCCCTCGCCCCCCCAACATTGGTGTATTGGCCTAGAGTTTGAATGTTGAATGATCCATGAACATCTTGAAATGTCCACCGAGGAGATAGTGTTAGAATTTTTGAAGCACATACACCATAGCTAATCCTTCTCTTTCGTTCTTGGTGTAATTATTTTTAGAATTTTACAATTTATGGATATAAAAGCTAATAGGATTATCAATAGCCTCATCACCTGGTTTCACGAGTACAATTCCAAGTGAGACAGACAACACATCGACATGTCAATGAAACTCCTTCAAATCTAGAAAAACTAGTATGTGTGTTGTAACCATATTATTCTTCAAGAGATCCAAACTCTGTTGGCATTGTTCTATACTTAAAATTAACATCCTTATTTAACAATTTCTCTACAAGAGAAGTCACATATACGTATCCTCTGATAAAATTCTGATAGTACACTATATGTCCCATATTTGTTCTCAATACATTTACTATTGGATGTGGTAGTAGGTTGACGATGATCGCAATTTTAGGAGGACCGGCGAATATTCCATCATGACAAACCACATGACCCAATAGAATTACAAATGGAGTAGAAAAAATATATTTCTTTAGGTTCATAGAAATATGATACTATCGATAACATTCCAGCATCATTTTGAGGCACAAGATGAGGATAACCTGTATATTTCCAAGAAGTTGAAGATAAAATACTAACAGAAGCCCCTTCATCAACAATAGTGTGGAGTACGCTCTTAGAAGTAACTCACATAGATATATGGAAAGGAACACTCAAATCAAGATGCGTTTCTATTAGACTACTCTAATAAAATGAAATAACCTCAGTACTTGAAGAGTTTTTTATTGAAATAGATAAAAGTTCCCCTTGCAAAGAACACTCTAAACTAACTACAAATACTTCGGCGGGTTTTAGTCCACTCTCAACTAGAAGATGAGACAAATATTGTGTCAAAATGACTAATTCAGTTTTAACACTCTCTGATGAAAGAGTGGGATCGGGTGGAGATGACATCCACTCGAACACTTTAAATTCACTATTTAAAGGAAGAGTGAGATGAACTACTTATTCTTCACTCTCTAAAGAAAGAGTGGGATCAACTTAGGATGGAAATGGATCGAAGAATCTATCAACCAATGCGAGTCATTTCCAATAAACAATAATATCTTCCAACAACTTTGAATTTTCATCGATGTGAGGACAAAGGTAAGTAAGAAAGCATTTATTAGTTTTCCTTTTCCACTCTTAACCACATAGTCACTAGTTGATGGGGTATCATCACCATGATGACCAGATGTTGATGTCATTTATTATTGGGAGGCCTCGTACCACACTTCTAAAACTTGGTACAAACCATGAAAATCCTTAAGAATGTGGTCACCCTTGCAAAGTCTACAAGGAAACTTAGGCTTACCAGGTGTTTTAATGGGAAAATCAACACTCTCAGCACCGTGAGAAGTAGTTGATTGATATTTTGTTCCTTGTTTGTCTTTCTTCTTCTTAATCTTCCTTTTCTTGTTCTTCTTATAAACCTAATTACTGGCATCATAAATTTTGACATGATAAGAAGGAGAAAGGGAAGAAGACACATCCAACAAAGAAGGTGAAATATTAACATGATGTTGATTCTTGTAATGGAGAGTTGGTATTTGAAACAATTGGTGCACTTTTGATAATCATACTGGAGAATAACCATACAGGTAATCCTCTATCCAATTCAGGAAGACTTACCATAGCCATGAGAGGAGGATCAACATTTACAAATGAAGGAATAAAAAAAGGTTCCCATTGAGAAGGGGTCTCTTGGTTAGTAGTTCCATAAGGCATAGCCATAGATACAAAACAAAAATATGTCTCTCTTGAACATTTTTAACCATACAAGAGACACACGCTACTCAATAGAAAGAAACAAACAAACATATGAAAGGAGTGGATAAAAATTCAGGAGCCTCACAGTATTGTCAAACCATCACAAATCGTTGTATACCTTGGGCCCCAACAATAAAACATGATACGTGGGATTGGGATTGTACCATTTTTTGAATACCTGACTACATATATGGTACGTTCGTAATAATCTCCTTGACTGTTGTTATCAGTCCATTGTAATAATAGGACGACCAAAGGACTTTTTTCGGATGGTTTCAGTATTCTTAATGGTGTCTACCGATATACACAAGGTATGTGGGAGCTCAAATATGTAGTAGTGTTGTCTAATGCACAATCGTATGAAATGGGCCTTCCTATATACCATATGGGTATGTGAAAGGCCATTCCATATACCAATGATTACGTGGAAGAACCGCAGAGTCCTCGAGACGCATTGGAGGAAATCAACATCAATTCTTGTGATTAAAGATGATGGAACACGTCTCTAACCTATTACACACTTCTCGCTATAATTTTAACCTAACTAGTTCTTATTTTTATTTGAAACAATTAAGTGTACATATGAAGTGAAGACTGACTCAGAAACCATGGAAGGATGAGATGAAAATATTTCAGTTTATATTTTAATGGATGCCCTACTTATCAAAGAGTAAGAGCTTCTTTTCCCAAATGAAGAAATTGAATAACATACACTCGAACTTGAAACTAGAATTTTGTTTCCTATGTTTCCAACAAAAGTGAAAAACAGATCTCTAGAAAGAAAAAGTTCTAGTTAATGTTTACAATAAAAAACTAAAGCAAAGAGTCTTTAAAAATTATAAATCTTGATATCTTTTTTTTTTCCTTTATATAAAAATAAGATTTAAAAAATATACATATGAAGTAATCTAATAAAGAAGATCAAATCAAAAAAATTTCTTTCATCTACGAAGGAAACAAAAGATCAATTTTCCCCTACTACAGAGATCCAAGGAAGCAAAGAGAAATATCAATACAAGAGAACTCAAGACAAACTCAAGACATGCAACCAAATATGAAATTAAATTTTTCTAATTTCAATGAATACAATCTACACAACGAGCTAGAGGATTAAAGAAAAGAAAAAAACGTAAAATTGAATGCAAGAAACATAAACTATTCTTTAAATGAAAAGATAATATTGTTTGAAGACACTGCAAAATATACAATCCATGCCCCCTCGACCATGATGGGGAATTGGTTTTTCAAAATGCACTTCATTTTGCCTAAAATCCAAGAAAAAAAACACCCCAGAATCAATACAAAAGGGTATTGAATACCTAGATCGGTGCACTCTACAAGGTGGAAACAGGGCATCCTCTTTTCGTCGACTCTCTTTTCTTTCATTTGAAAAGCGCCAACAATGCTTCTTGACTATGAGAAAAAGGTTTCATCGGCAACTATGATAGTAAGGAAAATGGAATTAGGTATAGTTTGATTCTTTGTCAAAGAAACCCAGGTGCATCAACGGATCTGGAGAACCAAAAAGAAGATAAAACATTTAGAAAAATAAATTACAATTATCAAACTAGAAATATTTTGAGTGTAAACACTTAGAAAAGAAGGAAAATGGGATTGAAATAAGATGTATTTCTCACCTTAGATACTTGAATGAGCGAGAGAAAAAAAAATTCTAGCTTGTCATCAAAAGAAAAAAAAAACTCATATATCTTATTAGCATTTCCCTGGTATAGTTACCATTTTTGTTATCGAAAATTCTCAGTCAATACAGACAAAGATTGTTTCACTAGTCTACATGGGGCAAATCTATAACAAAAATCCACAACAATGCATCCTCTCCCTAGATTATTAAACTACTTGAATTACAAGCTTTCTTTCCTCAATAATGAGGGTTATCCTTGCATTGTAACTCTCCTACGATCAATCGTACCGACAAAATAATGTTAGTAACAAGATACAATAGTGAAAGAAACGAGATAATTCAATGATCTATCTAATGATCAAGGAGAAAAGTAATGAACAATCAATATTAAAACAAATCAATATTGAGAATATAATAGAAGAAAAGTACAACCAAATCCTTGATGTTGAAGGTTTTCTCTCACAATGCCTTTGAATCACTTTGACACACACTCTACAAACCCTATAAATCTCACTCATAACCAAACTTTTTTCCTCTTATACCAGCAATGATTCCAATAGGATACAGGTGTTCTCATGGTCTTCTTACCTCTTCACATCCATAAAGGCAATTTTGTATATATAGGCCAAAGAGGGCCCAAATGGGTTGAGATATTTTGGGAGGAAGTTCAAGGATAATCGCTAGAGACTAGGGGTACGAATGCCACCTATTCCAATCAGTTGGGATAAGCCTCGATGAGGACTTTCATCTATAAGGTTCTCAAAATCTTCTCTTTTTTCCTTCTTGATAGTGTTGAAAATCCTTTTACATGAGTAGGATGTGCCAATGCTCTTTGTATTCAATCAAATGGTGTCACCAGCATACCTTGCTAGTAGAAAAGAGGTGTTAGGCTAGTGTTACACTATATGTCAAGAGGTAGGGTGCATCATACCTCCTAGAGTTGAGAAAAAAGGCTCCTCAAAAGATGGTTGGGACAAACTACTTCAAGGTATTGAGAACATAGACATGTTTTGGGTGTAACACACCCTCCATGATATAAAGAGAGCTCAACATTTCATAGATAACACCTACATATTGGTTTCCAAATAGAGGACAAAATTAGACAATTTCACAAAACTTTAGCACCAGGATTTTGCAAAATTATTAGAGTTGGATCACCTGTTTGAAGGACCAATAGTAGAATATTCCCAAGGATCAGTAACATAACAGATTTTACTTGAGGGAAATTCAAATTTTTTTGTCAGGTCTCGTTGGCTCCTTTTTTTAAGAGGACCAGAAAAGGTGGAAGAAGAGAATATTAATGAAGGATGTTGCAACAAGGAAGAAGACTCTTGTGGAAAAGAGGTAATGACCACAACAAATTTTGGACTAGTCTTAGACCTGCTTTGTGCATGTAAAAAGAAGAGAGAGAGAGAGAGCACATATGAAAATCCAAGAATAGTAAATCATTAGAATATCAGAGCCATCCAAAGATAAAATGTGGAAGAAGAGAATATTAATGAAGGATGTTGCAAGAAGGAAGAAGAAGTTGTGGAAAAGAGGTAATGACCACAACAAATTTTGGACTAGTCTTAGACCTGCTTTGTGCATGTGAANAGAGAGAGAGAGAGAGAGAGAGAGAGAGAGAGAGAGAACATATGAAAATACAAGAATAGTAAATCATTAGAATATCAGAGCCATCCAAAGATAAAGATATTCAAATATGCAAGAGGAATTATCATGTATTTGGTTTTTGGGTTTCATGTGTATGAAGGTATATCCCACAATGAGTAATTTTGTGGTGATTGTAAGGCCTTAGAGTCATGATCTAAGTAATTGTAATTAATATATACTTGATATAATGAAAATGATTATTGGTCCCCTTAAATTTCTATGTTGTGAATGTCTTTGTTATGTTTATTTCCATTTACTATTGTGGCTTAGATAAATGATTGATGAATACAATTAAGTATTTTTGTATTATATTTGGGTAAATGATGTTTCAATTCTTGTTAATATAAAAATCATAACCATAAAATTAACAAATTCATATCTTATGCGAGTCTTGGATGCACTTTAGGTGAGACCTGCCCCTTTAAAGGAATTGAAAATGTTAGCACACTAGACTACAATGATTCCCTTTTGTTGACCCATGTGCCAGAATCATAATCTCAATTTTGAACCAACAATCCAAATAAAATGAAACAACACTTAATTGTATTAATGCTTTATTCAATTAATCCATAATAGTTAACGAATATAAAAATGACAGACATTCACAACACATAAATTTAAGGGACCTAGTAATTATTTTCATTATATCAAGTATATCATCATTATAAAAACTTACATCATGGCTCTAAGGCCTTAAATTCACCATTAAATTACTTGTAATGGGATATACCCTCATACAAATGAAAATCAAAAAACAAATTCATAACTTTTGATGCATTTACGACTATCTTTGTATTCGAGTGTTTATGATCTTTTGGGTGGGTGCACAAAGTTGGGTCCACTTTTTTGTGCCATGAGATTTCAAGATTCCAAAATACAATTATTGGTCATTTATTTTGTAACTTTTTACTTCCTTTTCGGAATATAATAACCCCCTTTATAACTTAGGATAAAGTATTTAATCAATTTTAATCAATTTCCTATCCACTAGCCTAGATAGTCGGCATTCACTTGCACCTCATTGTCAACAATTTCCATATATACCCCAAGAGAAATTTGATCCCTATTGTTGGTTGATCCTATCCACTTTATTGACTTCCACGATTAGTAACTGCAATTTTCTGTAGATTATGTCTTTTATTTCCTTACTCAATCTTTTTAGTGGATAAGGTAAAGCTAGTTAACTAGGAAACTGCAATCTTTTGTTGCCAACCCATCCTCCATGATTTTATCTCCATTTTCTAGATTAGCATGTTTTCCATCATAGTTGATAACTCACTCACGATTTATCTATTTCGTGAGGTCCTTGACTGATTTGGGAAGTTCTTTAGCCACCTGTGGGGGTTTATCATATTTAGGAAGTCTATATTTCTATGCTTGATGAGTTGTCTCCAATACAACTCGATTTTAACTATGATGGATTTACCATTTGTGTACAATATTATTCATAATTATTCAATGGTATTATAGACTCCAATATTCATCTCTTCATTCATGTGATTTAGTCTTTATTCTTCTCTCTATTTTTCCTATGTATGTTTATGAGAATTATCTTAGTAGCAAGATCTACATCGTGTGCTTCTTCTTATAATATTTAATCATATAATTGGAGCTTCTATTTATACATGGTGTTAGAGCACAAGGTTTTTCAATTTCAGCAGTGTTTAGGAGCTATTTGTTCTCTCTATCATAGTGCATCCAGTCTCTTATCCCTCTTTGAAGAAGAGCTTTTTTTTAAGTTGAGAATATTTTTTCCTAGTTTTATTTGTGCAGGTTGCAAAGAGATTCTCCTTGATTTCATCAACATCTTAGTATGGATACTTTTTAACCTTGAATCCCTTTAGCTATCATGAATGGAAATACAAAATTGGCATTCTATTACTCAGTATGGGACTATACAGAGTTAGTCTAGATTTAGAGAATGATCCCAATGCTATTGTTGAGAAATACAAGTGGAATTATAGGTTGGATGAAACATATGGATTTATTTTCCTCTATGTAACTCCTAATATACTTTTTCATATAGATGTATTAACCACTCCAAACAAAGTATGGAACAAACTTGAGTCTCTCTTTGGAGTTCAAGATGAGTTGAGAGTGCATCAGTTCAAGATTTAGTTATTCTAAATGAGTCCAAGCAGTTTTGATTCTATTGATGGTTTCTTCACCAAATTCAAGTCACTTTTTCTAATTATCACTAATTATGGTATTGATAAGAAATATTATGAATTAATCTTTTCCATTCTATCAAAATTGGGTCTTGAATACTCAGTTTTTGTGTCTACTTTTCATTCTACTAGACGTATTGTTTCTAATTGGAAAATTCCTTCTTTGTGTCCTTTATTTGATTCACTGACAAAGGAGAAAGATAAATTGATCCATATGGGTGCTATTAAATATTCCTAGGGAAAGGGTCATGCTCTCATGGTCCAAGGAAGCAAGAATACCAAATCATAAGAAAAGCAAATTGTGAAAAAGAGTCAACCAAATTTAGAAATTGAAGATGAAAGTTTGAATACTGCCAACAAATATTCAATGATTAAAGAAAAGAAGAAATAGAGAAAATCCAAGTGTTATTATTGCAGCAAGGGATTTCATCCAAAGAATAAATTTTCAAGAAGAATATGCACATCATGTCTCAACTTCTTGAGAAGCACAACATCGAAGTTCCAGATAATCTAAAGAAGCTTATTGAATCCTAAGAACATTTTCATAGTGCATAGTCCCAATTTAATATCACATATTCCTTGATATATATGAATCATAAATATCATATCCTTTCTTTGGTAATCCACCTATTAGTCTCCCAGATTCATTTCTCAATTTTTGTGGTTTTCAACTAGATCTTGACTTGTCTTTAAGCAACACCTCTTCACATGATTATAATTCTAATTTAGAAGCATGTTTTCAGGATGATATACATGTCATAACAAAATTCATACCACCATCCATACCAACTACCATACCTATCTATAATCCTAATACTATACAAATCTCAAGTTCACTATGTCATTCCTCATTGGTCTCTTATGCATTGTTACTTATATTACATGGTTTGAACTCTTGCTTGTCTTTCATTGGTCAATTATCCATGACCTTAGTAATAATTGGAATGATATTGAACATTTTTGTATATTTTCTAAACACTTATGCTCCACATATCAAGTACATTTATTATTTATATTTTTACACTCATTAGTTTTCCCCAATTTCTCATACTTTTCCTAGTCTATCCCTATATCATCATGGAGTCACATAAGCCTTTGTATATTATGTTACATATGGTAATGTTTCCGATCTGGGAAGGTGCTACATCATATTGGAATAATGGTATGTGATTTACATCACAATTTTGCGCTATACAAAGAACTAGTTGCGTAACAAATTGTTTTAATTTTTGTAATCTTTGGGAAGGATTATGCACAAAACTGTTTTCCATTTCATATTTTGTTTATAGATCATATTATTTTAGTAGTTAGAATCATTCGTATAATTCTCCTACTTCATCAGTTGATGATATACTAGGAGTCTCTCCTCTTCTTTCTTACAGATTCTACACTCTAGTGCATGGTCATGGAGTTCATGATTTGTTCATAAAAAATTTCACCAAGAAGAATTTCATTCATCTAATTCAAGTGAATTTAAATATATGTTGAAGACAATTTATTAAAATTTTTTTCCTTTCCTTTCTTGAGGGAGGATTTTCCCCATGTGGTTTTGCCTCTTTCCTCACTTTTCTGGACATGAATATTGTAAAGGGTGACCATATCCCTATTGTTGGGCCCTGTATACATATATATGCATCCATATGCATCAATATATAATCATAAAGTTAGAATTAAAGGGGGTGTGGGAATAGAATAAACCCACTTCATAACTAAGGATAAAATATTTAATCAATTTTGATTAATTTCCTACCCACTACCCTAGATAGTTGGCATCCATCTGTACCTCATGGTCAACATTTGCCATATATGCCCTAGGATTATGTTAATCTTTATTTTGGTTTGATCATTTACACTTTATTGATTTCCATAATAAGTAACCGCACTTTCTTGGAGATTATGTATTTTACTTCTTTATTCCATCTTTTTAGTGGGTAAGGTAAAGCTAGTCAACAAGCAAAGTACTATCTTTTGTTTCCAACCCATCATTAATGATTTTCTCTCCATATTCCAATTGTAGCATGTTTTTCCATCATTATTGAAAAATAACTCATGCTTTAACTAATTCGTGAGGTCCTTGATGGATTTGGGAAGTTCTTTAGCCACCTATGGGAGTTTATCATATTTAGTAAGTCTATCTTTCTGATCTTGATGAGTTGTCTCCAATCCAACTTGATTTTACCTATGAGGGATGTACTATTTATGTACACTATTATTCATCATTATTCAATGGATGGATATACTCCAATATTCATCTCTTCATTCATTTGATTCAGTCTCTAGACTTCTCTCTATTTTTCCTGTGTATGCTTGTGAGAATTATCTTAGTAGGAAGATCTACTACCTATGCTTCTTCTTATGATCTTCACTTAGAATTATGCTACCGTTTTTACATTCCTTCACCATTTATGAAACACATTATATGGTGCACTAGAATAAAGAGAGAACTTTATACTCATTATAAAAAGAACTCAACATTTCTTTAAGTTATTACCCTAAAGTGTTGAATGTAAACACAACGTCCTTTTTTCATGGCTCTTCAACTTAAATAAATCATAAAAATTTGAAAACATCATGAATAATTTAAAAAAAGTTTGTCTTTTACTATTATAAAATGTCCTCTACATATGTAAACAATATTATTCAAAAATACTATCAATTAGATCATATAGTGTTGCAAATACACATACATATATGCTATATTGTGCTCAAAATTTAAAATGTCAATTTGATAAAAACAAATTTTATAAACAACTACACAAAATTTATAAAAGTAGAATTTATATACTATGAAAGTTCGTTTGATTTCCTACGTTTTGTCTTCTAGCATTGTCTTAAAATTTGTTGTGCAAGTACCTCTAATTGCCTGTTAATGTCAGAGGTTCCTATTTTTATGTTTTATGTGAAAACTAAAGTGTCTTTAAAGGAGCTCATGTTTCTTCATCAACCCTTTTAATGCTNATTCACACATCTCTCTCTCTCTCTCTCTCTCTCTCTCTCTCTCTCTCTCTCTCTCTCTCTCTCTTATACTCATGAAGCGACTCCAAACTTGGTTCAGAAGTTGTTGAGGTCGTTATCTCTTTTCAACAACTTCCACTTCCTTTCTACAACTTCCCTCTTTAATATTCTCTTCTTCCACCTTTTATGGTGCTCTTAAAATATAAAGGATACAACAAGTGCCAATATGAAATCCATTAAGAGGTTTTGAGAACTAAGTATGACTCTTAATGGAAATATTAAAGGCATTAATATGTTTTGAGCACCAACTATACCTATCATGAATTTGGAAATGTATATGGGAGAAAAATTAAAAATTATGGACTAAAAATATCTTTTATGGCTAAAGTACCTTGGAAAACATATTGTATATCCACACAAGACCCTTAAAGGAGGATTTTAGGAAAAACGTCAATTGGTTGTGAGTCCTCGATAATTTTTTAAGGAGGAAACCTTAGCCTTAGACCATAAATGAATATTTTATAGATTGATGGTGATGGATCATGTTTTTTACAACCACATAAGATTGGTCTAGAGGTTCTTAGGACTTTGATTAGGGATATGGACACCATTATGAGATTTTGAGAACCCAGTAAGGGTCATAAGGGCGTGGACAAGGTTGGGAAAGTAAATTGATCCTTATCCCTTAAAGGTGTATGTCATGGTTTCATAGGCACGAAAGAGGCCTCCACCCATAACATTGAACCTCTGTAGAGGATATTTATCCTACAAGAATGGATATGGGTGAAACTAGGAGGACCAAAGAACTAGGTGTTGGTTTTATGGAATTAGACATGGTTAATGTATGAAAACTTGATGTTAGTATCTAAAGGAAGTTTATAGGTATAAGGAAAATTAACAAGGGTTAATTAACCACATGACATTGGTCTAGTTTATTTTAAACATTTGAGTGTCGATATAGACACCATCAGTAGGTTTTTATATTTAGGGATGGAACTCAAATTTATAGTCATGATTTGAGGGGGGATGACAATGTATGAAGTCCTAAAAGATATATTTATAGTTGAATTCCAACTATAAATTTGATGGCTCATTTGTTGTGCTCCAGGGTTCATCATTCACAAGCTTTGAGCCGTATAACCTGCCTTTATAGTTGAATCCCTAGGTTATATTTGGCATCCCCACTTATAGGCCAATGATACCATTAAAATATCATGTGTCGTGATTCAATGTGATGTATTTTGTTCTTATATGTCTAAAATATTTATTTAGGTCTGAAGGACTAAGATTCCTCATGTAACCATGTTTCCCCCCCATAGAATATGTCTAGTGCTAAAGGCCTTCTGATCTATCCCATATCTCCTTGTAAAAGCCAAATATTCCAATATAGAACAACTATGTGGTGATTCAAACTATCATCAATGGAAACTGAACATTAGAAGCTACGTTTATGGGTAATGTTTGAGTTCCCCCCCTAAATGTGGTGAAGGAACTGAGAGTCATACCTAGCAGTGAAAACACCTTAATGGTCCCATTGCAAGACTTGGAGGAAATCAATACTAACAAGAGGTGAGATGTGGTGGTTGAAGGCATAAATAACCATACATACTAGATCAAACCTTGAAATTTCATCAATACTCCCACTCAAAGTGTAACCTCTATTAGTTAAAAATTACTTCTAAGGGTGCTCAACATACCATAAATATGTTAGTGTGCACTAGGAATGTGCTTATATCTCAATCCAATGTGATAAGAGGACAATAATGGGTATTGTTCCCTAAATGAAACTTATTGACCTCAATCACCATGAAAAAAACATGTAATGTACATAGTAAAAACCATCTCTTGGGGGTCTGTATGTAGAAATAATAGATCAATGATATGACCAATGATGCTAAGAAGAAGCACATGAAATAGAGATCTTTCTAATAACCATTCTCACAAGCATACACAAGAAAAATAGAGAGAAGAAAAGAGTTTGAATCACATGAATAAAGAGATGAATATTGGCATGTATCCTTTCATTGAATAATCATGAATAATAGTGTACATAAATAGTACATCCCTCATAGGAAAATTGAGTTGTATGGAGACAATTCATAAAGCTCAAAAAGGATGACTTACCAAAATATAGCAAACCCCCATAGGTGGCTAAAGAAATTCCCAAATCTGTCAAGGACCTCACGAATTGGAAAAAGAATGAGTGAGTTGTCAAGGAGATGGGAAAAAAATGATAATCCCAGAAAATGGAGTAAAAGTCATGAAGGATGGATTGGAAACAAAAGCGCCCAGTTTGCTAGTTTGACTAGCTTTACCTTATCAATAGAAAAGCGGGAAAAGAATAATAAAGAAGAATATGTTGTAAAGTGTTGTATACTAAGTTTGGATGGTCAAAGGTGGTCAAGATCAACCCAAAATTATAAATAAATCATTCCTAGGATATATATTGCATGCATTGACTTTAAGGTGCAAGTGGATGCCAACTAATTAAGCTAGTGGGTGAATAATTAATCAAATAATGATTAATTATTTTATCCTAAGTTATGAGTGGGTCTAATATATTCCAACACCCCCTATAATTCTTACTATATAATGGTATGGCAAAAAAGTATGGATGCATATAGGGCCCAACAACAAGGCTATGGTCACCCTTTAACAATTATTATGTCCAAAAAAGTGATGAAAGAGGGAAAACCACATTGGGAAAATCCTCCCTCAGGAAAGAAAAAGGCACAAAATTTGAAATAATATGTCTTCAAGATATCCTTATATTCGCTTGAATGAGTTGAATGAACTGCTTCTAGATGGAAGACGTGTTGAATAAATCATGAACTCCATGATCATGCGCTAGAGTGTAGAACCTGCAAGAAGGAAGAGGAGAGACTCCTTGTATATCATCATATGATGAAGTAGGATTATTATCTGAATGATTATTGGTGCTGTAAAACTCTGATATGCAAACATAATCTGAAATGGAAAATATATCTATGCATACTCCTTCCCAAAGAGTTAAGACAATTTATTTCACACTCAATTCCCTGAATAGCTGCAAAATTGTGATGTGAATCACATGTCAATCTTCCAATATGATGTAGCGCCTGTATATATCTAATATGAGGCCGATAAAACTATGATATATCATAAACATTAGAATATGGAACATCAAATACAAAGGCTTCAGTGGCTCCATGAGGATATAGGGCTAGACTAGGAAAACTATGAGCAACTGGGGAAAACTGATAGGTGTAAAAATATGAATGATGGATGGGCAGAAGATCTGAACTGTAAGTGTTTAGAATAGATCCAAAAATATTTAATATCAGTCCAAATATGACTAAGGTTATGAATAACCAGCCACTTAAATATAGGAAAGACTTCAAACCATGTAAGATAAATATCATTGCAAAAGAGACCAACGAGGAATCAACTAGTGAACTTGGTATTTGTATAGTCTTATGATTATTCAAAGGTATGGTAGATGGTATGGATGGTGGAATTATATGTGTATCAACCTAAAAATATTATTATAAATCAGAATCCATAGGATCACATATAAGCATATCAGTAGACTCATGGGAATACACTCGTAATGAATCAACTATATGAAAGGAGGAAAGAATGAGATGTTCACAATATTCAAGAAGGTTCTGAGTATTGACGCTAAGAAAAAAGGAGGATATGATGAAGCACATGAGATCAATTAAGGTAAGTGGTATGACACAAATAAGGCTTGATTTGGCTAAGAAAACATCCTGGAAATCACTAGGTTGTGCACCATCAATGAGAGAGGTATGCACAAACTGTGAAGGATCTGGCACATACATCTCAGAATATAAGATAGGATATTTAGAGAACAATGAATTGGTTATAGGATCATAATAAATATCAATATAAGCTCCATATGTTACTTATTTTTCATCAATAGTGTCACAAGAAGAAAACCGCCTTCAAGAGACACAGAAAAAAGATGGCTCTTCAATATTTTCTTCTTCATTGAAGGAGGAAGAATTCGAATCAAGGAGAGTAGAAGTAACATGAATTGTACGAGAAACTTATTCATCATTATAAAATTCATCAAATAATGTAGAGGAAAATAAATATTGGGAGAGAGAACAAGAGGAGTTGTTGGGTTCGCTCCCTGCTTCATCTTCTATTTCGGGCAAACCAAAATCTTTGTCCAAATTCATCCAAAGCTCAAATGGATACTTAGAAGAATATATGAGATGATGTATATTTGGAGACATGGAAAAAAACATAATTCCATAAGCTCTATCATAATTATTTAGCCAATCAATCTTCTCTTCATAAGACTCAGGTTCTCTTAATGCACCAATGGAGACATCAAAGAGACATTGCCTCTTCAAGTATGTGCTCATCTTGGGATTCCAATCAGCATAGTTGAAAGGATATAGAAGGGGGAATTTTGAATCCATATAGAATTTATTGATATTCTGTAGGAGATACTCTATGCAACCTTCAAAACAAAACTAGGAAAAATCTTGTAAGGTAGGAAATATCTCCTTCAGAGAGGGATAGGAGACTGGATGCGCTCCTCCACTCTATAGAACCTGATCAACCTTGATGCTCTGATACCATGTATAAATAATAGATCAATGCTATGAGAAATGATGCTAAGAAGAAGAAGAGGAAATAGATCTTGCTACTAAGAATTCTCACAAGCACACACAGGAAAAATAGAGAGAAGAAAAAAGATTGAATCGCATGAATAAAGAGATGAATATTGGTGTTTATCCTTCCATTGAATAATGATGAATAATAGTGTACATAAATATTACATCCCTCATAGGAAAACCGATATGTATGGAGACAACTTATAAAGCTCAAAAAGGCTGTCTTACAAAAATATAGCAAACCCCCATAGGTGGCTAAAGCACTTCCCAAATATATCAAGGACCTCATGAATTGGAAAATGCATGAGTGAGTTGTCAAGGATATGGAAAAAAAATGTCAATCCTATAAAATGGAGGAAAATTCATGAAGGATGGGTTGGAAACAAAACCACCCATTTTCCTAGTTTGTCTAGATTTACCTTATCCATATAAAAGTAGGAAAATCATAGTAAAGAAGAATCTGCTGTAAAGTGTTGTATACTAATGTTGTATGGTCAAAAGGTGGTCAAGATCAACCCATAATTAGAAATAAACCATTCCTAGGATATAGATGGAATGTATTGACTTTAAGGTGCAAGTGGATGCCAACTAATTAAGCTAGTGGGTGAATAATTAATCGAATAATGATTCATTATTTTATCCTAAGTTATGAGTGGGGTTAATATATTCCAACACTGTAGCATAAAGGTTGGATATAGATCCCATTGAGATATTTTTCACATTGAATATGGGAATCAAGGCCCTAAACATGGATGAGGAAGGAAAACAATTTTCGTGGGACTATTGTTGAATCTTTTTTATACTCAAGATCCTTGACTGATTCCTCATACCATTACATCAGTCCCTTATAGGGGGTTCTATGGAATACTTCAAGTGGAATGCATGTGTCATTGGTTGGATATATTAAAACTAGAAATAGGTTTGGATTGTGTCACATTGTCAATGGAGTAACCAAGGGATTTAATCCCCAATTAAACATTCTAGAGATCAAGTCCCATGAAAAAGCCCTAAACACAATAACAAGAGCCCTCAATAGGGAGGATTTTCCATATGCACTAAACGTTAATTCCATTAAGATGTTTCACATGCCATTGATGGTTATCAAGGCCTTAATCATAGTCATGGTAGGGTAATAACATCTTAAGGTCATTTCCATATATTAGAGAGATACAACATTGTTAGGGATGCCTATAGGCCCAAGAGAAGAGAACATGTGTTTTAATACCACAAAATAAGAGTTTAGATGGTAAATTTTAAGGTGTATAATGAAAGAAAAGAACACATTTGCATCATTACCGTGTGCTTTAATAATAGGTGCTCGTTTCTTTGAATTCAAAAAACATTGTAGGTATTTCCTCTATAATGAAAAAATTATTGGTTTGTGATGCTTAAACAAAAATAGATCCATTTTTGTAGTTCTCATCTTAAAGTCGTGTTCAACCATGCTTTTAAATATGAACGATATATTCATTACTTATGAAACTGCACTCACTTATAGAGTTGTGTTAACATATTTTATATATATGTTTTTTTAAGAAAAAAGATTTTATTTTCTATTTTTTATTGATTTTTATTTGTATATATATATCAGATTTATAAAATACATAGGTATTTTATTTCTTGTGTAGCATTTTATTGCCTTTCTTATTTGGTAAACAAATTGTATGGTTCACTAATGGATTTAAGCCCCAATTGAAAATTCTAGAGATAAGTCCTAAGGTAATTTCCATAGATTGGAGAGATACAACATCGTTAGGGATCCCTATACACTCAAGAACTGAGAACATGTTTTTTAAGACTAGTAAAATTTAAAGTGTAAAATGAAATAAAAGAACATGTGTGCATTATTAGTGTGTGTGCAGTAAAAGCAAACGTGTTTCTTTGAATTCAAAAAATATTGGAGGGATTTCCTTTATAATGACAAATATGTTTGTTTGGGATGAATAAATAAAAAAAATCCATTTGTTTATCTCTTATTCTTCGGGTCATGTTCAACGATGCTTTTAAATATGAGCGATATATTCATCACTTATGAAATTGCACTCACTCATAGAGTTGTGTTTACATATTATATATATATATATATATGTATTTTTTCAGAAAACATTATATATGTGTGTATTTCATTTCTAATGTAACTTTTTATTACCTTGTCCATTTGGAAAACAAATTGTATGATGCACAAGTACATATAAATGTCTAAAAACTAAAAAATATATAATAAATTGGATTGGTTAACTTAACACCCTTAAACCTCTCCTTAGAAGTTAACCTCAATGTTTTAAGGCTTCATTGGATTTATTAATTTTTAACAAATATAAAATTAACATTAATGGCTCACGAGAACCAAGTCATATGTATTGTAAATGTACATTTTGATACTAAACCACATCCTTAATGAAAACATATGAATTATGTTTCGAGGAAAAAATCATAACAATGTTATAATAAAGTGAATTTCTTTAAGTTATACTCATTTTACATAAATCAAAGTTACATATTCCTTAACGTTTATGGATTTTAAACCCCTACAATTTCTCTTACTTAACATATTGTTGTCTCTTTAAGTTTCCATTGCAAATAACTTATAGTGAGAGAGAAGCATTGGAATCTAACATCCTATATATATACATGTGGAATTTAGATAAAATAATAAAATACCAATATAAATGTTTTATATTTGAATACCAATATTTAGTAAAAACGTAAGCAACCTTATTTATTTATTTATTTATTTATATATTAAAATTAATTTTCTTTCGAATGTTCATATTATTTAAATGTGAGAATATTGTATAAACAAAATGGGACCTTAATAGTAATTGATGGATGGTCCTTATAGTTTATTAGATTATGGGTGAAGATTACATTGTTAGCTAAGTTTTAATTACAACATTACATAAGTTTTAATTTTTTTCGTTCATATGTGTTTTTTATTTATTTATTTATTTTATAGAAATGAGTAAAATTTTATTTTATCGAAGAGACCAAATGCAGAAGCATTGGGAAGAGTACACAAAACCTTCAAGTCTAATCAAATTTCATTGCAAACCTCACTAAAGAGCTGGTCTACTCTATATTGTTTGTAAACTGGAAAACAAGAAGTAAATGTATCATCCTAATAGCTATATGTAGAAATATACAAACAAACTGTCCCAAAAGTAGACAAAAAGCATCTCCTAGAACCTGATTATTTGCGTAGGGAGCTCATTGGGCCTATTCCAAAAGTAGTGTTTTTGTTGGCTTCCACCTCTTTCCAAACTTGGGCCTCAAATATCATCGTTCTAGGATGGATTTCCACTTGAATCGGCCTGTCGAAGAGGTCCTAAATGGCTTGAGCGTGCTCCTGACAGTGACTATCCGTAGCTTCAGCTTATTCCATTTGACCAAATTTGGTTTCATGAATGTCTTCCTCCACTTTATATGTACCCTATTCCATCTAACCTTTTGACCTATGCAATTCATGTTTCTAAGCTTTCAGACCTTCCTTTACCATGTGCAAAAGATGACCCGTGGATGTTATTTCTTGTTACAAGAAACAAGCACGACTGTTAATGTTGGAGTGCATACCCTTTGACCCACTGATTGAGTATAGAGCCTCTTTGTAGCCATAGATATGATGCATAGAACAATGCTATAGGAGAAATAACAAGGCACGATATAAGGTGGTAGAGGAAATAAGCATATTCTTTCCTCTATTCCATATAATCAGACTGACACATGCATTGGAATGATCACCAACCTCCCAAATACATTCACATGCATCCATGATGTGGTTTGTAATAACTGAGCATTCAAATTTCCAAAATCTTTTCTTTTCTCATTCACAGATCCCATAACATCATCAATCATGTGAAAAAATGTACTATCTGGATAGAGGGGGAGTTGCAGGATCAAAAATCCAAGAAGACCCATTACTATGCATGATCTAAAGGAGTGCTCCTTCTTCCAACTCGTTCCACCTTTAAACAAGAATCGTACTTCCACCTTCCCGAGATGAGACTCCACGTGCCCGCAAGGCCACCATGCGACAAACAGAGATGGAGGATACCTTTAGGGGAGTGGGTACATATCAAAAACATGTTCGTTTAAAAAGAGGGAATAAGGTTCTGAGGACACCACTCTATTTGCGGCAATATTAACTTCCTTGTTGTTGTTACCAAGCATATGAAAAAATATGATCTTTTGGAATTTAGAAGCTAAGTCTTGTATTTTCAGAACCATTTGTTTTAACTCAATGTCCTTTGGCATGCATTTTCTCAACATTAGATCAACATTATTCCTTTTTCTTGAGTTGTACGAGTCCTTGAAGAAGTGACAAAGCTTATGATTAGTTATTCTTAGCACTACCGAATCCCTAACCATAATAGAAATTAATTAAGCCATCACAACCAAAGATAATTCTAATGTCCCCAAAAATTGAAAAAAAAAACAATTTATTAGGCTAGTCAAAACTACCTATACTAGACATTATTGGAATTTGTGCGGAATGTGTTGTACTTATCTACTGTATTGTAAATTCATAAGTTGCTCTTACATTCTGCTTTCATACTTCGTGATGCGGTTATTAATCTATTACTTACATTGTCATGATGTTTATTATTATGTGGATCTATGGTTACGCATTGATGTGGACGTTAGATATTTGAAATTATGTACCTCATTGATTATAACATTTGATTTCTGTCGTATACACAATTTTGACTTATCTTTGTTATTGGAAAAAGGGGTGGTGTGGCAGGACCAGTTTCCCTTATAACCACTTGAGAGGTACTTCTTTCTACTTGTCTCAACACGCTTACTTAGTTCTTACAAACTAATGCATTTATTTCACTTTGTGTGCAAGTTCACTTCGCATTGGAAAACTGTTTATAAAAGTTGAACGACCAAGCGATCTATTTCATCATTGACACTCCATGATACAGACCTATCCTAGTGTCGAGATGCCGGTTGTTTAGAATATATTTATACCGGGATAGATGGTTTACTAACCTATGTTACACGGATTATTATTGTTATAATTACGAACGTTATGATAGTGACTAGGTCACTATTGTATTTACTATTTACGTGACACAGACTTATGAGACAGAATTACTATAGTGTAAGGACTTATGACTATGTCCTTTCTCTAATCGTATTTTTAATACATTATTTTTAATAGTTGGAATTATGAGATTTCCATATGCCATGGTCTCATCGCTTAAACCCTAGGAAATCGATATACACTTGGGGTTTATGCATTTCATGTTTATTTGAAACAAGGTTTTATATGGTTTGAAACAATACGATTATGGGTTTTGCAATCATTAATGGGGGCTAGGGTGGCTCCTTAAATGCGCATTGGGAAAGGTGGAATCCAAGCCTAGGGATTGGCTCATGCATTGGGTTGGTTCATTCACTGCATGGATTCTTGTGCTCTAATCTTGCGTAGTGTAACGGGGTGAGACTACGATGTCTTACACAGGTACATTGATGGTATGGTTTAGCAGCATTATTTTGTCTCTTTAGATTGTTTACACTGCGTACTCCTCATCATGTCTTGTCCTTTCATGTGCACGTTGCAGGGTATGAAGGGGTGGAGTTCATGGGTTTCCCTGTGTTCAAAATCCATACCCAATACGGGTAAGCTCTGTTTATACAAGTTAAAAATTGCCTCTCTCGCGTGGTGGTCGTGACTAGGTGTTGCACTCATTGGGGGTTTGAATGTTTGGTTCTTGGTTTTCTTTCTTTTTAATGGTTGCCTCTAGGAAGAAGGTGTGTATGTGTACACATTGTAAGCATCATATATGTGTTAAGACTTGGAGTTTTTGCTCGGTTTCTAGAGCCTTTGGGCTGGAACTAATGTATTCAAGGTTTTTTGTTTAAATGTTTCTTTGCATATTGTAAATGCGACTGGGAATTTCTTTGACAGGCTCTATGCAATGTATAAAAGTCTATATTATTGACATGGTGGAAACACCATTTCTTTGTAATGGTCCAAGGCCGATTTTAACACAACTGTGTAACTCTTATTAGTTTTGATAATGATTATGTTTATAAATATAAACAATGAATGCATATTGTGTTGTTTTTGTGGGTTATAATTAATAATCAATTGTGTGGATTCAAAATCACTGTTTGAGTCATTATGTGAATAATGTTGACAACATTGATGGATTTAGGGCCATGTCGCATATGGCATTGGTGTTTCCCAACATTGTAGCTGTGATAGCATAATGGATAGTTGCATTATCATTTTAGTATTTGAATCTTGTTTATGGATAAATCCTTATGTTAACAAGTAAGGGTCGAGGGCCATTGTTACAATGTATAGATTTTATTGGCTCTTTTGACCTCTATGTAGAGAATTAGATGTAGTTTAACTTACAGCCTTCATATATGTAATATAGCATGGATTTGATAGTTGGAATGCTACAGAGTGAGGATGAAATCTTATAGGATTCGTTCACAGTTATTTGTTAATAAAATAGACCCTACAGGAATCGATCATGGGTCATTTATGGTTGTGATGGTTTATAATTATAGGGATATAATTTGGGCTTAATGCCCACAAGAATTGATCTTGTTACCTCTGTGTAATTATATTTATGTTAGAATACATGTTGTGCATAGCATAATGGTTGATTTAATTACATTGGGTTTTTCTTTATGGCATGGGATTTTTATAATGTGGTTTGTAAATATTTAAAGGTTTGGTTTATTATGTTAGAAGTTCTTTAATGCATGATTTTGTAGATGTTAGTTGGTAATATAATTATGTGGTTTGATTTTTAATGTGGAGCATTGATAACACATAAATCGTGGACCATTAAGTGGTCTCGATACTTGGACTGTATATTCGACTTATGAATTATTTGGTAAATGGAAAATCACGTTGTTTAACCTTAGTTCTTGGTAGAAATGATTACAGACCCTAAGAGGTCTTGATGGTTTATATTTTAGCTTTAATATTTTTAATTGATGATTATTCTTAAGTATATAATAATATGTTTATAATATCGCTTACTTAGAATACACTTATGTTTACTATACTTTGGTTAACTCTATTTTATATTTATGTTTGTTTATAGTTGAACCTGAAATAGACTTTTAAACATAGCTCTACTAGGAATATGAAATCTTCCAGTAGAGTTCATAGGTAAATAAACACATATTAACTGTTAGAAACATTCCTAGGGTTTAGGAAAACAAAGCTCAAAACAATGAAGAAATACAGAATTGAGTATTGTAGAAATAAACCATAATTATTTCTTTAACAATAATTAATTTACAGACATAGTGTTTATAGATAAAATCTAAACCCTTAAATATTTTGATAGTAAAACAATGGTAAACATAGGGTTAGAATTTAAACATAAACACTTGCATATTCTAACTAGAAATTATACTAGATAATGAAATATAGGAAGCCAAGAACCTCATACCAGGAAGGTGGAGTTGTTCCAATGGCTGAACCCTACACACTCAATTACCTAGCATTAACAATTCATAGGTAGATCTAACCTCTGTATAGATGACCAAATCACTTGGGAACTACCACTTTTCACCCAACCATGACCCAAAACTGTTCCTGGTTTGAATCTGAATCCCCTCGAGCTGGTTCCAACATGCAAGTAGCTTATAGATCCTAAGGTAGGGGTTCCCTAACAGGTATATCAGGTCTGAATTAGTTCTCCTTTTTCCTGTTAGGTAAATGTTCTCCAAGAAATATCTTGAGAATAATCAGGTAGAATAATGACTCCAAAAATATGGAAGAGATCTCCAAGCTTCTCTTTGGCTTGGAACTTTATAGATAGACTTTTAATTCAAAGGGGAAGTTATATCAAGAATCATTTTATTTCTTGACTTAACCCTTTTTATTTTAATTTAGGTACTTTTAATATTTAAACTTAGGAACTTTTAACTAGTTCCTAATTGGACTTTTGTAGGTATTATACTATTTAATTTTCTTTTAGTAATAATAATAATAGATGAATATTTTCCTTCTTTCTTACATTATTACTATGTTTACTCTTTATACATACCATGTATAAAATATGTAATGATATATATTATTTGTTAACATTTTTGTTTGAGCATCACATATTGTGATCCCTAAACTTATGACACTTTATTCATTAAGGTCATTAGGTAGGTGGTTAAGTATACTCGGATCTGAAACTCTAAGCATCATTTCATGTTGGATTCCCTCGTATAACATGGTAGTTCTTTAGTATTGGATGGGATACATAAATTTGAAATTTCATTTAATCACTTATAAATAAGTCACATGAGACGAATATTTTACTCGAGTTGTTTTCACTCGGGGAATCATTAATTATTTTCAGTAACTCCTAGCGCTTATCGAGATCCCATACTCAATGCGATAAACAAGGAGTTAAAAACTTAGTGCAATTCCAGAGCTCCTCGCTCAACATTAATGCTAGGATGTACTTGTAGGATACACTTAGGGATATAGTGGCCAAGCATCTGATGTTCCAGAGCTTATGGTCAACATCAACATGGAAGGGTTAAGAGATTATGCCCAACACTTCCAATTTATCTTTTCATGTGTTCCAGAGCTTCATGCTCAACACAAATGTCTCAAACCTCATGTGCTCCGGACCTTCTCTATCAACACAAATATAAGTACTTATGTGCCATAGAGCTTCTTGCTCAACACAAAACATCAATATACCCATGGTGTCTAGAGTTCCTCACACAACACGAAACATCTCATCAACCATGTGCTTCAGGTTCCACGCCCAACATAAGCAAACATATATATATCATATGTGATTGGCTTACATCCAATATATCAAACAAATCATCATGTCCATGTGCAGTGGGTTTTTTTACCCACTATATCAAAATAAAACATCAAGGTAACATCATAATCAATGGGGCTCATGCCCATAAGTGTTAGGTTCAAAATTCAGGATATTAAAATAATACCTTCCCCTCCTACTGCCCATGGATTTCTTTTTGCAACTCCATAAAAAAATAGATTGTATAACTGGGATCCTTGGAACCAATGGAGAAATTCATATTCCGCAAGTATAATTTTCGAAATATTTGTCGGGACCATGGAAGTATGGTGGGAGATAATAAGACCCAATTGTTCCACCCAAATTAATTCTCTCAAAAAATAATTAGAATTCTTATTTTTACTTAGCGTGTTTTTAAGAAATTCCTTCAGAAAACATTTGATTCTTGTCACCACTTGCACTGCAAGAGATTCTTTGTCTCCAAAGATTCTAACATTCCTTTCCAACCAAATTTTCCAAAGGATAAATTTTGGAAGATTCAACCAACCTAACTTGAACCAACCTTATGACTAAAGTGGGTGAGGATACAAGGAACCCCATCTCGATAACTGAGCAGGAACAGTTCCTGAGATTTCTATTATGTGGTGTGAGAGACAAAGGGATTCCTTCCAAACTTCCTTACCATATTGACAATCAAGAAAAAATGTTTTGAGGTTTTGACCTATTGATAACAAAGAGTACACCGAGACGGACCAAAATACCTCTTTTCTACAAATTTTCATTTCTTAGAACACTTTGATGACCTAGAGTCGAAATAAAAATGTAAACATTTGGAATACATTTATCTTTCCATATTGCATTCCATAACACTAGATTTGGGGGGAAATTGGAGTGTCCTTAAGGGACCGTTAACCTTGGGCAACCGAATAATGGTCAAGAACATCTCCTCGTATTCTCGTATCGTTAGCCTTGATTGAGTATGCAACTTTCCCTTTTAATAGAGACATCAAATAATTCCATCGCTGTAGAAGAGGAGTCGAATGGTCTAGCCCTTTCCATCCACACCAATTGTTCTCCACGTTATCCAAAAATGAGATATCCCATATATTCTTGATACCTTGACTCATTATCCATATTTTAAGTGTCTCCATGTCCACAATACTATAGAACGATTCACTTCCGATTATTCAATCCTCCCAAAGATCATTTTTTTTACCATTGCTTGGTATCCAAAAGATTTTTTTTTAAAGAATATGTGTTAATTTTTTCAACTATGGGAAATAGGGGATCCCAATATCACTACAAGGGGTTTATCTAGACTACGTAAATGAGTGATCATAATTTTTTTTTCCCAATATCGTTTTTGACCCAGCTTGTCTTTCTCGAGACTTGTCTCCATAGAAATTTTGCTCCAAGTGCAAGGTTATGTTCTTTGAGATATTTCATTTGAATCGCTCATTCCTTATAAGGTTTTGTCACTTTTTCCCATCTAACTAGAGGTAATGTTTTGTCATTATGATTTCCTCCTTTCCAAAAGAATTGAAAAATTATGGTGGGTTCTAGCAACAACAAACACTTATAAATGGGCAAGGTGGATAATACATATTTGATGATAACTAACTTACCTTCTAGATTTATGCATCGTGTTCCCAGTTATTGAAAATGCATCTTAAATTGTTCTACTAGAGGAAACCAATCATTCAAATTGTTCTACTAGAGGAAACTAATAATTCCCTATGGGATTATTTTGAAAAATCAGAAGGCCAAGGTATTTAACAGAATACCACTAAATCTTACATTGAAAACCAAATGTTCTTATGATAATACTTAATTCTCAAATAGATATGTTCCACCCATAAACTTTGATTTACCTGCATTAATTATAATTCCTGAGACAACACAAAAGGATTCAAGCTCATATTTAAAGGAAGTGGCAACTTGAGGGGAAGCTCCACATAATAAGAGAGTACCATTCATGATTTAGGAATGGTTAATATATTGGACTCCTCTTGCAATTCTAAGGCCTAACAAACCTTGGTCTTCACGCATTTTGTCCCACACGAAGCTTAATACCGATGCTTCAAGAAAAAAGAGCATGGGGAGAGAGTACAACATTGTAGTAGTCTCCTAGATGCTTTGAAGAAAATTGTTTCTCTACCATTCACTAGAGGGGCTATGCAAGGTTCCCCTATGCACTCTTTATCCCAGTTGATGAAATTTGAGGAAAACCTTAAGTGATTGAGGACAACGATAATGATAGAATGTATTACCTGGTCAAAAGCATTTGTGAGATCAATCTTGACTACCATTAACTTTTCCTTTCGTTGGAGGATGTAATGGATTGTTTCGTGAACTAAAATGATGTTAAACATGATTTGTCATCCTTTTACAAAGCCTCCTTTATTGGAAGGGACTAATTTTTGCATGATATCTCTCATCATGATAGCAATTATTTTAGTAATAATCTTGTATTTGATATTGCACAGGGAAATCGGTCCAAACCGGTTGGAATAATTCACACCTTTTTCTTTTGGTATTAAGTATAAAAAGGGCGAGTTCATTCTCCCCTTTATTTTTAGGCAAGACTGAGATTTTAGAACCATGGTATGCATATCTTTTTTGGCCACTTGCCAGAATACTTTAACTAATATTGTAGTGAAACTGTATGTACCAGGTGCCTTATGACGTTCCATTTCTTTCAAGGAAAATTTTATTTTACATCGACCGATTGGTTTAGTGATCATGAGATTCATTTGATTGGTTATTAAATTGGGTGCTAGATCTAACAAACATGTCATCTTGCCATCAAAACCTTCTTCTATGTATAATATGTCAAAATGTTCATGGGTTTTCGTTTTGATACTAGTAAAATCATAGAAGTTTTGAAGATGTACCTTAATATCTTTAACAGAATTGAAGTGTCATCTGGCTTGGGGATGCTTATGAGAGTAAGAAATGTTCTGGTCTCGTAATTGCAACTAGATACATTGTGATTGTTGTCGCCAAAACTCTTCTTCTTTTACATGAGAAATATGATACTCAACTTGCAACACCTCATCCTTATTTAATAATTTTTTTGTGATTACGATGATTTCCATTTGCAATTGATAGGTTCCTATATGATTTTTTTCTTCTTTCCTCTCCTCCACTGGAGAAGTTAATCATTTTTTCCATCCTTTTAATTCTTTCTTAACCCATATTAGTTTCTCTTCTGAGATGAAAAAAGAGAGCTCAAGACCTGGATACACCTAGTAGCATGGACTCTATACATAAAATCCTAATGTTGAATCCATACAGGATTAAATTGAAAATGAATGGAGCCTCTATTAGGAATTTCCTTTAGTTCCATATTTATAGGTGTTTTATCTGAAACACCCATGGGAAAAAATCGAAGAGATCACCTCGAAGCTGTGAAGAAGAAAGGAGCTTTGTACCAAGAATTTATCCAACCCTGTAGCAATAGTCCCATGTCATGTTCTTCTATTTGTCCAAGTTTATATACGTTTTATGAATTTAATATCCATTAGGTCCCATTGATGCATCATATCCTCGACCCATTCCCTCATCGAATCTCTCACTATAGTCCCTCCCTTTTTTTCATTGACCATAAATGTAAAATTTAGGTCTTCTACCAATATAATTTTTTCCATGAATATCTCATGTGCTAATGAAGTGATGTTATCCCAACTTTTTTTATTTTCACTAAATTAATAGGAGCGTAAATATTGAAAAGAATTACCATATTTCTTGATTCATTCTTTCGTAGTTGTGTTAAAATCCAATGAGTTTCTAGTTGATATTGCACTAATTAAAATTTTGCTTCATTATAAAAAATAGCGCCAATACCTCTTGATGCACCTCTCGATGAGACTTCTTAATGATGTCGTTTTTTCCAAAATAAGTTACTGCTTCGGAGAAAGTCTCCTTCCGCTTTTTTTGTCTCGATTAGAATAATATCTTAGTTTTCCATGTGTAGTAGATTTTTCATTGCATGTACTTTTAACCACTACCTAGACCCTTATAGTTCAATGAGACTACCTTCATCATTTACCTTTTGTGGGATTTCTGGCTTCTTTGGAGCCTTAACTCTAATTCCTTGTAGGTTAGGATTTATAGATATTCATTTTTTCCGGTGTAGATTGGATTCCTTGAAGTTGATCTGTATAAATTGCTTCCTCCTCCCTCTCATTATCTCTCTTTCAACTCTTTTGGGTTTTTTTCCTTTCATTTCGGATTCGACAAATTCTCCTTCTTCCTCCTCTGAAGCCTCTGAAGTTTTTTCTTCTTATTATGGTTGAACGACCGGTTCGAGATTTGTAATTTTTTTTTTTTTGAGAAGTTGGTTTTATTTGAGGTGGTTCAGACAAATAATGTGGATCCAGATCTAATTCTTGAACCTCCTATATTTGTAGACCCAAGATTGCAAAACTATTCCCTTGGATTTGTGAAGGAGCCCTAGAAGGGCCTTTGGTTTTCCTTGAAGGATTTGCATTCTTATATTTCGGGGCATAAGGACCAGCCCATGATCTTGTTTTGGTTTCTTTTACATGTTTCCATCCTTACACCTTTTATTTTTTTGCAGGTGGAGATACCTTTGGACAATTTCTTGCAAAGTGTCCTTACTCATGGGACCCCCACATAAAAAGGGAGTTGTTGATATTCAATCTTCTAGACATGTGACCAACTTAGTAGTGTAATCTGACACAGGCCGTGAAGAACCTCAACAAATCAATATTTTATTACGTGAATGAGTGTTACATATAAAGGAGATCGAAACCATTATCTACAGTTAGATAACGAGATTATTAACTAACTAATAACTGAAATATTCTTTACAATGTAATCCCGAAGGATTATTCAACATTCCCCCCTTAATCTGAAGGGACATCTGACATGCCAAGCTGCATTCTAAATTTTTCAAACTTTTCATGGCCCAATTGTTTAGTAAAGATATTTGCAATTTGCTCTGAAGTAGGACAATGTGTCAGATGAATGGTTTTGGCCTCAACATGATGTCGAATCAAGTGATATTTGGTGTTCATATGTTTGGTTCGATCATGGAATTTGGGATTCTTGGCCAATTGAATTGCAGAAGTGTTGTCAACAAAAAGAGGCGTTGAATTCATTTGTTTCTCCTGCAAGTCTTCAAGTATTTTACGAAGCCAAATGATTTCTTTTGTGGCTTGATCTGCTACAACATATTTGGCTTTAGTTGTAGAATCAGCAGGAACAGATTGCTTTCGTGATCTCCATGTGATAGCTGCTGATCCAATGTTCATCAAATAACCTGAAGTAGAGACCCCATGCTCTTTATCTCCATCAAAATCTGAATCTGAATAACTGGTGAGATGAAAGTCTGAAACTTTAGAATATTTGATGCCATAAGATTGAGTGACTTTTAAATATTTGAGCACTCGCTTTGCTGCATTCCAATGACCTTCACAGGGATGATGTATAAACCTGGAAAGTATTCCTACAGCAAAAGTTATGTCAGGACGAGTAGTAGTAAGATAAATTAAACTTCCAACAAGCTTCCTGTACTTTGTTGGATCTTCAAATGTGCTACCTTCATTTGAGGTAAGTTTTAGATTCTGCTCCATTGGTGTTGAAACAGGATTACAATCCTGCATACCAAATTTGTTTAATAATTCTCCAACATATTTTTTCTAAGAAATGAAAATGTGCTTTGGTTTTTGATCCACTTCATTTCCTAAATAATAATGTAATAATCCCAAATCTGTCATATCAAAAGCCTTTTTCAACTCTCTTTTGATAGATACTATATAATCGTCATTATTTCCTGTGATAAGTAAATCATCCACATAGACAACTAGATATACAACTGATCTTCCAACTTTCTTGACAAATAAAGTTGCATCATCTAGATTGAAGTTCTTATAATTCAATTTGAGAAGATGCTCAATTAAGTTTTCATACCAAGCTCGAGGTGCTTGCTTTAAGCCATATAAAGATTTGACTAATTTGCATACCTTCTGTTCTTGGCCTTTGATAGCAAAGCCTTCAGGCTGATCCATATACACATCTTCTTTTAAGTCTCCATTCAAAACTGCGGTTTTAACATCCATGTGATGTATCTTCCATCCCTTTTGTGCTGTTAATGAAAACAAAGTTCGAATGGTGCCCCATTTAGCTGTAGGAGCAAATGTTTTTGTGTAATCAACACCTTCTTTCTGTGCATACCCTTTTGCTACAAGTCTCGCTTTGTGTTTTTCAAGTGAACCATCTGCTTTATACTTATTTTTATATATCCACCTGCATCCAATCGGTTTGGTTCCAATTGGAGGGTTCACCAACCTCCAAGTTCCATTTTTTATGAGAGCATCATACTCTCTTTGCATGGCACTTTTCCATACATCACTATTTACTGCTTCTTGAAAAGATGCAGGTTCATCAAATGCATGAAAGTTTAATTCACAATCTAATGTTACAAAATCATCATACCTTTTAGGAAATGTCTTAGTCCGCATTGATCTACGAACTTCTTCTTGTTGTGGTGTTTTCTTTGTTTCTTCTTTAAGAGTAGGTTCTGCATTATCCATGATACTTAGTTTATCCATTCCATTAACAATATCATCAACTCTCTCATCTTCTATTTCATCAACTTGTGCATTAGAATCATCAACTTGTGTTTCATCAACTTGTGCATTAGAAGGAAATTCCAAAACTTGACCTTGACTTAGAACAAGAATCCCCCCTTCAAGGTTCGGAAGTTCATTATCCATTTCATGATATATTTTTTTAGAATGAAATCTATCAAGCTGAGCAAGTTGTTTATCAATAGTGAGTGCATCTTTCTCAAACTCAAGAAATATAAATCTCTAGAAACAATAAACTTCCTATTATCTGCATCATACAACCTATAAGATTAAGAAGTATTAGAATATCCCAAAAAAATACACTTCCGACTACTTGCTCCCAATTTATGTCTTTGTTGCTCAGGAATCAAAGCATGACATGTGGAACTGAAAATTCTAAAATGCTTGACAGCTGGAAGATGCTCATCTCACATTTCATAAGGTGTTTTGTTTTGTAGTGCAACAGAAGGACATCTATTCTTAATGTAGACAGCACAAAGAACTGCCTCTCCCCAAAACATTAACTTGACATTTTTAAAAAACATCATTTATCTTACCATATTTAAGAGTGTCTGATTCATACATTCTGCCACACCATTTTGCTGTGGATTATATGGAACAATTGTTTGATGTTTAATACCATTCTCCTGCAAATATTTTTCAAACTCTTGAGATGTATATTCACCACCGTTATCAGTTCGAAGGGTTCCAATAGTAAGTTGGGCTTCATTTTTAATCCATAAGTGAAAATTTCTGAATGTATCAAAAGCTTGAGATTTTGCTTTTAATAAATAAACCCAAGACATCCTCTTAAAGTCATCAATGAAAGTCATGATATATTTGTTACCATTTGCTGATGGAATGGGCATGGGCCCACATAAATCTGAGTGAACAAGACCAAGCTTTCTTAAAGCTCGAAACATAGAATCATTAAAAGGTTGTTTATTGTCCTTGCCTAAGATACAAGCATCACATGGGGAAAGTTGTATTGGAATAGTAGGAAGCCCTTGAACTCCTTTCTGTTTCATAATCCTGATACTGTCATAACTAATATGACCAAATCTTGCATGCCACAATAAGCTAGAAGATAAATTACTATTATGCTGAATCAAATTTGCAGAATTCTGTGAAATGGATGATGTACCATTCAACTTTAAAAGTTTGTTATCTTCCACTCCATTCATTACAACCTCATTATCATAAGTTCTTCTAATTTCAATGATACCATCAAACATATGTATCGAATGATTTTGTTGTCTAATTTACACAAGAGATATTAGATTTCTCTTCAATTGTGGAACATAAAGCACGTCAGAAAGTATATAATCAGCAAGTCCTGATAATTTCAATCTAACAGAACCAATTCCTGAAGGTTTTAACTGAGACTTATCTGCCAAATGTACTACCCCATCAATTTGATCACTAAAAGTTTCAAAGAAATCTTTTCTAAAGGTCATATGACATGTGGATCCGGTGTCCAATAACCAAGTATCATTCCATGAAAACGAAGTACTGAAAGCTTCTTCAATTACTAGATTACAATGTGCAACAACATAATGTGCAGATTCAGGAGGGTTACCTTTATCATTTCCTTTATCTTGTACTTGCTCTTTCTTGTTAACAATTTTATCCCAAGAAGTTCTACAATAACTAGCAGTATGACCAATTTTTCCACATCTATAACATTGTTTTTCTCCTTGATTAAATCTTCCCCCCCTTCCTCTGTACTGTCCTCTTTGTCCTCTACCTCGACCTCTGCTTCTATTTTCATCCTTTGCAAATTCTTCTTTTGATTTGTGTCATTTCTGTGCAAGACACAAAGTTTCTTCATTGGGTGTAGACTCTTTCTTCCCAAATGCTTTCTCTCTTTCTGCAATTTTCTCAACAAGTGTTTCAAAGGTCATAGCTTTCATTTGGCCACTAGCTTGAAGTGATTCTAAATAATGAGTATATGTAGGATAAAGAGCTTTAATAAATGGAGTAAGTTGAATGTCAACTTTTACACCAGTTGCATCAATATCATGAAAAATGGCTCTAATTTCAGAAGCAAGTTTCATTGGATCATTATCTTTTAACTCTAAGTTAAATAACTTCATTAACAATTGTATGATTTCAAGCTCAGAATGTGAATCATACAAATCTTTTAGTTTCTTAAATGCTTCCCAAGCACTTTTGCTAGAAACTAAATGCCTACTTACTTCTTCACTTACAAGGCAATAATCAAGGCGTAAGCTTTTTTGTCCTTGCTTTTCCATAATGCTAACTCTTTAGCATTAGTAGGTGGCACTGGTGCACTTTTATCCACTTCATTTATTGTTTCTTCATCTTTCTTATCTTCTAAATTCTCATTTTCACAAATTCCATCCCACATATCATTAAAAATAAGGGTATTTTTAACTTTACGAAACCATTTCTTATAATTTTATTTTCGATATAAAATAACTTCAACAATTGTAATTAAAGAATTCATTGAAATTTACTGTGTAGTAAATTTTTGTGTACAAAATATAGTCTCATATATTCTTTTCCTTTTAGCCAATGTTCTTTAAAATCTTTTTATCTTCTAAAAAGATTTTCCGAAAGGTTTAATATTTCAATTTAAAAAAACCTTGCACTCAAATATAAATGGCTATTTAAAACATTTATTTTTTGGAAACAACTCCCGAGTGATTTGATAATTAATTTAAAGAAACCTTTGCAAGAAAATATAAATGGCGTCTCTCTTCCTTTTTCTTTTCCCTTTAAAAAAAAAAAGAAAATAATTCTTCAAAAGAATTACCGGAACAATTTAAGTGCAGTCTCCTCTTAATGTGCAGTCTTTGTCTTTCTTCCACAATCTTTACTAAGCAGCTCTCCTTTCTTCCTTTCTTGGTGATAGCTCCTTTGCTGGCTCCTCCTTCATGGGCTCCTTCTTTTTCACAAGTCTTTCTCACCAATGCTTTGCTGCCTTTGCTCTGATACCATTGACACACGCCGTGAATAACGTGAGCAAATCAATATTTTATTATGTGAATGAGTGTTACATATAAAGGAGATCAAAACCGTTATCTACAGTTAGGTAACGAGATTATTAACTAACTAATAACTGAAATATTATTTACAATGTAATCTCGAAGGATTATTCAACATAATGTTAACTACTTCTCGTAACCCTACCTCTAGATCGACTTCAACACAGATCCACGCAAATTCATGTTTCTCTTTTGTATCGTACCGTTCTATGAAATTGACGAGCATATTCCAAATATATTGAAGGATTCCCTATTCCAACAGTGCACTGCAATATTCAGAAGACGAACACAAACCAATACAGCTATTGGGGGGTCTTGTGATGGGTCGAAATCAAGAGTCTATCTGGTGGTGTACATACCCTCAAGAGCCATGAAGTACCAATTGTTTCGAAAGATTAGATCTAGGTCTTGTTTGGAAATGAAGTTGAGCATAAAGAACCCTCTTCCTAGAAAATACAAAGTTACACTTTTTAATGTCAATTGCCTCTACTTCTTCTGAAACCAGTTTTTTTGTGGTTTTAGAGGAACTCCACAATCCTGTGAACTAACCTACTAGATCTCTATATGCCAATGTAAGCGCGACTTTCATTGGAATCTCTAGAAGAAGAGCCACACCAGAAATTTCTTCTAGTGGCTTGACGAATCTAGAAGCCTCTAAATGTTTCTTTTTTGTTTGAGTTGCTATCAGATTGAAGGACTCGACTTCGAGAGATAACCGAGGCAGAAAGGGTTCATTGGAAGAACCTCCTGCAACTATCGTAGTAAATGTTGCAGTGATGGTCTTCAGCTTTTGTGATGCACTCGTTAGCAAGCTTGTTTACAGACCCTAGTGTTGGTTACTGTTATTTATTTATAATTGATTTGATATTGTATTTATAATGTTTTCTTATGATAGAATTGTTATCGACATATTGAACATTTCAGAAAAAAAATTATATTTAGCTTATATAAAATTAAATAAATTATATAAAAAATATAGGTTATTAATGTTCACAATACATAACTTATACATTATTAATTTACTTTAACAATTTTCAATTTATGAATTCGAAAAACCAATGCTCAAATTCTATGTCATTGATGTTCAATTTAGATTTAGATTATGTATTTATTTAAGATGAAGATATTAATATTATATTAAAGATAAGGGTTAAGTATATTACATATAAAATAAAATAAACATTATGCAATAAAAAGATGTAATTAAAAATCAATCATACTATATTGATTATAATTAAATTTAGCTTAATAAGAATCATAACATTATAGTATTAGCTTTATCTTTTATAAGGCATATATTAAAGTGGAAAAGTTATTTTTATACATGTTTAATTTGCAAACTTTGGTTTGAAAACTATATCTATATATTGTGATTTGATATACATATAATTATAGATCCATCTTCGATATACACATAAGTATAAATTCATCTTAAAAAAGATCTACTAAATCTTAATATGGATAAAATCTTTCTAATTGTAACCCCTTTCTTTAAAGTGAAACACTGGAAATGGAAATGTTATGTGAATATCGTTTATAGTTTTAATTTATAATATTATATATATGGTTCTAAAAAATGTTTAAATCTAAAATTAAACAGCATACAATTTTTTTTTAAGAATTACAAATCTCCTCTTACTTACCTATAGAATAATCTTTTTCCAATTTTAAAGAAAAAAACAAAAACAAAACAATTATACTTGAAACTTTGAAAAACAAAAAAAGATTATTTAAAACTTTGAAAATTGTGAAATAAATACAACTCCCCATGGTAGATTTGTTTCTCAGCGGTGATTAATAAGTAATGAATGAAAAATATGGAATAATAAGCTATGAATGAAAAATGTAATGATTAATACATTCCCCGTAAAAAGATTTATATGGGCCTGCTGCTAGGCGAGGACTAATAACGTATGAATGAAAAATGTGAAGAGTAATACAATTCCCGAGAGAGATTTCTGCTCCGAAGGAACTAATAAGTTATGTCCTTTCATAGCTCGTATGCTTTGAAACTTCATCAAAAGCTGGTATATTGTGATCACGCTCTTAAATGTAGTGCACATTTCATTATGTAAACTTCAATTATTAAAAAAAATTATCATCAATAAGTCGTAAATATTATTTGAACATTTTAAATTTCTTCGAGTGAAAAAATTAGAATTTAATTTATATGTTTTTATCATGTCAAATATCACTATCCATTTTTCAAGATTCCATAATGAAGACCAGTTTAAATGGGAAACTCTCCGTCTCTCTCTATCAATTCAGTTCTAACAGAAAAGATTTAAATACCGCTCGCCAGTTTTCATTGCCTTTACAAGCGAACCAACTCCATCATTTCAAACTTCTTTATTCGGGATCTTGTGCATATTTCATTCTCCTTGACACGGGTTCTTTTGCAGAGAATGGAGGCGGTGAAGCAGCTGCTTACAGAAGCGGGAGTTATCGGAGGCATTGTCGACGATTTCGATCCTCTGTTTAAGTTGGATGTAATCTACCGCGATACACGAATAAGCCTAGGTGAGCAACTCTCGTCCGCTCAAGTGCAATACAGTCCTTGGCGTTTCCAATACCTTTACGATCCTGCGCATCCCGAGGTCGTGGAAACATTCAGGAACCCCGCATTATTAACAATGGTAATTAGCTTAAGTCATATTCGTCTTTATCTTTCCCAATGATTTTTTTTAATATATCTGGTCAAATTGGAGCCATATTACTAACCCTTTCTGAAATCCAAAACTAGGTTATGACGGATCCTGACGCTGTTGGCGGTGAGTATTTGCACTGGTATGTTATAAACTTTCTGAAGTCTGTACATCAAATTATTGATTGTATAACCATTAAATTACAATACTCATCGCTGCATTGTGCAGGCTATCGACGCATAACACGGTCGCCGGACAAAGGGGAGGTATCATGGTCGTGTTTATTATTTTGTTGAGATAGAAATCGATACATTGAATGCGAGCCGTAATGTTAACCGTAGCGGATATGTTTCTTTCGTTGTGCTGCAACATTAGGGACGCAATGGGAGGATCTGGTTACGTATGAAGCTCCAAGGGCAAGACCCATGGGTACCCGCAAGATAGTTTTCACAGCATTCAGAGCGCATGAATCTCTGCGCAGTATCCCTATACCCGAGTCGCGCAACAATTTCAGTACGAGAGATTTTGCATCCACTAATGCACTTGGACCTCCGCTGGCTGCTGCTTTTTTCAGAATCAACTACCCGGATGAGAATGGTCATCTCCATCATCGTCTAGAATCCCATAGTGAATGGTTATCAAGAATTACCCGCATGTTATCAGAGGAATGAAAATCTGACCCGTGTTTATTATGATTGCAATAGATTGTCAACGTTAATCTGAAGATTGTGAAGGTTTCGAGAGTTTTTAAACGTATTTTAGAATTTTTCAACAAGAGATTCAAGATTGTGAAGGATTTAAGAGTTTCTCAACTTAACATTTTTTTTTATGTTATTTCTTAGTAGAATTATTCCTGCAGTATACTAATTTCTCCGCTATAGAATTGTTCCTCCTCGATACGTAAGGTTTCAAGAGTTTCTCAACGTAATTTTATCTATTATTTCTTAATACAATTATTGCCTCAGAGATTAACCATGATACAGGTTTCAAGGGTTTGTCAACTTAATTTTTTCTGTTATTTTTTAATAGAATTATTCCACTATATATATGCATGTAAAATTTTCTTGTGTTATATATATACATTAAATTGAAAATATCAACCTCTTAAGAAGAATGTAACATTTTCATGTGTTATATATATACATTAAATTGAAAACATCAATCCTTTAAGAAGAATGATTATGAACTATTCTTATTGATTATGAACTGTTCTCATGGAACTTACATTTAGAATTACATTCAGCTGTCTTTTTATACCTTCGTAAAAAAAATTAGTTTTTGATGTACACATACATGTAACATTTTCATTTGTTTTATATATATTAAATTGAAAATATCAACCTTTTAAGAAGAATGATTATGAACTGTTCTCATGGGACTTACATTTAAAGTTACATTTAGCTGTCTTTTTATACCTTCTTAAAAAAAATATTTTTTGATTTACACATGCATACCATCTAGAAATTGTTTAATTTCTATTTGTGATGGCACCAAGACTAGTGAGTAGCAATTTTTTTTATAATAGATTAGCTTATGTATTTAGTTCCCTATATATACACATGAGTTATAGAGAAAATAAAGAATGTATCAATAAACCTTATCACTAAAGGAGCAAACTCTTCTTTACTGTTTGAACATTTCCCCAACTCATATTTTATCAAAAATTTGTGATTCTGACCAAGATACATGGAAAAGATTTGTCAATGGTAGGGGGAGCCTTTTTTTTTGTTTTTTCCTTAGCTTTGTGCTCTTTTGTCCATTGCACATTAAGCCCAATCATTACCTCTTCAAGAATGAAAAGGTTTTTAAAAATGGTTGTGTTACGATCACATGAAATACCTCAAATGAAAGAGAAAAGAAAGGCATTGTAGTGATGTACCATCTACGTGCCAACCACCCATGAATTCTTTTGTTCCAAAGATGAGCATTTATGTGAACCCTGATATTTTAGTTGAGTGGAGGCACCCTTCTCCAGTGACTCTGACTCACACTTTGCCTAGTGACAAAATAAAAAAGTGAGAGTCTATTCCCTCTCATCTTAATGACTTAAGAAGCATAAGACACAGCGGATCGATCCTTTCCAACCTCTTTTCAAAAGGTTTTTCCAAGTTAATTATTTATTCAAAAGGTTTTCCCAAGTTAATTATTTATTACCGACTGTAAGCCACAAGGTGGTCTTATTTTTTAATGATAATGTTGGATTCCATACAACATTTCACCACCATCCTTTTTCACCATTGAAGGATTCGTTGACCATCCTAGCATACCCAAGTTTCACACTAAAATCTCCTCTTGATGCTTTTTTCGACAAGATCATTATGTCTTCATCATCTTCCTCTAAGACTATGTAGCATGATTCGAGTAGGGCCGCAAATGATGCCCCTTTTGTTATTGAGATGCTCTAATGTTGCAGTGGAGAGTTTGAAACTATTATGTGCCTTCATCCAAGGATCTTCCCTTACAAAGGCTTTTGAGCCAATGGAACTATTTTTATAATATTTTTTTCGATCCCAGCTAATGAAGTGAGACCCGAACGGTGGGGGAAGGTGGTTTTCACCCAGCCCACTAGGGGTCAATCCCTCACCGAGGCATGGCCGGCTGTGATAAGGCTCAAAGGGTAGGTGTCCCCTGGATAGGCTACCGCCCCTTGTCGGGAGTGGAGTCGGGACGTCTCGGCCCTTGCTTAGTCACAAGTTACTGGTATATCCTGGCTTGTGGGATGTCGGTTTATACCACTGGGGTTATAGTGGCAGCCAGCGGATTTGATCCTGGGCCTGGCCGAGACAATTCAAATGAGTTACCCATTCCCCTACTAAAAAAAAAAAATTATATTTTTTTCGATTCCTTATCCAATCTAAGATGGAGGAGTGTGGACAGTACTTTGACAACTTTTCTCATAAAGAAGTAAGGTTTTTATGAACCTACACCTACTTGACAAAACCAAAAGAGATTTTTTATACCCCACCCTTCGAGATTAAACTCGCCACTTTTTTCCAATTGAAAAGAAGGATTCCTTCAACTTACTTACTTGTGGTGCACAAGAAAGAGAAGACCTTCTTATGAATTTTGTGGAGGATCCCTTTGGGGATATATGCAAGGCATGCCCTATAAACAAGAATGCTCTGAATGAACACCTTGAGAATTCTCCCCCCTCTAGACATAAACCTATTTGTCCTAATCTATATTCCTCCCTCTTTTTATGCACTTGTAATATCGTGAATTTTTGACCTAACACTTATGGGCATACGTCCCATTTCATGTGATGTTTCTTTGATGTTATATTCTATATATTGGGCATAAGACCCCACTGCACATGAGAATGATGATTTGTTTGATATATTGGGCTTAAACCAAATGCATATGTTTTATTTAACACTTATGGGCATAAGTCCCATTTCATATGATGTTGCTTTGATGTTATATTTTGTATATTGGGCATAGGACCCCACTTCACATGAGAATGATGATTTGTTTGATATATTAGGCGTAATCCAAATGCATATGTTTTATTTACAATGTATATTTTTTCATGTGTTGGGCGTGGATCCTGATGCAAATAATTGATGAGATGTTTGTGTTGAGCGCGATCTCGAGAGCACATGAATGATTTGATGTTTGTGTTGAGAGAGCTCTAAAGCACATGAGTGATTTGATGTTTATGTTGAGCATGAGCTCTGAACCACATGCGTATTTGATGTTTTTGTTGAGCGCGAGTTCTCAAGCACACGAGTATTTGACGTTTGTGTTGAGTGCAAGCTTTGAAGCACGTGAGTGATTGATGATTGTGTTGAGCAAGAGCTCTGAATCACATGAGTATTTGATGTTTTTGTTGAGCATGAGCTCTGGAGCACATGAGTTATGAAACATTTGTGTTGAGCATGAAGCTCTGAAGCACATTAAAAGATCAGAATTGGAAGTGTTGGGTGTAAGCCCTCGAACATTCCAAATTGATAAGATTTGGAACATTGGATCCTTGGCCATTATATCTCTAGGTGTATCATACAAGTATATCCTAGCCTTAATGTTTAGCGAGGAGATCTTGAATTGCACTAAGGTGTAACTTCATGTTTCTTAGCATTGAGTATGGGCTCTGACTAAATGCTAGGAGTTACTGAAAATTAATTATGTTGAGTGAAAACCACTCTCATAAAACATCGACCTAATCTTACTTATTTTTAATTTGATTAAATGAAATTTTGAATTTTTGTTTCTTATCAAGCACTAAAGAACTACCAGGATATACGAGGTGATCCAACATGCAAGGAGGTTTAGAGATGCCTAACCTAGTTGACCAACCATTAGAGGAAATTTCAACTCAAAATGGGACTCCTAAGAAAAATAATAAAATAATAGTTTTTTTTTTGTAAATAAAAACTATATTACTTCAAAAAAGCAACATTACATGGAGATACAACATTTGGGCATCTGACAGTCAACCCATTCCCTAGCCATACCCCTATTACATTTGGCCAACCTTGTACCCAACCTTCCCCAAAAGAGGGAGAGCCCCAACTGTGGAGAGCTCAATCCCACAAATACATACATCATTACAGCTGAATAAACTACCAAGATTAAAAGACATAAAACACTGAAACTTATTGACAAGGGTGATAAGCATAAGGAAATCCAAGACAGAGAGCTAAGGCACAACCTTTCTCCCGATCCCAGAGCAACGGTCATGCAGAGGACACTCCCCCTGCTTAGCCAAAGCAGCTTCACACGATGGGGGTGCAGCATCCAAATTGACATTTCTTCGACCACCCACGCATCGATTGGAACCCCCAACAATTTGTTGCTCCATCTCACAATGATACAAGGAGATACCCACGTGAGTGGAAATCTGATCCACTTTATGGTGCATTATTTGACAATCTGAGCTGAGCGAGTCAATCTTTTTGTTAATGGCCCAACACTCTTCATTATGCTCCTTCCAAGATTTGACTAGCTCTTCATCCCCTTGATTATTTGCCATCATCTCCTCTAGCTTAGCTTCGACGTTGAGGGCCAACTGAGTGACTGAATTCATTATAACCCAATAAATCATTACGAGTCAATCATGGGCCGAGGCTCTGCCATCCATCAACCCTGGGATAGAAACCCACCCTTAGACCTCCTCCGGCACCATTTCGATGGACATCGACCTAACCTGCTCCCATAGCATTTTCTCATTTCCTTATATTGCTTAGCGAGCCATTAGCGGAATGTGGTCCTTAAAAAACTTTGCCACTCCCTCGGCCTACAATTGAGCTCGAGTTGCCATTGCCTTGCTATGTCGCACCACACTTTTCCCCTTATCATGGCTTTTGTCCTGTGCATTGCTCCCTCCTGGTTTTCTAGAACACCCTCGCGGCAGAGCCATCCTACACTCTGTGTTTCCACTCCTCACTGTATTGATCTACAAATTCGTGCCACCACTAAATCATTCCAATTCAACCTCTTTATCCCATAGATAGTAGATCAAGAGTCGAATGGCTGAATTGTTATTAATAGGCATGAGATTTGCTATCATATTAATGGTTCTATCCTGTATGTTGATCTCCCATATCCTATAAGAACCCTTCCCCATACTCGACACGATTTGTACCACCATATCATTTTTCATTCCTGTATCTCCTACCTGCAAGAGATCTGTCATGTCTCTCCTCGCTTGCCCTTACCCATACCTTGGTTTAATGCCAGAAGGACTGTCCCAGATTACCATGATCTTGTAATGCATGACAACACATGTCAAAGAAAAGGATCCACGCAAGGTTCATGATGCCCCATGTCCCTATCGCTATCATTCCTCCTAGCCTCCGTCACCTGTCCTCCTGCGCTGGCATCATGAGCATCCAACTATCGACATCTTGGCACCCATGGCTTGGCATCAAACTCCTCAAACAATCCCATCATGGGGGCCCATTCTCACTCGTGCCAATATTCACCACCATGTATGCCACCTTGTTTGTGTCCCTTCTCACGTGTTGAAAGGAGAACACGGTGTGAGCCATGACGATGTTGCAGATTATTTCCAACTTGTTGGCCAGGCGCCAGCTCGATGAGACCTTCTCCATGGATTTTGCATTACTGAGATGATTGGCCATTTGAACCAGAACACTTGACTCTCCTTCCACCACCACCGGGAGCCAACCGTTCTTGATCACCACCTTGATGCCTTGAAGCATTCTTTCCAATTCCGTCGAATTATTTGTGTCTAAACTTTTCGAGCTGTAAAATATTTGCAATATTTCATCGCCTAGATTTCTGCAAACCTCTCCAAAGCCTACCTCGCCCGGATTTCCCCTTACTGCACCATTGAAATTTAACTTGAAGACCACACGAGGCGGAGGAGACCATGAGTTCAGACTTGAGACTCTACAAGTCTTAATCCTTTGGCACAGACCATCCATAGTACCCTTGCTTAGCCCCCAATCTTCCGTGACTCTCCATTCTAGTCCTGAAAATTCTTTATCTTTCGTCATCCATTGCATGTTGCGGATTGTTTCCAACATGTTCGTTTTTAATGTACTCCACACCTCCTCCAAAGATTGATGTCTGTCACGAAATATTCATCCATTGCGCTCCTTCGAAATGACTGACATGACACTGCCTGAGAAAGCTTGGCATAAGGTACGCAGGATGTTATAAAAATTTTAGGTTGCTAGTTTCTTAAGTTTTGACTTGGGTCCCCTCTGTATTTGTTTCTCTTTTGGAACATTTGCGCTCCCATATCCCAAAAATCCACAGCAAAGGGGAAACTGTCAAGAAGGTGGCTCATGCTCTCTTCTTGGTTTGCGCATAGAACACAACGAGAAGGGCCTTGAATGCCTCTCTGCCTCATGTTTTCTCCTATTAATATCATTCGTTTAACTACCAACCAACAAAATGTGGCCACCTTTGGCCAAGGGTTGGTTGACCAAAATTTTTCCCAAATTTCATCCTCGTCCACTCGATTCCTGATTCTGATATTGTAGGCTTATTTTATGCTAAAGGACCCTTTTTGAGAATATCCCCATCAAAGAATGCCATCCCCATTTCTTAGCAAAATGTATCGATCTTGGAGCTCAGTTGTAAAGGATCTAATGTCTTCTTCTGAAATCCATTCTTCTCTTCTATTGGGTATCACCCATGTGCATCGGTCCACCTATATGCCTTCTTCCCATTATTGGTTGACCTTTATTTTACCTTCCTCTATTCCTCTGGTTAATATGTGCTTCCATTCAGGATCGATTGATAGCTTGGGAATTTGATTCCATGAGTCATCCCAGAAGTTGGCATAATTCCTTGCTATGACTTCCCTCCATAAGTTGTGCTCTTGGATTATTTTCCGACCAGCCAGGGCATTCTGCCAAATATGAGACCCTAGAGGGTTAACATTGAATCTGATCAATTGCGATCTAAGTCGATCCCGAGCATACTTTGTATGTCAAATCTTAGCCCATGGTTCCTGCGAATAATTACACCATCGCCACCAAAATTTTAGCTCCTTGGATTTCTCCCATGATTTATGGGTCATGAAGGCCCAGCCCCCCTCTATCCTTGGGATTGCACATTTTTTCCCAGCTTACCAGGGAGAACTTGGCCTTCGCTTCTCTACCTACCTGCAAGAAATTTCTCTGGATTCTTTTTATTTCTTTTAAGATTGAATTCAGTGCACAGAGGATGGAAAAGAGGTCACAGGCATGGCTTGGGGCACCGTCTTAACCAACACAAGCTTGCTTGGCAGATTTAAGGGTTTGAGGGTCCAATTTGCCTGTCTAGATTTGATCCTATCCAAAAGATCCTTCCATGAGGCTTTCCTGATGGCACCCTGCCCCAAAGGGACCTATAGATACTTGGATGGGAGAGTTCCTTTGTTGAAGCCTAAGATCCAACTTATGTTTCTTAGAGTGATAGTAGGGGTATTAAAGAAGAACACCTCAGATTTCTCTGCATTGACCGCAAACCCCAACGCCCTCACAAAGAGAAATAGACTTGATTTGAAGGTGCAAGCCTCTTGGAATGAAGGGTGCCCCATTAGCATCGTGTCATCCACCAATTGCTGGTGAGTTTGTTTTTCCATGCCTTCATGGAATGATAGACCCATGATTCTACCACTTTCCACCTAGGTCTGGATGATCTTGTTGAGTCCCTCTGTTTCCAAAATGAAGAGGAAAGGGGAGAGTGGGTCTCCTTGCCTAATCCCCCTAATGGGTGAGAAGAGCCCAGTCGAGGAGCCATTTAACAAAATGGAGTAGAAAGGTGAAGTAACCAAGGCCATCATCCATTATACCAATTCTGAGCTAAAGCCATACGCCCTTAGAATTTCCTCAAAATATTCCCAACTGAGTTTGTCATAGGATTTTTTGATGTCTAGTTTAATGAGCATTCCAGGTTGTTTAGTACATTTCAAAGAGTGTATAGTCTCATGGACCGCAATGATGCCATCCAGGATCTATCTACCCTCTATGAAGCCCAATTTCTCCAAGCTTATCAATGCAGGAAGAAGGGGATTCAATATGTTCACAATAACTTTGGTTATTATCTTATAAATCACATTGCAGAGGGAAATGGGCTTGAACTTACCTGGAGAATCCAGCCCTTCTCCCTTTGGAATTAGAGCTAAAAATGAAGCATTAAAGGAGTCAAGCACTACTTGTTTGCTTTTCGATTCCTCCAGTATGGCCCAAAATTCCTCTTTAATCATCTCCCAGAATAAGTGGAAGAAGTTGGTCGTAAAACCTTTCGGACCAGGGGCATTCCCTTGAGCCATTTGGCTCATTGCTTCCTCCACCTCCTGCATGGTTATAGGCTTACTGAGGTTCTCATTGTATTCCCTAGAAACAGTTCTGGGCATAAGAGCCATGATCTGTGCAATATCCTAGTCCCTAGCCTCATTGTCTTCAGTCATGATTTCCTTAAAGTGATTAACTACTTCCTCCCCAACTTATTCTATGGTTTCCAACTGGGTCCCATCAGAAATTTTGATTCTATGGATATTCATGCCCATCCTATTTGGACCACCGAGTTATGGAAGATTTTTTGTTTTTCTCCCCCTCCTGAAGCCATTTGACCTAGGACCTCTGTTTCCAATATATCTCTTCTTGTCGTTCCCTAGTTTCCAATTGAGAAAGGAGTTCCTTGTCCTTTTCCTTCATCTCCATGTCCCATCCATTGTCCATCCCTTTTTGCTGGAGATGGTCAATGTATTGGATGAGCCTCTTCTTGTTCATGAAGATGTTCCCAAATTCTTCCTTGTTCCAAGTACAGATCTTAGATTTTAAAGCCTTGAGTTTCTGCTGCAAGTTGTACATTTGTGTCCCCCCAGGGTTGTCCAACTCCTACCACCATTGTTCCACTAGTCCTTTAAATTCCTTGTGTTACAACCAAAATTTCTCAAAGCGAAAGGGCTTTGGGAGGAATGAGTTCCTTACTTCCTAGTTGAGGCATGCTGGCCAGTGGTAAGAGCCAGTAGTAGGGATCACATTTGCCCAAATATCCCCTATACTCGTACCAATATTATTTGTCAGTATAAACATGTCTAATCGGGATGCAACAAGGTGATCTCCACCCCTCCTATTATTCCATGTGAACCAACCGTCTGCTATCTCCATGTCCACTAAGGAACTGTGAGTTAAAATCTCCCTGAATTCCTCTTGGTACTTGTCCAATACTCTTCTCCCCTCTTTAGTTTCCCTGAGCGCTGAAATCAGGTTGAAGTCCCCTCCTACAATCCATCTTCTTTCCTGCACCTGGTTATTCAACCACCTCTTGTGGTGGATAAAGGATTTCTTCTAGAGAAATGCACTCGGTCCATATGTATTGACCACCGTTCCTATGATATCTGATCCTAAGATCTTAAACCCTGCCATTAGTGAGAAATGGCTGGCCCTCCATTCCGAAAGCTCCACTAGCCTAAGTTTCCAAATAATGGAAAACCCCCCTCCCATACCTTTTGTGGCTATTTCCATAACCTCACTGCCCTTCCAAATTCTTTGTCCTACTTTTAATAGAGTATCATAGTTGAATTTTGTTTCTTGTAAAAAAAGCATGTCTGGTTTTTCCTATTTAATTTTCCTAGCGAGGGTCTTGATCTTTCTCGGGTGATGGAACCCCCTAATATTCCAAGAGATTATCTTCATTGGATAACTTTACTTACTTCAAAGAAGGATGCCCAGATCGTTGGGAATTGGCCTGATTCAATGAGCTTAACCCCAATCTCTGCAATCCGCTACTTATTAGTCTTCTACCCTTTTTTCTACTCTTCCTCCAAGAAATTTCTCTTGCTCCCTTTCTGAGGCTCCACACTAATCCACAGTTCCTTATTCACTTTTGAAGTAATGATGGCTTTCTATAGTATTTTGATCTGTTCATGGGATACATATCCTTTGCTTTCCTTCTCGCATTATTTTTCCAATGCATTCAGATCCAGATCTCCTAACTCCATATCCTCAGCTTCATCATCCTCCATGATATGTGGCAAGCCAACTTCTTTGTTTTCATTCCCATCTTCCCTTGTCTCGGCTTCGTGAGTCTCATTCTGCCTTTCTTTCTCTCCCTTCGTTCCACCTTCTCCCTCTTCTTCCAATATCTGGAATGGATTAGCACTCGCTATAGAATTTTCCACTGTTTCTTTTTCATCCTTTTTGTCTTCCACTGCCTTTGCCTCATCTTCTACTTGGCTTGTTTCTCTCTTTCCCGATATGAATTTGCCTTCTCCTGGGACCCCTTAGGACAGTTCTTCCCAAAGTGACCATACTCATGGAAGATATTGCATCAAAAAGGAAGTTGTTTGTATTCGATCTACTGGATCCATTCCTCGTTGTCCCAATTCAGGCTCGTAGCTTCTGGAAGGTCCTTTGATAGAGCCATGCAGACACATATGCCAGAAAATGATGTGTATCTCCAAAGTCTCGTTTGTTCTGCAACCTTCACAAATTCACTGATTGAATTTCCAATATCCCTTAATATTCCCATGTCCCAGTGTTCCCCCGAGAGACCCACCAGTCTTATCCATACTAGGGCTACTATCAGATCCTACGTCTTCGGATTAAAGTGTTCCTTCTAGGGTCTAAGATATAATCCCGCTGAGAAGAAAAAATAAGGGCCCCCTTCGAGGATTATGTCTCTATCCTCATGGTTAAAGAAGATTATGGTGAATAACCCTTTTTCTCCTAACTGAAGGTCATAGTGTCCTTTCAGCTTCCACATGCTCTGGATCCATTGAACCAGATCTTTCTCCTTTGGCCAAACCCCCACAAATTTTCCTATTAGGTATTTTTCCTTCCATAGTCTAATTTTCTCCTTGATCACCTCCGATCGGATGTGGATTGTTGGGATCGATTGGTCCCTCAGAAGGCAACCCCCTTGCCCTAATCTTCTCCCATAACCATCTTTTCCACCATCCAAATCCCCTCTACCTCCACCGCTTCCTTTAGGTCCGAGGCCCCTAGATGTCGCAGCCACCATGAATCTTGTCGGGGGGTTTGCATCCCCCAACTCCAACCCTAGATCACCCCAGATTTCTTCTCACTCCCTCTCCTAAGCCAGGCCACTCCAATAAAATAATAGTTAAAATAATAAAGTAATATTTATTAATTTTGAAGGAAGAAGAGAAAAGAATTACTTTTTTATTTGTATTTTCGACATATCTCCCTGTGATTTTACTCAAATTTCGATCCGGAGAGTTTATTGGATGTGAAATTAAATTCCGCATCCAACAAGTAGCCACTTGACACACTTTTGATGGGCCCCACTACCCGTCAAAAGTATGTTGAGTGGGTACTCGTTGGATGCAGAATTTAATTTTGCATCCAATGAGCTATCTCGATTGAAATTTGAGTAAAACACACGAAGATATGTCGAAAATATGGACAAAAAAGTAGTTTTTTTTATGATAGCAATCCCCAAATTTATATTATTTTTTTTAAGCCCTGTATGGTATTTCAAATTTAAGTCAATTTTATTGGCCAACACATGATGACATGGAATTTGAATTAGTGTTAAAATGCCCATTTTGAGTTGAAATTTCCTGTAATGCCTACGTGAAGGCCTTAATAAAAGAAATGATTATAAGCTAATGAAAGTACCATATGATTGGGGTGATGCTATATGATACCCAAAGTAAAAATGTTAACAATGCTATATGTATATATTAGTTTATATATGTTACGAATAAAAGGGTAAGAATATGTATTAATAATAGTAACTATAAATAGTAATTGAAGGATCTATGTTTTATTATTTACTAAAATAATTAATTAAATATCTTAGCAGCTAAAAAGAGTCAAATAGGAACTAGTCAAAGAGTTCCTAAGTTAAGATAAACAAATATCAATTTCACATAAATTAAGTAAAAAATAATTTCAAGAAAACAAATGATTATGGATCTAACTCAATTTTAACTGTCTCTTTTCTAAAAGATTGTCTATAAATACCCAAGCAAAAGAAAGGATTGGGGGATCACATTCGATGCTATGTGACCATTAATCTCCTAAGAATTTTTTAGAGCATTTTCCCAAAAGGAAAGAAATCTCATAAAAAACTTGATATTCCATATAGGTGAAGCCTTACCTTTAGGAGCTCTAGTCTACTTGCATGTTGGAACCATCTTGGGGGGATCCAGATTGAAACTAAAAATGGTTTTGGGTCATGGTTGGGTGGAAGATGGTAGTTACCCAGTTATTCAGTTGACATATCTTAGGTCATAATTATTCTTGTTCTTATTAATTCTGTGTCCTTAAGTGTGCAGGGTTCTAGCCATCAGAAAAACTACACATTACATGTATGAGGATTTCTACCTTATATTTAGTTCTTATAGTTTTATTAAGGTAGGGTTATAATCTAGAATGAAAATCAGTATCTTGTATGTTTGCTTCAGCTGTATTCTTCTTTTGTTTACAGAGCCTTAAGAGCCTGATTTTATTTACATATAAACCCTAGAAGTAGATTTTATGCTAAAGGAGATTCTATTTGCTTAAACATGATTACGCGACGAGGAAAAATATAGTTTATATTCCTTATAATTGTTTTAGTTTGACGTATATTCTTTTATTAGATTTCAAAACCCTAGCCATTCAAATAAACTTCCTGTTGAAACTCTGCTTAAAACTTTAAAATATAAACTAGAGAATTCATTAAAAACAAACCATTTACTAAGTTATAAACCTATACCATTGATCAAATATGTGAATTCTAAAAATTAAAAATATGTTCAAAACATTCTAATATAATTAATAAAAATACCAACTAAAAGAAATAAATTAAACCATAGTCCAAATTTGTCACTCCATTAAAATCCAAACACTAAACATATATTTCCAACGCTAGTAGATTTCATATTGTCAACACATATGCTTCCATTTTCCATGTTAAAATAAAACATAAACAACATATTGTAAACATTATTCAAATCCTTTAAAGTCAACATTTAATCCATGCTAAGAAAACATAAACTCGACATGTTTTGCAAAACCCAACCAAGACATCGAATTTCATATAGGAATGGTTGGGCGATAAATCTCACATATTACATTACAAAATATCTTACACAAATCCCATCCATCGAAACCTACAAATGTTTGGTTGTAGGCCAATTATTATACAAACATATAAAACTACTAAAATAATAAACAGAGACTAGAACTCACCATCTATATAAACGAAAGTATTAAAGACAAGAATCATTATGTTTATCATTTAATTAAACGCATCCACGATTGAATATTGTGAGACGCGCAAAACCTACAGTAATTAAAAAAGAAGTCTAAATTGTTAAATATCCGAGGATTGAATCCTCTAGGAATCACGGCTAAAGGGAAAACATAAACGCTAAAATTAAATCACAAACATCCCAGGATTGAATCTTGTAGGGACCACTGCTAACACAAAACATAAATGTTGCGACATGAGAAGTGAGGTTTTCGCCTCTTAGGATGCCCATAATAACTTTAGTTATAAACCAACAGTTTAAACAAATCTGAGCTATGCTCTCATAACCAATTATACAGTTGCATTCTTAATAAACATAAAACCCATAATTTATAGGCTACATATCCACCTAATGGCTGAGCCAAACTTCCAAGCTGACGACCGTAAGGTGATACCCCAACCATGATATTTATTAACTCCTACACTAACAAATTTACCATGATAAATGTGCAATGCATAAAATATATAAAATACACAGTGATAATATCCATGGTGCCATTGCAAGCAATGGCACTGTAAGCCAACATATGCACCAACCAAGTTTAAAACACAGAGCTTCCTATTGAAACAATAACCAATACATAACAAAACGTTCCAACAAGACAAAATATTACACAGAGCCAAATTCTTACGATAGAGGCATATACAGTTGCATCTCTTAGATGCCCACACTATAAAAAATCCCGGCCATCAAAACTAATGTGTTTTCCCCACCAAGAGTTCAAAAATTTTCTACAAACAAACACGCAGAGGTAAGGGCCTTTTCATTTTATGGGGCTTACCCACAGAGATGTTGTGTAGGACACATAAGGAGCCACCATCAAAGCCACGTTTGAACAACCCTCTTCCACCTGCAAAACCAAACACAAAAAATCCATGAGAAGTATGAAATCATTAACGAAATCAGTCGAACCCTACATTATGTAGACAAGGTCAAAAGCTTACCTTAGAGAAGAGCGAGAATGTTTTTGCATTGCACAGCATAGCTCCCGATATCTTGAGACCACCTAGAAAAACCAAAGAGAGACCAAATGAATCATATTCTATCCCTAACCAATGCTTGAGGATTCTTTCCCACGCTTCCCCAGAATAAATTATGGTGCCACCCTGTCCTCCACTATCCACAAAATCAAAACCCACAAAGCTATAGTCAAGATCACGATGAAATTCCATATTCCACCACCCCAACGTTAACACCATAGAAAAACCCTCAAAAACCACATTAAAACAAAGTTGTATGACATATGAAATATGCCATAAACTAAATATGCTTACCTTATAGTTTACCAAAGCACCTTTTACAAGGTTTTCAATTGTATTTGGATCATGCCATAAACTCTATGCCTTATACCATAAATTTTACTAATTATATATATCAAGGTGGATAAGGTTTTAAACCTTAAAAGTAATAATGACTACCACAAATTTTATAACCATACAGTTAAACGGTCTTGTATAAACATAGGACTTAGGCACAACTAGGCCTAGGACATTAGTCCTCCTTTCACCAACATTGAAAATGATAGTGTAGTATAGAGGTAGTATTGAAGGATGTGTTTCGTTTCCATGGTCATAGAAAGAGTTCACCGCGGGAATAACCTGTACAAGAGTAGGATCCTACATTAGTTCGTAATGAGATCAGTAAGCCCCTCAAAGCAGTAGGAAACCTTACCTTTTTGAGTGGACCCTGAAGGGATAAAACCCCACCACTTCACACCTTGACATTCAAAGGAAATTCAACCTTTTCAAGATATAAAACCATAAATTAAAAATAAGACATATATATAGGATGTAAAATGTAACTTAACTAGCATTGACAAATGCCCAATATTAGTAGAGGCAGACAGAGTAATCATATAAACAAATACAATTAATAACCACATCATATAAACATATCATCATTAGATAGGAAAAACACATAAAAGGGTAAACATATTATGACACTTAGATTTAGTAACAACGAAAGTTACATTCCGTAGAGGTTAAACAATGTGCTTGAAAGGTGGAATTTAACTAGCCTACGATTTTTTTTTACAAATTTTAGGGACATTACAAGTGGTATCAGAGACCTCATTCAAACACTAAGATACCTAATGGGCATTACCAAACATTCATTGTAGAAAATATTAATATTTGAAGTTTTGTTAACTAACAGGAATTTATTTTTTATTAACATGGAAGAAGACAACATCTGGCAAGGAAAACAAAATACCCCACACAGGAAGAAGAACTAGTGGTTGAATTAAATTCTGATATATTGAAAACCATACAAATTTTGCAAGTAGACTTACTGAGTTTCAAATATGATAATATGAATGAAAGAAAAGAGCAGCAAGCAATTATTGAAGCTTCATTGTGGAACATGACGGGGGGAATCCTGCATCGACAGCCTACTCATTCAAACAACAAATTCAAGAAATTTTTTAATCATAAATGGGACAACATCCCAAAAGAAGGAAAGCAAGAACACACACCTAAACCTCCAAAAAGACATCATCACAATATCTCTAGTGATAAATCCCTTTCTCATTGCAGAAAGAAACATAGGAACAATGAAAACCTCGAAGGAGAGTTCAAAAAGATAAGAGCCCCAACCTATGAAGGAGAGATGAACAATGGGGAGAAATCTAAGGAATGGCTTCTAGGTATGATAAAATACTTCCGATTACACAACTACTCTAGTGAGATGAAAGTATTTCTAGCCATCTATAATTTAAATGGAAAAGAAGCTAGATGGTGGAGAGACCTAAAGCATACCAAAATGGGTGCGGTAAAGGAAATCCAATGGAGTAACTTTCACATAACGTTTTAGGAGACATACATGTTTAAAATATTATTTGACAAGAATGTGAATGAATTTCACGAGTTAAGGATGGGTTTCATGACCATGGATTCTTTCATTAACAAATTTTTGGATTTGTTACATTACGTACCTTACATAAAGGATGAGAAAGTGAAAATATAACAATTTTTGGGATGTCTTCCTCCCAATTTTCGAGAGATAATTGAATTTGACATGCCTAAAAATCTTGACACCACCGTACACAAAGCTAGGATTTTATATGAGCATGGATAGCTAAGGAAGGAGAACATTAACAGAAGTCGATACAGGACTAAGACCATCTCAAAAAAACAAAAACCCGGTTTCAACATGTCGCCTTACAGAAAACAAAATAACAGTTTTCCATCCAATAAGAACTTCAACAAGAAAGGTACAAAGACAAATGTACGAGCACCAAATGATAACATACCAACAACAAATGGAGGATCCAATGTTGCCCTGTTGCAAACCAAATGCTGGAAATTCCAACGGCCCCATTATGAACGATATTGTAAGAACAACACCAATGGTTTCTTGCACAATTTACAGGAAGAGCTAATAGTAGAGGACATATCTAGCAGACCAAGGATTTATGCTACTTTGGATGGCTGACATACAGACCATCAGCCTGCTATGGTCGAAATAGAAGGTAAGGTTTCGAACACTTCTATTTCAATTTTGATTGACCTCGATGGTTGTTGAAGCTATGTATCACCGAAAATTATTGAAATATGGAAACTAGACAAAGTTAAACATGAGAAACCATGGCTGGTGTAATTATCCACAGGTACAAAACACAAAGTTTTTGAAATAGTTAGAGATTGTGAGGCAAACTTGAATGGTTTCCCTACTAGGATAAATTTGAATATTTTACCCTTAGGATGGTATGATGTACATGTTAGAATGGATTGGCTGGAATAGCATTATGTCATGCTTGATTGTCTACACAAGTCAATATTGTGCACAGATAGCAAAGAGACTCAGACAAATATTCAAGGCATACCTAAGAAGGTTTCTGTTAGGCATATATCTTCCTTAGAAATAAAGAAGTGCATTAGAAAAGGTTGCAAACTATTTGTTATGAACATCAAGGATGTAGAAGCTAAGAGAGAGAAGAACATCGAGGAATTTACAGTTCTCGTAGACTTTACGGATGTATTTCCTGAGTAAATACCAGGATTACCACCGAAACAAGACTTAGATTTTTCCATAGAATTGACACCAGGGTCAATTCTAGCTTCAAAAGCTCCATATAGAATGAGTGCACTAGAGTTGGTGGAGCTCAAGTTGATTTTGTAGGAGGTTATTTAGAAGGGTTATTTCCAACCTAGCTTGTCCCCTTGGGGAGCACCCATACTCTTTTTAAAGAATAAGGAAGGTACGATGCAGATGTGCACCAATTACTACCAACTTAACAAGATGACAATCAAGAATTGTTACCCACTCCCTAGGATCAGTGACTTTCTCAATTAAGTAGGAGAGGCTAAGATATTTTCAAAGATTGACTTGTGGTCCAGTTACAATCAGGTACAGATCCGTGATGAAGATATTAATAAAATGACATTTCGAGCTTGATACAACCACTAGAATTTTGTAGTAATTCCATTTGTGTTGACCAATGAACCTGCAAATTTTATGTGTATTATGAACAATACCTTTAGTAAATAGCTAGATAAATTTGTATGTCTTTATAGATGATATCCTGATTTACTCTAAGAGTAAAGTAGAACATGAGGAGAATCTCTGCGTATTACTACATGTGTTACGAGAACACAAACTATATTCTAATTTTAGTAAATGTGATTTTTACAAACCACAGATACAATACCTAGGTCACATCATCTCCAAGAAAGGGATAGCCATTAAGACAAAAAATATTAAACCCATAGAGGATTGGCCTAACCCTACCAATTTCACTGACATTAGGTCATTTTTGGGATTAGTAATTTACTACCAAAATATCATCGAGAACCTTTTGAGGATTGCTTGTCCCATGACTACTTTGGAAAAGAAGGAAAAAAGGGTATTATGGATGACCAAGTGCGATGAAAGTTTTCAAAATCTTAAACAACCTTTGATGACTACACCGATACTACGAATTGTAGATCCTGATGGGGATTTCATTTTTTTCATCGATGAAAGCAAAGAAGGATTCGGATGAGTCCTCTTGTAGAACGATTGTGCGATTTGTTATGATCACAGAATTTAAAAGAACACGAGCAAAATTATCCCACCCATGATCTTGATTAGTATCGATTATCCACGCCTTGAAGATGTGAGGGAACTACCTCATGGGGAAGAAATTTCTTCAAATAAAAGACAACATGAGTCTGAGTATTTATTTAATCAATCAGATCTAAATGTCAGGTAGGCCAGATGGTTGGATTTCCTTAGCAAGTACCATTTCGAGTTAAATCATATAAATGGAAAGGAGAATAAAATTGTTGATTCTTTAAGTCGACAAGCTCATATGTTATATGAGGTGACTTTAAGTCAAACCGATTCAGATTTGCACAAGAGGATTAGGACGATAAATGAAGTTGACCGTTTCTATGTTGAAATTATCAATAAAGTCCAAGAGTACAACTTGTTTCAACAACAAAAAGAGTATAAGGTAGACAAGACCAGACTATTGTGGTCCAAATAAATAATTGTACATTTTGGAAGGAGGGGACATTAGGGTCAGCATCCTCACGAAAATTCATCGAAAACCACACTCGAGGCATCCGAGATATCAAGAGATGATATCTACAGTGAATAAAAATGTTTTCTGGCCTATGTTAAAGGGTGGCATAAGGTTTTTTATCGCAAAATTTCAGGAATGTTAGCAAGTCAAAGATGAGCACCAACATCCTTTAGGATTGTTGCAGCCATTACCCATTATGAAATGGAAGTGGGAGGTCATTAGTATGGATTTTATTATGGTTCTACCAAAGAACAGGAAGAAAAATGATTATATCTTTGTAGTCATTGATAAGTTATCAAAAGCGCCACACTTCATGCTAGTAAAGTAAACCTGCAATGTAGTTCACATTGCCGACATCTTCTTGATCGAGATATTATGATTGCATTGTATACCTAAAGAAATTATCTCAGATCGATACATGAATTTTACCATAAACTTTTGGAGATCCTTATTCTCTAGTTTTGAGATGCATTTATACTTTAGTATTTCTTACCACCTACAGACAGACGAACAGACAGAATGGGTAAACCATATTTTAGAAGACATGCTTAGGATGTATGTCATGAACAACCCCACCAAGTGGGAGGATTATCTACATCTTGCAGAATTTGCATATAGTAATAGATACCAGACCTCTGAAAAGATGAGTCCCTTAGAGGTACTCTATGGTTCGAAGTGTAGAACACCGGTTACTTGGGATAGGTCGGTGGATTAGCTCATGTTAGGGCCCAACTTAATAAAGGAATTAGAACAATTGGTCACCAAGGTCCAATAGAACCTTAAAGAAGCACAAGACCACCAGAATAGTTACATGGATAAGAAAAGAAAAGGTAAATATTATCAAATCAGTGACCATGTTTACTTAAAAGCAAAAGAAAAAATAAGCTCGTTGAGCTTGGGGAGGTGTGGAAAATTGACACCAAGATTTTGTGGACCCTTTGAGATACTGCCCAAGAGAGGGCAAGTGGCGTATGAATTATCTTCATATGCTGATATAAAGGTTCATAATTTTTTCCACTCATCCTTGTTGAAGAAATGTGCATATGATACTAAACATGCCATTGATTGGTCCTTGTTACAGGTGGAACCTGAAGGGTATTTTGTACCTAAACCCCTTCATATACTCAATAAGAGAGAGGTGTAGCTCAAGAAGCACACCATAGTTCAGTTGAAAGTGAAATGGAACCACTTTGAATCCAATGATGCTACTTGTAACACCCCGGTTTTGACCCCGTTGCATTAAATGTACATGATGTATATATTGTAAATTATCACGGTGTGGAGCTCAAGGCTAAGGCCCCAACATTGATCGGTTATGCTATGTTTTGGATTAAAATTTGTCACCGATGGTATATCGGGGCATGCGGCATATATTATGCTTGTCATCATGTAAATATGCATCTATAATTAATTAAATGAACCTGACCAGCTATGATCGCGACAACTAAAATGAGAAAGGGGCATGATTTTCACAAGGATAAGGGTGGGGAAATTGTTAAACCTTGGCCAATGAGAGAAAAACCCATGTGCCATCTTCCCTTGTTTTATTCCAACCACTTTCATTAAAAATGGCTACTGGTGGTTGAGGCAGTTAATGGTCTTTGGGAGTGGGGTGATAGGACTGTCAGTCCTCACCCACACGCACACTCCACCATGGTTGACTTCACAATGGAAGAAATCACCGTCCTCACTCACGCAGGTCTACCACTCTCTCCACGGTAGTGCTGAAGCTCGCATGCACTTCCGATCTGCATTCTCCATTGCCTATTGTTTTGTTCATCCTCACACAGGAGCAGAGGTCTATTCATTCCTCATGGTGGTACGTTCATCCACGCGCAGAGGCAGAGCTGTTCATCTTCATGCAGGAGTGAAATCCTCATTCTCTCTCTCTCACGCACAGAACCTTCTGGGTTTTACCCACGTAACTTTTCCCCTGTGGATTTGTGGATGATTTGGTCATATCCACTCCCCATTGGCTGATTGTGGGTTCTACATTGTTGTTCACGCTCACCCACAGGCTGGGAGACTGTAAATTTCTTCCCCAGCGTGGTCTGTATATGTTTTCTTGGTGATCTCGTTTCCCAGGATGGGCTGTGTTTTCCCACGTTGTTGGCTATGGTTGTTCTCATCTTCCTTACATGTTGGGAACTGTTGTAAATTCACCTGAGAGTCATTTTGGCCACGAAAAAGCCAAGAATGACTCAGAATTTGTTTTCCCTATTTAAGCTGTGACAGCTGACTTAATTGCTTGTGTGCAATGGTTGGTCTTTGGACTGTGTAAGGATTAGGGATGCGGGCTTGGGTTGCTTGATAAACCTGGTGGCTGGAAACCACACAAATAGAGCTAGAGGGCTGGCCTTCTTCTCCATCACCCCTGAATAGCACTGGAAGGGAATGCAAGGCTTGAGGGACTGTGTAGCAGAGAATAGACTGATTCCTTGTGTTGGGTGTGTTTGGGTGTCTTAGAGGTCAGGCTAGTTCTAGTGTAGGTGTTCTTGGCTCTATAATGAGCTCACTAGCTTAGCATTAAGCCTTTCCCCAACTCCTTGAGCCTGATAAACCCAACTGTGTTGGCTTGGCAGTGTTTTCTGTACCCTTGGCTATGTGTAAGCCTGCTTTTTCCCTTATTCCTTGGAGAATCATGCCCAGCTCAGGGGTGGCAGTGCTGCTGATAGATTAAGGACCACGGTGGCCGATGGTTGGGTGGAACATTGCAGCGACGTAGCTGGTGGCGGATCAAGTTATTCATAAGATAAGCGCTCTTTTCCATTACTACTTCCGCAACTATATTTACTGTTAATGACTATAATGGACATGTTGAATGAATGATTGTATGAATTTATGATGTTTCCACTGTTTCTGATAGATAATTACATATGTGCATGATAAATGTTCATGTGTGCATGTTTTACTTCAATGCACTTCCTTTCAGCATTCTGTTTCAACATTTTTATGAATTCAACATGTTCATGGGGCTATTATCCCGTGTGTTTGAATCTTGTAGTTGCGTCCTCTTCGCTGGTCAGAGGCATGGGGATGTGACACTACTTGGAAGAATGAAGCCACCATAAGAAAGCCTTACCCCGCCTTATTTCATGATTTCATTCGTAGTCCCTAGAACACCATGAATGGTGTTGTTCTAACTTGGGAGGGATGTAATATCTTGAATTTTTGACCTAATACTTATGGGAATAAGTCTCATTTCATATGATGTTTCTTTGATGTTATATTGTGTATGTTGGCCATAAGACCCCACTGCACATGAGAATGATTATTTGTTTGATATATTGGGTGTAATCCAAATGCATATGTTTTATTTAGCATGTATATGATTTCATGTCTTGGGCGCAGACCCTAAAACACATACATAATGAGATGCTTTTATTGAGCATGATCTCGGGAGAACATGAGTGATTTGATGTTTGTGTTGGGCGCCAGCTATGAAGCACATGAGTTATTTGATGTTTTTGTTGAGCACGAGTTATGATGCACAGGTTTATTTGATGTTTCTGTAGAGCGCAAGCTCTAAATCACATGAGTAGTTGATGTTTGTGTTAATTACAAGATCTGAAGCACATGAGTGATTGATGATTCTGTTAAGAAAGAGCTCTAAAGCACATGAATATTGGATGTTTTTGTTAAGCATCATCTCTGGAGCACATGAGTTATGAAACGTTTGTGCTGAGCATGAAGCTCTGAATCACATGAATATATCAGAATTGGAAGTGTTGGGCATCATCCCTAGAACATTCCAAATTGATTTTGAGCATAAGATCTAGAACATCGGAGCCTTGTCCACTGTATCCCTAGGTGTATCATACAAGTACATCCTAGCATTAGTGTTGAGCGAGGAGCTCTGGAACTGCACTAAGGTGTAACTCCCTATTTCTTAGCGTTGAGTATGGGCTCTGAATAAATTATAGGAGTTACTAAAAAGTAATTATGTTGAGTGAAAATGACTATGATAAAACATAGAGATCATCTTACTTATTTTTAAGTTGATTAAATGAAATCTTGACTTTATGTTTCTCATCAACCACTGAAGAACTACCACGATATATGAGGTAATCCAACATGCAAGGAGGTTTAGAGTTGCCTAACCTAGTTGACCAACCCTACTTGAAGGCCTTAATAAAACAAATAATTATAAGCTAATGAAAGTGCCATATGATTGGGATCATGCTATATGATGCCCAAAGTAAAAATGTTAACAATGATATGTATATATATATATAGATAGATAGATAGATAGATAGATAGATAGATAGATAGATATAGTTTTTATATGTTATGAATAAAAGGGTAATCATATGTATTAATAATAGTAACTATAAATAGTAATTGAAGGGTCTATGTTTTATTATTTACTAAAATAATGAATTAAATATCTTAGTACCTAAAAAGAGCCAAATAGGAACTAGTCAAAGAGTTTCTAAGTTAAGATAAATAAATATTAATTTCACATAAATTAAGTAAGAGATTATTTCAATAAAACAAATGATTCTTGGTCTAACTCAAATTTAACTTTCCATTTTCCAAAATATTGTCAATAAAGACCCAAGCCAAAGAAAGGCTTGGGGGATCTCTTTCTATGCTATCTAGTCATTATACTCCTAAGACGTTTTTATAGCATTTTCCAAAAGGAAATTAATCGGGTATAGAACCTTATATTCCAGATAGGTGAAGCCTTACCTTTAAGATATCTATACTACTTGCATGTTGGAACTAGATCAAGGGGATCCATATTGAAACCACAAATGGTTCTAGGTCATGCTTAGGTAGAAGCTGGTAGTTCCCAAGTTATTTGGTTGACATATCTACAGTCACAATTATTATTGTTCTTATTAATTATGTGTGCTTTAGTGTGCATGGTTCTAGCCATGATACAAACTACACATTGCAAGTATGAGGGTTTCTACCTTCTCTTTAGTTCGTATAGTTTTATTGATGTAGGATTATAATCTAGATTGAAAAACTAGATATTGTATGTTTCTTCAACTCTATTATTCTTTTGTTTACAGAGCCTTAAGAAACTCATTTTATGTACATATAAACCCTATATGTAGATGTTATGCTACACGAGAATTTATTTGCTTAAAAATGATTACCTAGCTAGGAAAAATATAGTTTATATTCCTTAGTATTGTTTTAGTTTGTCATATATGCTTTTCTTAGATTTCAAAACCCTAGTAATTTAAATAAAATAGCTATTGAAACTCTCCTTAAAACATTAAAATATAAACCAGAGAATTCATTAAGAACAAACCATTTCCTAAGTTATAAACCTACAGACGAGAGATCAAATATTTGAGTTCTAGAGATTAAAACTATTTTACAAACACTCTAATATAATTAATAAAACTACTAACTAAAAGAACTAAATTTAACCATAGTACACATCTCTCACTCCATTAAAATACAAACTCTAAACATATTTTTTGAATCCTTGAAAGATTTCATATTGCCAGCACGTATGCTTCCATTTTCCATGTTAAAATCAAACATAAACAACATATTGTAAACACTAGTCAAAGCCTTTAAAGTCAACATTTAATCCTTGCTAAGAAAACATAAAGGCCGACAAGTTTTACAAAACCCATCTTACCTGTCGAATCCCTTACAGGAATGGCTGTGGGATAAATCTCACATATTACATTACAAAATCTCTTACAGAAATCCCAACCATCGTAACCTATGAAGGTTTGGTTGTAGGGAAATTATTATACAAACCTATCAAACTACAAAAAGGATAAAGAGAGACTACAAATAGCCATTTATATAAATGAATGGATTAAAGATAAGAATAATTTTTTATCATTTAATTAAAATGCACCAAGGACCGAATCCTGTGAGATGTCCAAAACCCACAATAATTAAAACACAAGTCTAAATCATTAATCAGCCTAGGATCGAATCCTATAAGCATCATGGCTAAAGCAAAAACATAAACACTAAAAGTAAACCATAAACAACCCAGGATCGAATCTTGTAGGCACCACTGCTAACACAAAACATAACCATTGTGACATGCACAATAATGGTTTCGTCTCTTAGGATTCCCACAAGAACTTCAATTATAAACCAACACTTAAAAAAAATATGAGCTACGCTCTCATAACAAATTATACAGTCACATTCTTAATAAACATAAAACCCATAATTTATAGGCTGCATATCCACCTAATGCTCAAGCCAAGCTTCCAAGCTCACGGATGTAAAATGAAACCCCAACCACGATATTTATTAAGTCCTACACCAACAAATTTACCATGATAAACGTATAATGCATAAAATATATAAAATATACAGTCACAATATCCATGATTCCATTGCAAGCAATTGAACTGTAAGCCAACATATGCACTAGTCAAGTTTAAAACACAAAGCTTCCCATTAAAACAATAAACCAATACATTAAAAAATGTTGAAACACAACAAAATCTTACACATATCCATATATATTCGCATATCTTGGATTCCTAAACTATCAATGTAATGACTCAGGTTTGGCCCTGTTTGCATTAAAAGGTACATGATGTATATATTGTAATAAATCATGGTGTGGAGCTAAAGGCAAAAGCCCCACCATTGATTCGACTGTGTTATGTTTTGGAAATAGGGATTGTTGCCGATGGTACATCGTGCTATCAGGCACACTATAGTTTTGACATCATGTAAGTATGCACATCAATTTAAAATAAACCTACAGCCAACTACGACAATGCAACGTTAAATGAAAAGGCCATGATTCCTAAGGTTAAGGGGGGGGGGGGGGGGGGGGTGGTTTTTCTAAACCGTGCGGGGCCACTGGGAGTTTGCATGTGTCCACCACCTTAGTTATTCCATTCTTAGTTGGGGCAGTGATTTGTTGGCAGAAAGACCACTACGCTCACACTCTCTCCACGACGCATTGTTTGGCCTATCCACTATCCCGATTGTGGCTGTCCATTCACCTTCAAGCGTACTGAGTTAAAAGAATCCACATTCCATTATTTCGAGGTTCTCCTTCCCTCTCTCACATGATTGTCGGTCTGTGGTTGTGTTCCTTCCATCCATGAAAAGAACTGATTTCTTTCCTCCATGCATTATTGGACTGGGTATTGTTCCATCCTTCATAGTGGATCGTGAGCTGAAGATTACGGGGTTACCTCACTGACTATTGGTTTTAGTCTCCTCCACGCATTGTTGACTGTGTTTTCCTTTACAATGTGGCCTTTGACGAAGATTGTTGTTGATTTACCTTGGTTTTAGGTTGTTGTGTATGCAAGTACTTTTTTGGGTTATTGCTGAGTTGTTTTGGCCACGCCAGGGCCAAGAAGAACTCTGAATCATCGTGTTTGACCTGAACTGTGTTCACCTTGTCATTTGGGGTTGTCACCCTGTTGTCTTCACCTTCTTAACAGAGTTGTGAACTGGTTGTTTTACTGCGATATGCAGTGGTTGGTATTTGGACTATTGAGAATAGGATTAGAGGTTGGGTATGCTTGAGAAACTAGTGTTTGGAGCCACTCAGATAGAGTGAGAATGCTCACTTTTGTCTCCACAACCCTTGAAGAATATTGGAAAGGGAAGTTAGGGCCTGAGGGACTGTGAAACAAAGAAAGGACTGATTCCTGGCATTGGGTCTATGGATGTCTTAGAGTTCAGGGTTAGCCCTGGTATAGGCATCCTTAGCTCTTTGTTGAGGCCACCAGCTTAGCATTTACCCTTCCCTAACTCCTTGACAGCCTAATAAACCCTACTGTGTGGGCTTGGCTGATTTGTGTACCTTGGCTACGTGTAAGCCTACTTTGACCCTTACTCCTTGAGGAATCATGCCCGGTTCGGGGGTGGTAGTGTGCTGAGAGATTGATGAGCACGCTGGCCTATGGTTGGGTGGAACGTTGCAGCGACGTCGCTGGTTGTGGGATGAGTCCTTTTTAAGATGAGTATTCTTAACTATTTTGTCTCTGCATTTATATTTGTTGATTAATGAATAGGATGAACATGTGGTATGTTTGAATGAATGTATGTTTTATTCTGCTATGCATATGAAGGTTTATGTGTCTTAGCATGTTTTATGTTTTAAGTTTTTATTTCAGCACTATATGCATGTTCATCTTCATGGGGCTATTTTCCCGTATTTGTGGTGATAATAGTGTCCTCTTCGTCGGTCAGAAGGTCGTGGACGTTACAGTATGGTATCAGAGCCAAAGGTTATGGCATGGGCCGTAATGGGCCATGAAGATGCAGTGAAAGAGCTTATGTTGTAGCATTTGGGCCTCAAAGGGCCATGATAAACAATTAATAGAGGCGGGTTCCCTATTGCCCAGCAGAAACTAGGAAAAATGGGTGAAGACAAGAAAATTTCACAAAAATTTCTAAGTGCCAGAATGTCGGCTCATTGAAAAACTTAGTGACAAGTTCTTCCGATGCAGTGGAGCACTTAGTGGGAAGGCGACCCGATGGATAGTTGATCCAACGGCCAATGCAACAAGAGATAGTAGAGGGAAATTCATAAAATTTTCTAAGAGTTTTGGCCGTCGGCACATCGGAACACTTAGACAAATGGATCTCCAATTCTTAGCTAGTTGAGAACTACCATCTTGGATGGCTAGACCACTATCCTTCTGAAGTATAGAGCCTCTGACCACCGATGGAGTAGAATTTTTGAAATTTTTTTAAGTGTTGACTTCATCATCCATTAGAGCATGTTAGTTGTGCGGATCATCGATGAAAATTGGAAGGAATTAGATGATCTTGCGCCGCCGTTATGGATATCTAGAGGACTATCCTTTTGACAGATAGAGCTTGCGACCACCGACGCCGTAGAGGAAGACATTCTGATAGTCGACGCAGTAAAAAAAGTTCAAAAATTTTCTCCAAGGCCCGAAATCATTGGCCATCAAAAGACGATAGTGGTTCATGCGCTTGCCCTTGCGGAAGCCTAGAGCACTAGTCTTCCGATGGGAAAAGTTTCGACTGTCGATGCCGATCATGTTATGCCTCAATTCATCGATCGAAAATCATTAGCAGATTGGGCCACCAATTGAAAAAATATCGAAGATGATGCGCCACCGTTGCGGCTGTTGAGTGAATTATTCCGCCAATGATTTAGTCTTCCACTTGTCGATGCCGAGGTGTTAGTGAATTATGGTTCTGATAACTACGGTGGAAACAAGCAGTTGCTTTGATCGGTGAAGGATAGGGGTGATGGAACCGGCAGAATTAGCAGAAGGTAGAGGAAGTTTTTGCATCGGCGGAGAATAAGAGATAGTTGAGCCGATGAAGCAGTGGGAAAGAAGACTAAAGAGAAAATTTTTGAAAAAAGAAGACTAAAAAGAAAAATTTTGAAATTTTTTCTAAGTTGTAGAATCATCGACCATCAGCGATGATTAGTTGATCACATCACCGATGATTAGGTGATTCACTTGTCGATGAGCTACGTCAGATAAATTTAGTTGATCAAATGTCCACCATTATGGCTAATTAGTAGACTATTCCGCCAATGGACATTGTTTCGACCGCCAATAGACCCGTAGTTGTGGAAGGCATAGAGAGATCATGGGCCATCGTTATGGCCATATAAAGAACTAATCACCTGATGTTCTACAAGCGCTGATGCTACAAAATTCTAGTCGCTTCAACTGCCGACAAAGTCGTGAGTTGCGAAAGATATAGTTCGATTGTGGGCCACCATTGTGAAAGCTGAAGGGACTAACCCTCGGATGCATAGGGCACCCAGTCGCCGACGCAATAGGTTATTCTATGCTATCTCTGATGAAGTATGGAGCAATAGACGATTACGGACCTGATACTATGGATGAAAATAGACCAAGGAATCGTCGGTGAAACTCGGAACAGTAGACGAGCAACTCGTTGATACAACGAAAGAAATTAGAGGTTTCAGCCACCGAAACACTAGAATATTAGTAAGGAGAGGACCCGATGAACAATCAATTTTCTCACCGATGCAAATCAGAACTCTAGTCATTTTTCCCGCCAAAACATTGGAGAAAAATAAAGCAACAAACAGCCGATGAGCTAGGCGTTTTGGCCACCGAAGCATCAGAAACTTATTTGGGAAGGGACCTGATAGGGAGAAAGAAAATTGGGTTTTCCAGTGGAATTTTTAGCAGTTCCAGCTAGTACTCTAGTGGGCTTCGCAGTGAAATTTTCATTGAGGTTCTCAGCAGTTTCGGGATTGAAAAGGAAGAAATCCCTAGGTGGCTGGAGTTCACATTTCAGACCCAACATTCAGTGGTGTGTTTTTCCATCATTTTTGAAATGATGTGGTTTTCACACCTGGGGTCAGAATGAAGCATATGGATAGGCAGGAGCAGCAACATGTTAAGTGATTGCTTGAAAGAGAAAGGTGCTACTGTTAAATGGACAAATCTGGGAAATTGCATGCTTAGAGGTCGAAATACCATGCAGTCAAACCAGCTATGTGTGGAAGAGGAGTTTTATGCAAGGATGAGGAACTTAGAAAGGGAAGTTTCCTTAAACCCTATCTTGCTGATTATAACTACATTTTATAAGTTTTATACATGAAATGTATGAGGATATCCTTTGCATGCATAGGATATTACATGTTGGTAAGAATAGTGCGGATTATACGTTATAATGAGTCACTAATGATAATTATTGCATTGGTGTTGGAATTAGTGGAAAAACCAACGACAGCATGGACATGGATGAATATGTTGCTGATGCTGATGAATGTGACTAGCAACCCTCTGGAGAAAGGGATAAGGCAACAAGTCCATAATCAAAAGTTGGTGGGCAAATTCTGTAATCTCCTACAAAGGACCAACCAAACTGGTAATGTCAAGGGTGTAAGTAGGACCCATGAAGGTAACAGTTTAATTATGACAATTTCCTAGAGTGGTAAAGGTAAGAGATCTCATCCCATGTGGATATTTGAATGTTATACTACCTTCATATAGAAATGTGTCATGCCTGTATATGTTGATTGAGCTTAGTAGCCCAAGGAAAGTAAGTACTGATGGTCTTGATTATGGTAATGCATCCTATATGAAGTAGTCATGGTTAGGCCATGCATGGTATGTTTGAATGAATAGTATTCCTGAATTAATGCAAGGTAGCATTGAGTGGATATGCATTAAAGGGTTTTATAAATATTGAAGTTATGCACTAAATGGATGCATTTGAAGGGTGTAAGTAGCTGATTACATAAGTATGGGTGCAAATGTCGTGATGCATTGCATGAATGCATTAAGATAGCGTATGTGATATTATGAATAACTAATGGCTGAAATGATGAATTAATGACAATTCTAGAACCATTTCAAGAGTTGTTATGAATGCAGGATAGTAAGTGCATGAAGAGGGTAGTCAGGATCAATTGGCTTCCAGGAATGCTCCATGGAAGAGCAAGGTGGTACAAATGATACACTTGTGAAGTAAGGAGTATCTAAACATTTCATTTAATTGCATAAATGATGTGACTATACCCTGTAATTTAAAGTATGATGATGATTGTGTGAAGTAAATAAGTTTTGGTAATATTGATGTGATTAAAAGCTGGAAGTATTCAAATTTGGTAAATTTTGAAAATGCTTCAGTGATTGTTGCAGCAATGAAAAGGTTATATGCATCAAGACTTACCAAATGTTTGGATGATTGAAGTTCAGGTTTCAGGTAGATTGTTTGGAGCATGGAAATGAGAGTGAGACCATGACAGGGGTTGGAATCCACCATGTGAAAGAGCCAAACCTCATGAGAAGAGTCTCATGGCTGTGAAAATAGTTGTATGCATAATGAGTTGTCGAATTTGAATTTGTGAATTTTGGATCTGAGAAACTGTTGACAACTACTAATCACTATTGTCCTGCATAAGATTGTGTCAGGAGGACAAATTGTAAGTGGGTATTCATGTTATGCTAGTAAGGCTGAAATTATAATGGGCATAGTGGTGCTTCTTACAAGGGACCCACAAATGAGGATCACCTCATTTCCAAGCAAATCAATTTCTCTAGTAAAAAGAGTTGCAAATTCTCATTGAATTTAATTGCTAATGTCATTGCTTGGTTATGGAACAATCAAATTTGGATTCCATTATCAGATAATGATTGAATGTTTGGCTATTTGATGAATGTTTTGGGGGTACACACTGCACGAAGACCATGTGTGATGGCCTAAAGGAGACAAAATTCATGGGAAGGTTTTCCCCTTATTTTGGAAATTGGTTTCGGGTGAAACTCCATTTGACATTTGGAAAATGTCTCATCAGCACTACACATCTGGTAAGCAACATGAGTGAGATGGTATAGATTATGTCAGTAAGACATGTGTGGATACAAAATGAAAAGAGGAGTTGGGATGGAAAACCGAGGGACTGTCAACTCAGAGAAGGGAGCCCCCATTCCTCTGTAACGAATGAATACCGCCTCGATAAATGGATAAGTGCTCTATTACCCTAGCTAAGAATACGCATGTCAAATTTTTAAATTCAATATGCAAAGCATGTTTTGATTTTGTTTCTGTTATGGAAGATTGCTTGACTATGCATAGGGCCTACATGGAACACACCGAAAAAGGGTGCACACTTTTTTGATGTCAGATCATGGAAGGGTTTTTCAATATTGATTACACCCTAGAGAGTGGATGCACTCCTGGTGTCTCAATACTTGATAGTGAATAGTGTGAAATATGGTTACAATTTTAGAGCAATAACGCTAATGAATATGCTTATATTTCTTGTGTTGTCAAGCTAAACAAATGTAGTCTGGTATTGTACACTAAATGAACAATGGCTTGAGCTCATCCTACCTTCTACAAAGAAGGAGACATTCTTGAGGGACTGTTAACTCAGATAAAGGAGTGGCCTCTCTAAAGAGCACAGAGAAGGAGACATTCCTGAGGGACTGTCAACTCAAAGAACGGAGTGGTCTCTTGTGTGATATGGGAAGTGGTCATTTATTATTGATATAAGTGGACGTGTTATTGTTGATGGCCTGATAAACCAAATAGTGTTGGCTTGGCTAGCGATTGGTTGTTAATATAAGTGTATTGTTGATGTAAGTATAGGTGATTTGTTGACGATCTGATAAACCCAACTAAAGGTTGGCTTGGCTGTGCCCGATATATATATATAAGGATGTTGTGAAGCAGCCTATGTGCTAACCTAACATCCAAGTCCATAGGTGATCCCAAGGCTTGCAAAGTGAAGTAGGATCCTATGGACCAACGAGGAAACACACAATACAGATAAGCACTAGATTATTTTGAAATATCTTGCTTATGAATATAAATGTGTATATTGTTTGGTTATGATGTTTTAAACCCTTATTAAGAGGTAAAAACCGATGGGAATAAAATAAACATGTGAATCTATTCAATGTTTGAATATAGGTATCGCTGGAAGCGAGGACTACAAAAGAATCCTAGGGCTCCATGTGGACATGTAACTGCCCTGAAGAGCTCGGAATGAGTAGCAATGAAAAAGGTGCTAGTGAGACTGTGAAGGTCCTAGCAACAGAAACAAACCATGTGGGGAGGCTCCATGGTTGAGAGGTCTGAAATAGACTAGAGACACTAAGTGTCATGACCAAGAGGGATTGGTCCAACATTCACGGTGAAGTGAAAGAGGCTAAGAGCATGAAAACCATAGTGGTGGTGTGGGTTCCAGGATGGAACAAGACAAAGAGGGGAAAAACTCTTGCTTCTCTCTCTTTCCTTTTGATTATATATATATATATATACTTATGCATTGTGAAAACAAAAGATTGTTGAATGCATGTATGACTGAAAATAGAATGTGTGTATTTTCTTCAAAGTAAATTGTGAATGCTAGAATGGTTAATTCCCTTCCGAAGAATGGACATGAATGAGCTGATGTGCCTGTTGGGAAGGCATGAAAGATATGAAATTCTCCTTGATGAGGCTTAGAATGTCATGCCAATTGGGAAATTAATTGATTGATTTTGATGCCTATATTATGCTTGTTCTAGCAGAGTTTCAATGATGCATTTCACATGTGAAAGGTGAAATCGAATGGTGCACATTGATGATGGCAGGAAACCAAAAGTTGCTGGACTTGGATGGAAGTATCCTCCAAATGATTGCTAGGACCCAAGAGAATCTTAGAGAGATGCTCAAGATACAGAAAAGGCAGAATGAGATGAACCACCAGATTTTGCAAGACTCTATTGGTTTGCGAAAGGAGGTCAAAATCCTTCTGGGAGCAATCTGTAAAGGCAAGGGAAGTGGATCAATGATGGAACATTCATCCAAGCGATCCATTAATAAACAGTCTAGGCATGAAGACTCAAAGGAAATTGAGCAGGGAAAGATGAGGCAGCCAGCGAAATGCTAGGAATGCGGAGGACATCTTTTACGCCGGGACATCCCAACGAGGGAACATAAAAAGGGCAGATCTGAACATGGGACAGATCTGAACATGGGACAGATCTGCAAAATTTTGAAATTTTGAAGTGCAAATTGTATATGTATTCCTATGTATTGGAACATCGAGGACGATGTTATTCCAAGGAGGAGGGGGTTGTAATGCCCCGGTTTTGACCTCATTTGCATTATGTTGCCACCTTTTCACACACCTGGATTATGTGGCAGAAATCTTCAAGCCACTCGGTGTGTCCTTGGGGACAAGTCTCGAGTCAAGGTTGTCACCGTGTTCTTGACTCCTCCGTTTAGGCTCAACTCCTAACGAAGCCAAGGGGGTAGACCCTATTAAGTTACTAAGGATGATTTCTTAGTGTGCAGATGTTAAACTGAATCAGTTATTTAGGAGTTTGAATATTTTAACCATAAACAATTAAAGATGACAAGATACGAAGATAAACACATGAAAGCACAAAGCTGATACACAATATATATATATATATATATATATATATGTATGTATGTATGTATGTATGTATGTATGTATGTATGTATGTATGTATGTATGTATGTATATATATATATATATATATATATATATATATATATATATAACAAAAATGACCAGTGCCTTAGAATGGAGTCAAATCAAAATGATCAATGTGCTTGCATGTGCTCGGAGTGAATTTTTTGCGATTGCATCTTGGTATGTTTTCAATTAAAATTAAAGTATGAATTGATTAAATTAGGCTAAGGGGGAACTCCAGATATACCCGAGAGTACTTGGAGTATGTCCAAAACAAAACCTTTACGACTACCCGCAAGGAATATGTCAGCTGAAATGGAGTCTCTGGGGCTATTGTTCGTAACAACTACACAAATCTGGTTTTCTGATTAATCCTACCACGAATTTCTTTCCCCTTGCGGGTCACTCGGGAAATCATGGGGTAAGTATTATGATTACTTTGAAATGTAAGATATGGAGTATGGAATTAAAAACAAGATCAAGTATACTACCCTACAAATCAGATCAATTCTAGTGAAAAAGGAATAAGCAGAAAATGACGAAAATGGCACCGACGCGAATCCCCCAAGGGGGGATGGGGAATGGGATCGAAAGAGCCTATTCAAAGAATGATTTTATTACAGAGGTTACAATATAAAAGGAATAATAAATCAGAACTTTCTTGGTCCTTATACAGGCTGAAAAAAAGATCTTACAGTTATACAAATTTTTTTAAGAATTTTGTGACAAAGGAGAGTCCCCTGGGGGGATTTGAGCGCTCCAAAAGCCACTTTGGACAGCAGATTCCTTTATTATCTATCATACCTGCTAAAGGAAAGTGATCATGTTAGAATAAAAAATTCCCAAAATCATTTTAAGAGTACCTTTGGGTCAGCCTACTTTATCTCAAAAAATAATGAAATTAAACTAGCTAAATCGACGAAAAAGGAACCAAGGAATACAAGCTTTCCTTGGGATCTTGGCCTGCTGTTTGTGCAGACAATTAAGATGCACTGATATTGTAGAATATTGAAATTTATAACAGTGAAAGGAAATCTAATGCATGTGATCTACAAGTTTTCTTTCAAATTCATGCAAAAAGGACAATTTCCCTACAACTAGATCTGGGATGCTTATGATACCTTTTTTAAGTGCAAGATCTAGGATATGAGCTATGAAATATTAGATATATGTATATTTTACTTTTATTAAATAGATCCAAATAAAATCACAGCTATGAACTGAAAATGGTAACCGGGTAAAGTGTTGTTTTTTTGTAGAAATGAGAAGAAGAGGAGAGAAGGTCAGATCGTTGCTTGAATGGAGCAAGCTGGAAGTAGGCCCTTTCATGGAGTGCTGAGGGACAGAATATTGAGCTTATTGGATAGGAAAGGAGTCAATCTAGATCCACAACCTCATCCAATCGGGAACCTGCAACTAAATAACACAAGCCTGCACAAACCTCGTGAGATCTGGATATGGATGTATAAAGCAACAAAAATGAGAGATTATGCAGAAATAACCTTATTTAAGCATATAACTAAGATTTTTGAGCATACATCATATGGATAAAAAAGATTAAACAATCTAGCTTTCCTAGTTTATACCCTTAGTAGATTCAGCTGAATCCTTGAAGCCAGATCACAGAAACAACACAGAATTTGGCAAGAAGTTGCAGCTACCACATGAACAACATAACACTAAGCATCCACACAATCAAAAGCACTACACAGTATATCCTCCAGAGCTTCTTTATTCACAAATAATGATCAAAGACAGAGTTACAATGGCAATCCCTTCAGTCCAACTCTAACTAGCTTGGAAGAGGGAGCCTCCAGCAGGATATATACAATTTGCAGGCCATCTAGCCGAGGGGGGGAACAATTCCTCATGGAATCAAGTGAAATGAACTGATGGAGAGTTCATCAATGCACAACTGAAGCTGGACTGAGCCTACTTGTCAACCGGGGGCCTGATCTGGCTGATACATCAACCCATACACTGACACATCGGCCCAAAACTCATCCAGATGAGCCAAAACGTGTTGAGGAGAGAGGGAGGGTGAAATTCCCCATAAAGGATGCTCAAGATCAACTCTGGATCTGATTTGATCACCTCCTTCATTCAAGGATTTGTTAGATCCAGTCAATCTACTTCAGATCTGACTGATTTCAATGAAATCGGCTGAGAATCCACTAATTTATTGTTTTTGGATTTGCTCCATTATTCATCAATTTATTAATTAAAATAATCAATAATTGATTTTTGAGGTTTTTGACTTGAGTGATGGAAAATCATTCAAAACTAGGAAATAGTGGGTCCATGGGTTTACATGGTGCTCGTAGCTTGAAAATGAGCACCTACATGACTGAAACTGATTATTTGTCCCACTTTTATTACAAAATCAATTTTTGCAATTAAACTATTAAAAAATAGCCTAAGTTTTGGAAAAATTAAAATTTTAATAAAAAACACTGAAAAAACTAAAAAATTGAAAAATTGAAAAACACCTAGGGGGACTTAGACATGTTCATATGACTCAAAAATGATGTCTAGCATGTTTATACATTGACACATAGAATCTAATAAGCTCAATAGGCCTAAATTCCAATCTGACCACTCCAACTTTGGAGGTATGGAGTGAAAAACGCAGAAATTATCAATCGTTTGTTCAAAAACCAATAATAACCAAGGGAAAAACACCCTGGGCTGATCGGATTGACAAATGAAGTCTTAGAGACCGACTCTTTTACAGACACTATCATTCAAGAACATTTATTACAATTCCCCCATGGGGTATGAACATGTCATATGATACAACAAAGTTTCTTGGAAGCAAGACTGAAGGTTCTCTGAAGTTCGAACAAGTTATCCCTGTCCGATTCACCAGGATCACTTGATAGAAAACCACTAAGTACAACTTAGGTGGTAACATTATGGCTCCAACTATGGGACGTGTGCTCGATCTGGTCTTTTGAGGGAAGGAGAGGATACGAGAACATCAGAATCTCTGGTTTCATAGACCGTGTAAAAACATCTCAACTAGAGAAGAAAAACCTTAGTAGCACAAGTTTTATAAAAAAGAAAATGAACCATTAAGCTGATTTATTTAAACAGAATAAATGTAACTAACTAAAAGAAGCAAAGTTTTATTATAGCTAAAAATAGAAATGCAGAAAGTAAATGCTCTCTTTCAAAGAGCTTATTTTCATACTCTAAGCATGATATAAAAAGGGTTAAGTGTAATCAGAAATCCAATGTAACCACCTAAGCATTTTATTGACATAAAAATAAAATTCCTTGTCTTTGGTTACCAGCCAAAGTAAGGATACTTTATTCAGAAAGTGCAAACCTGCGTGATGATTCAGAATGGGCGGGATGGATGGGAAATCATAGGCATGAATAATGTCGTCAAACTTCCTCCCAAACTGGTAAGTGCCTGCGCAGGCTGCCTCTATCCATGACTGGATAGGGTTGATGTACAAATTGGAATGATGAGGCAGATTGACTACACCATCATACTGATCATCAAGGCTTACCGGATGATAATTCACTGTATAAGCCCCAAGCAACTCCAAGTCATGAGGAAAATCTATATGTGAAGATCATAGTTGAGACTGATATCCTAATAACTGCATCACATCTGTATTTTCACAAAACTGCTTCTCCATGTCTTCATTACTGATACTCTTGTGCGGCTCTGCATGATATGACTCTGAATGATCATATAAGAGTTTTGAATGTTGCTTTTCCATACTAGGATTTTCCAAGGTCTCCAGATTCATGCTTCCCTCTATGGAAGTATATTAGATTGGACTTCCACAAATATCTAAACAGACACTCCCCTTGCTGGATATAGCATAGATATGATTCTTAATAAGATATCCATAAAAATCCCAATAGTCATCACCATCATGTATGTTAAATGTGATGGATTCCCCATTGCTGATATTGGGTTCCGATATCGAGTTCTCTTTGTCTTCACTACTGATATTGATATATGTCTCAGAATGATCATGTGGATAAACTACATGCTCCTTTTTCATATCAAAGTTTCCCAAGGCCACATGGTCCATGCTCTCTTCTTTAGATATGCCATCAACAAAACCATCAAAAGTTTCTGGTTCATTATTTTCCTCTTTATTCATGTCATAGACTGGATTTTCCATGAATGTCCAGGACTCCTCATCAACATCTTTTTCAAGGATAAGGGAGTCTTCGTCACTTGTATCATGCTCCAAGCTATACTTGTCCTCATTTTCATACTCATCTTCTTCAGAGAAAAGGTCACAAGGTAGTACAGCTTCCAAGATGTCATCATTATATGGAGAACACATAGGACTTCCATCATGTATATTACAATTTTCATCATAAGTTTCACTATAAGATTCTGCAATGGTTTCATCCTCAGGCTTGTACTATTTGGATGGTAACAAAGGGTAGGCCTGGCCTACTATGTATATATGATCGGGCTCGCTTGAATTTGTTTCTTGATTACTAACCTCGGGAATTCCATGTTCCATGACTTGATTTTCAACATAACAAGTGCTCTCTTGGTGGAATTGTTCACAAGTTCTACACCATGGAATGTTGGATTCTCCTGAAGACTGCATATTCTTTTCTATTTTCTCGGCCAATTCTTGAGTAGTTTTTAGATCGGCTGGCTCTTTGTCCCTTAACTGGTACCTCAAATCACCAGTGAAATATTCGATGTAATATATGAGGATGGAGGCATCCCTTGGCTTGATTTATCTAGGGAGGTCCGCAACCACATGCCTGAACTTAGTATTAAATTCATCAATGGTTTCACTCTCCATCCTCTTTATGTTATGGAGGGCAGCAAGCAGATGTCTTTGTTCTTTCTTTTCCCTCCATTTCTTCTTAAAACCCTCTAGGAATTCACTAAGAGATTTATATGAACCATCATCTAGGTCGAAGTACCATTATTCTACATCATCTTCCAAGGATAAAGCAAAGAGCGTCATTTTGACATCATCATGGTCATGGGCAGCATCATCGCAATAACTAGCCAGGTACTTTTCAAAATTTTGGAGGTGAGACTTGGCAGTGATGGCATTATTACCCTGAAACATGGGGAGCTCCTTAATAGCATCATTCGGAATGTAATGAGGACTACCTGCTATCTGAGAAAAGTCAAGGGGTTTGTAAAATCCATCATTTCTTGATATTAGTGAACATGACTCTCTACAAATATGTGATGGATATCTGAGAGGGATTGGTCTCCTAAATATTCAAGGTTTCTATGAGAGGTCTACCTACTCAATTTTTCCCTAATAAACCTTTAGCGATCAGGGAGGGGATTGAATAAGTGTCGGCGGTTTCTTCGGGTAGAATTTCTTGAAGGGATGTTAGACAGTGGAGTCGCCAGATGGATCGAGTTTTAATTTTTATGTTTTTTTCTTAAAACTAGATCAATCAATTTTTTTTTTTATCTTTTTAGTTGTTTAGAAAAAAACTAAGCTAAGTCGTACTCAAGAATAAAAAGATTTATCCCTGGCAACGACGCCAAAAAGTGTTGCCGCCTTTTCACACACCTGGATCACGTGACAGAAATCTTCAAGCCACTCGGTGTGTCCTTGGGGGTAAGCTTCGAGTCAAGGTTGTCACCTTGTTCTTGACTCCTCCGTTTAGGCTCAAATCCTAACGAAGCCAAGGGGGGTAGACCCTATTAAGTTACTAAGGATGATTTCTTAGTGTGGTGATGTTAAACTGAATGAGTTATTTAGGATTTTGAATATTTTAACTATAAACAATTAAAGATGACAAGATACAAACATAAACACATGAAAGCACAAAGCTGATACACAATATATATATATATATAAATCAAAAATGACCAGTGCCTTAGAATGGGGTCAAATCAAAATGATCAATGTGCTTGCATGTGCTCGGAGTGAATGTTTTGCGATTGCATCTTGGTATGTTCTAAGTTAAAATTGAAGTATGAATTGATTAAATTAGGCTAAAGGGGGACTCCAGATATACCCGAGAGTACTTGGAGTATGTCCAAAACAAAAACTTTAAGGCTACCCGCAAGGAATATGTGGGCTGAAATGGAGTCTCTGGGGCTATTTTTTGTAACGCACCCATTACGGTGTGACAGAGATCGGTGCCTTGAGGTCACTTTTCAGTAAGTTCCCGCTTCCTTTGGGTATTTTGCCACCGTAGAGGTTCGATTGAGGTGTTGGATTTTCACCTGATGGTTTGTCAATTGGGGAGAGTGAGTCCTAATTATGCTAGTCACCCAAGTGCTTTTGATACAGCTTGACTAATCAGATGAACCACAGCCAAGTGCAAAACATACACACTGGAGTCTTGTAAATTTTAATAAGTTTTAACTAAGTGTTCTTGTTTAAAAGAAAAAAGCCTCCAAGAACCTCTTTAGATCCAAGTGGATATCAATCGGAGAATCAAGGAGGGATTAATTTTAAATTTCTGATAAAAAAAATATGAAAAATAAAACAACTACACAAATCTGGTTTTCTGATTAATCCTACCACGAATCTCTTTCGCCTTGCGGGTCACTCGGGAAATCGTGGGGTAAGTATTATGATTACTTTGAAATGTAAGATATGGAGTATGGAATTAAAAACAAGATCAAGTATACTACCATACAAATCAGATCAATTCTAGTGAAAAAGGAATAAGCAGAAAATGACGAAAATGGCACCGACGCGAATCCCCCCAGGGGGGATGGGAAATGGGCTCGAAAGAGCCTATTCAAAGAATGATTTTATTACAGAGGTTAAAATATCAAAGGAATGATAAATCAGAAATTTCTTGGTCCTTATACAAGCTGAAACCAAGATCTTACAGTTATACAAATTTTTTTAAGAATTTTGTGACAAAGGAGAGACCCCTGGGGGGATTTGAGCACTCCAAAAGCCACTTTGGACAGCAGCTTCCTTTCTTCTCTGTCAGACCTGATAAAGGATAGTGAGCATGTTAGAATAACAAATGCCCAGAATAACTTTAAGATTACCTTTGGGTCAGCCTACCTTATCTCAAAAAATAATGAAATTAAACTAGCTAAATCGACGAAAAAGGAAGCAAGGAAAGCAAGATTTCCTTGGGCTCTTAGCCTGCTATTTGTTCAGCTAATTAAGATGCACTGATATTGCAGAATATTGAAATTTATAACAGTGAAAGGAAATCTAATGCATGTGATCTACAAGTTTTCTTTCAAATTCATGCAAAAAGGACAATTTCCCTACAACTAGATCTGCAATGCTTATGATACCTTTTTTAAGTGCAAGATCTAGGATATGAGCTATGAAAAATTATATATATGTATATTTTTCTTTGATGAAACAGATCCAAATAAAATCACAGCTATGAACTGAAAATGGTAACCGGGTAAAGTGTTGATTTTTTTGTAGAAATGAGAAGAAGAGGAGAGAAGGTCGGATCGTTGCTTGAATGGAGAAAGCTGGAAGTAGGCCCTCTCGTGGAGTGCTGAGGGACAGAATATTGAGCTTGTTGGATAGGAAAGGAGTCAATCTAGATCCACAACCTCATCCAATCGGGAACCTGCAACTAAATAACACAAGCCTGCACAAAGCTCGTGAGATCTGGATATGGATGTATAAAGCAACAAAAATGAGAGATTATGCAGAAATAACCTTATTTAAGCATATAACTAAGATTTTTGAGCATACATCATATGGATAAACAAGATTAAAAAATCTAGCTTTCCTAGTTTATACCCTTACTAGATTCAGCTGAATCCTTGAAGCTAGATCACAGAAACAACACATAATTTGGCAAGAAGTTGCAGCTACCACATCAGCAGCATAACACTGAGCATCCACACAATCAAAAGCACTACACAGTATAGCCTCCAAAGCTTCTTTATTCACAAATAATGATCAAATACAGAGTTACAATGGCAATCCCTTCAGTCCAGCTCTAACTAGCTTGGAAGAGGGAGCCTCCAGCATGATATATACAATTTGTAGTCCATCTAGCCGAGGGGGGGTGCAATTCCTCATGGAATCAAGTGAAATCAACTAATGAAGAGTTCATCAATGCACAACTAAAGCTGGACTGAGCCTACTTGTCAGCTGGGGGCCTGATCTGGCTGACACATCAACCCATACACTGACACATTGGCCCAAAACTCATCCAGAGGAGCCAAAACGTGTTGAGGAGAGAGGGAGGGCGAAATTCCCCATAAAGGATGCTCAATATCAACTCTGGATCTGATTTGATCGCCTCCTTCAGTCAAGGATTTGTCAGATCCAGTCAATATGCTTCAGATCTGACTGATTTCAATCAAATCGGCTGAGAATCCACTGATTTATTGTTTTTGGATTTGCTCCATTATTCATCAATTTATTAATTAAAATAATCAATAATTGATTTTTTGGGCTTTTTGACCTGAGTGATGGAAAATCACTCAAAACTAGGAAATAGCGGGTCCATGGGTTTACATGGTGCTCTTAGCTTGAAAATGAGCACCGACATGATTGAAACTGATTATTTGGCCCACTTTTATTACAAAATCAATTTTTCCAATTAAACTATTAAAAAATAGCCTAAGTTTTGGAAAAATTAAAATTTTAATAAAAAACACTGAAAAAACTAAAAAATTGAAAAATTGAAAAACACCTAAGGAGACTTAGACATGTTCATATGACTCAAAAATGATGTCTATCATGTTTATACATTGACACATAGACTCTAATAACCTCAATAGGCCTAAATTCAAGCCGACCACCCCAACTTTGGAGGTATGGAGTGAAAAACTCAGAAATTATCAGTCGTTTGTTCAACAACCAATAATAACCAAGGGAAAAAACACTGTGGGCTGATCGGATTGACAAATGAAGTCTAAGAGACTGAGTCTTTTACAGACGCTATCCTGCTAGAACATTTATTACAATTCCCCCATGGGGTATGAACATGTGATATGATACAACAAAGCTTCCTGAAAGCAAGACTAAAGGTTCTATGAAGTCCGAACAAGTTATCCATGTCCGGTTCGTGAGGCTCACTTGATAGAAAACCACTAAGTACAACTTAGGTGGTAACACATTAAAAGGTACATGATGTGTATATTGTAATAAATAGTGGTGTTTAGCTAAAGGCAAAAGCCCCACCATCGATTCGGTTGTGTTATGTTTTGGCAATAGGGATCGTTTCCAATGGTACATCGTGCTATCCGACACACTATAGTTTTGGCATAATGTAAGTATGCACATCAATTTAAAATAAACCTATAGCTGGCTATGACAGTGCAACGTTAAATGAAAAATGCATGATTCCTAAGGTTAACGGGGGGTGGGGTTTCTAAACCATGGGGGGGCCACTGGGAGTTTTCCATGTGTCCACCACCTTAGTTATTCCGTTGTTAGTTGGGGCAGCAATTTTCTGGCAGAAATACCACTACGCTCAGACTCTATCCATGACACATCGTTTGGCCTGTCCACTATCTCGATCATGGCTGGTCATTCACCCTCACATGGATTGAGTTAAAAGAATCCACATTCCATTGTTTGGGGTTTTTCCTTCCCTCTCTCGCACGATTGTCGGTCTATGGTTGTGTTCCTTCCATCCACGTAGAGAACTGATTTCTTTCCTCCATGCATTATTGGACTGGGTATTATTCCATCCTTCATAGTGGATCGTGAGATGAAGACTGTGGGGTTACCTCACTGATTGTTGGTTGCAGTCTCCTCCATGCATTGTTGACTGTGTTTTCCTTTACAATGTGGCCTTTGCTGAAGATTGTTGTTGATTTAACTTAGTTTTGGGTTACTGTGTATGCAAGTACCTTTTTAGGTTATTGCTGAGTTGTTTTGGCCACACTAGGGCCAAGAACAACTCTGAATCACCATGTTTGACCTGAGCTATGTTCACCTTGTTGTTTGGGGTTGTCAGCCTGTTGTCTTCACCTCCTTCATAGAGTTGTGAACTGCTTGTTTTACTAGGATATGCAGTGGTTGGTCTTCAAACTATTAGAGTAGTATTAGAGGCTGGTTATGCTTGAGAAACTGGTGTTTGGATCCACTCAGACAAAGTGAGACTGTTGGATTTCTTCTCCACAACCCTTGAAGAATATTGGGAAGGGAAGTCAGGGCCTTAGGGACTGTGAAACAAAGAAAGGACTGATTCCTAGTGTTGGTTGTGTGGATGTCTTAGAGGTCAGGGTTGGCCTTGGTGTAGGCATCCTTAGCTCTCTGTTGAGGCCACCAGCTTAGCATTTATCCTTTCCTAACTCCTTGACGGCCAGATAAACCCTATTGTGTGGGCTTGGCTGATTTGTGTACCTTGGCTACATGTAACCCTACTTTGACCCTTACTCCTTGAGGAATCATTCCCATCTCGCAGGTGGCGCTGTGCTGAGAGATTGATGAGCACGCTGGCCTATGCTTTGGTGGAACGTTGCAATGACGTAGCTAGTTGTGCAAGAATTCCTTTTTAAGATGAGTATGCTTAACTATTTTGTCTCTACATTTATATTTATTGATTAATGAATAAGATGAACATGTTGTATGCTTGAATGAATGTATGTTTGCTTTCGCTATGCATGTGAAGGTTTATACGTCTTATCATGTTTTATGTTTTAAGTTTTCATTTCAGCACTATATGCTTGTTCATATTCATGGGGCTATTTGCATGTATGTTTGGTGATAGTAGTATCCTCTTCATTGGTTATAAGGTTAGGGATGTTACAATAAAAAATGCCAACGAAAAAAACTAATGTTTTTTCCCCGCCTAGAGTTCAAAACACTGTCACAAACAAAAACATAGAGGTAAGGGTCTTTGCATTTTTTGAGGCTTACCCGCAGAGAGATTTCAGAAAAAAAATAAATAGCCACCATCAAAATATGAAAAATAAAACAACAACACAAATCTGGTTTTCTGATTAATCCTACCACGAATCTCTTTCCCCTTGCGGGTCACTCAGGAAATCGTGGGGTAATTATTATGATTAATTTGAAATGTAAGATATGGAGTATGGAATTAAAAAAAAGATCAAGTATACTACCCTACAAATCAGATCAATTCTAGTGAAAAAGGAATAAGTAGAAAATGACGAAAGTGGCACCGACGCGAATCCCCCCAAGGGGGATGGGGAATGTGCTCGAAAGAGCCTATTCAAAGAATGATTTTATTACAGAGGTTAAAATATCAAAGGACTGATAAATCAGAACTTTCTTGGTCCTTATACAGGCTGAAACCAAGATCTTACAGTTATACAAAAAATTTTAAGAATTTTGTGACAAAGGAGAGACCCCTGGGGGATTTGAGCGCTCCAAAAGCCACTTTGGACAGCAGCTTCCTTTCTTCTCTGTCAGAACTGCTAAAGGACAGCGATCATGTTAGAATAACAAATTCCCAAGAGTACCTTTGGTTCAGCCTACTTTATCTCAAAAAATAATGAAATTAAACTGGCTAAATTGACGAAAAAGGAACCAAGGAAAACAAGCTTTCCTTGGGATCTTGGCCTGCTGTTTGTGTAGACAATTAAGATGCACTTATATTGCAGAATATTGAAATTTATAACAGCAAAATGAAATCTAATGCATGTGATCTACAAGTTTTCTTTCAAATTCATGCAAAAAGGACAATTTCCCTACAACTAGATCTGGGCTGCTTATGATACCTTTTTTAAGTGCAAGATCTAGGATATGAGCTATGAAATATTAGATATATGTATATTTTACTTTGATGAAATAGATCCAAATAAAATCACAGCTATGAACTGAAAATGGCAACCGGGTAAAGTGTTGATTTTTTTGTAGAAATGAGAAGAAGAGGAGAGAAGGTCGGATCGTTGCTTGAATGGAGCAAGCTAGAAGTAGGCCCTTTCATGGAGTGCTGAGGGACAGAATATTGAGATTATTGGATAGGAAAGGATTCAATCTAGATCCACAACCTCATCCAATCGGGAACCTGCAACTAAATAACACAAGCCTGCACAAACCTCGTGAGATCTGGATATGGATGTATAAAGCAACAAAAATGAGAGATTATGCAGAAATAACCTTATTTAAGCATATAAATAATATTTTTGAGCACACATCATATGGATAAACAAGATTAAATAATCTAGATTTCCTAGTTTATACCCTTATTAGATTCAGCTGAATCCTTGAAGCCAGATCACAGAAACAACACAAAATTTGGCAAGAAGTTGCAGCTACCACATCAGCAGCATAACACTGAGCATCCACACAATCAAAAGCACTACATAGTATAGCCTCCAAAGCTTCTTTATTCACAAAAAATGATCAAATACAGAGTTACAATGGAAATACCTTCAGTCCAGTTCTAACTAGCTTGGAAGAGGGAGCCTCCAGCATGATATATACAATTTGCAGGCCATCTCGCCGAGGGGGGGCACAATTCCTCATGGAATCAAGTGAAATCAACTGATGGAGAGTTCATCAATGCAAAAATGAAGCTGGACTGAGCCTACTTGTCAACCGGGGGCCTAATATTATTGACACATCAACCCATACACTGACACATCGGCCCAAAACTCATCCAGATGAGCCAAAACGTGTTGAGGAGAGAGGGAGGGCGAAATTCCCCATAAAGGATGCTCAAGATCAACTCTGGATCTGATTTGATCACCTCCTTCAGTCAAGGATTTGTCAGATCTAGTCAATCTGCTTCAGATCTGACTGATTTCAATCAAATCGGCTGAGAATCCACTGATTTATTGTTTTTGGATTTGCTCCATTATTCATCAATTTATTAATTAAAATAATCAATAATTGATTTTTGGGGCTTTTTGACTTGAGTGATAGAAAATCACTCAAAACTAGGAAATAGTGGGTCCATGGGTTTACATGGTGCACTTAGCTTGAAAATGAGCACCTACATGACTGAAACTGATTATTTGTCCCACTTTTATTACAAAATCAAATTTTCCAATTAAACTATTAAAAAATAGCCTAAGTTTTGGAAAAATTAAAATTTTAATAAAAAACACTGAAAAAACTAAAAAATTGAAAAATTGAAAAACACCTAGGGGGACTCAGACATGTTCATATGACTCAAAAATGATGTCTAGCATGTTTATACATTGACACATAGACTCTAATAAGCTCAATAGGCCTAAATTCCAAGCCGACCACCCCAACTTTGGAGGTATGGAGTGAAAAACTCATAAATTATCAGTCGTTTGTTCAACAACCAATAATAACCAAGGGAAAAACACCCCGAGCTGATCGGATTGACAAATGAAGTCTAAGAGACCGACTCTTTTACAGACACTATCATGCTAGAACATTTATTACAATTCCCCCATGGGGTATGAACATGTGATATGATACAACAAAGCTTCCTGGAAGCAAGACTGAAGGTTCTCTGAAGTCCGAACAAGTTATCCCTGTCCGATTCACCAGGCTCACTTGATAGAAAACCACTAAGTACAACTTAGGTGGTAACATTCTGGCTCCAACTGTGGGACGTGTGCTCGATCTGGTCTTTTGAGGCAAGGAGAGGATACGAGAACATCAGAATCTCTGGTTTCATAGACCCTATACAAACATCTCAACTTGACAAGAAAAACCTTAGTAGCACAAGTTTTATAAAAAATCAAATGAACCATTAAGCTGATTTATTTAAACAGAATAAATGTAACTAACTAAAAGAAGCAAAGTTTTATTATAGCTAAAAATAGAAATGCAGAAAGTAAATTCTCTCTTTCAAAGAGCTTATTTTCCTACTCTAAGCATAATATAAAAAGGGTTAAGTGTAATCAGAAATCCAATGTAACCTCCTAAGCATTTTATTGACATAATTTTTTTTTTCCTTGTCTTTGGTTACGAGCCAAAGTAAGGATACTTTATTCAGAAAATGGAAACCTGCGTGATGATTCAGAATGGGCGGGATGGATGGGAAATATAGGCATGAATAATGTCGTCAAACTTCCTCCCAAACTGGTAAGTGCATGCGAAGGCTGCTTCTATCCATGAATGGATAGGGTTGATGTACAAATTGGAATGATGAGGCAGATTGACTACACCATCATACTGATCATCAAGGCTTACCGGATGATAATTCACTGTATAAGCCCCAAGCAACTCCAATTCATGAGGAAACTCTATATGTGAAGATGATAGTTGAGACTGATATTCTAATAACTGCATCACATCTGTCTTTTTACAAAAATGCTTCTCCATGTCTTCATTACTGATACTCTTGTGCGGCTCTACATGATATGACTCTGAATGATCATATAAGAGTTTTGAATGCTGCTTTTCCATACTAGGATTTTCCAAGGTCTCCAAATTCATGCTTCCCTCTATGGAATTATATTAGATTTGACTTCCACAAATCTCTAAACAGACACTCCCCTTGCTGGATATAGCATAGATAGGATTCTTAATAAGATATCCACAAAAATCCCAATAGTCATCACCATCATCTATGTTAAATGTGATGGACTCCCCATTGCTGATATCAGGTTCCGATATCGAGTTCTCTTTGTCTTCACTACTGATATCGATATATGTCTCAGACTGATCATGTGGATAAAATACATGCTCCTTTTTCATATCAAAGTTTCCCAAGGCCACATGGTCCATGCTCTCTTCTTTAGATATGCCATCAACAAAACCATCAAAAGTTTCTGGTTCATTATTTTCCTCTTTATTCATGTCATAGACTGAATTTTCCATGAATGTCTAGGACTCCTCATCAACATCTTTGTCAGGGGTAAGGGAGTCTTCGTCACTTGTATCAAGCTCCAAGCTATACTTGTCCTCATTTTCATACTCATCTTCTTCAGAGAAAAGGTCACAAGGTAGTACACCTTCCATGATGTCATCATTATATGGAGAACACATAGGACTTCCATCATGTATATTACAGTTTTCATCATAAGTTTCACTATAAGATTCTGCAATGGTTTCATCCTCAGGCTTGTACTGTTTGGATGGTAACAAAGGGTAGGCCTGGCCTGCTATGTATATATGATGAGGCTTGCTTGAATTTGTTTCCTGATTACTGACCTTGGGAAGTCCATGTTCCATAACTTGATTTGCAACATAACAAGTGCTCTCTTGGTGTAATTGTTCATAAGGTCTACACCATGGAATGTTGGATTTTCCTGAAGACTGCATATTCTTTTCTATTTTCTCGGCCAATTCTTGAGCAATTTTTAGATCAGCTGGCTCTTTGTCCCTTAACTGGTACCTCAAATCACCAGTGAAAGCTTCGATGTAATATATGAGGATGGAGGCATCCCTTGGATTGATTTCTCTAGGGAGGTCCCCAACCACACGCCTGAACTTAGTATTAAATTCATCAATGGTTTCACTCTCCATCCTCTTTATGTTATGGAGGGCAGCAAGTAGATGTCTTTGTTCTTTATTTTCCCCCCATTTCTTCTTAAAACCCTCTAGGAATTCACTAAGAGTTTTATATGAACCATCATCTAGGTCAAAGTACCATTCTTCCACATCATCTTCCAAGGATAAAGGAAAGAGCGTCATTTTGACATCATCATGGTCATGGGCAGCATCATTGCAATAACTAGCTAGGTACTTTTCAAACTTTCGGAGGTGAGACTTGGCAGTGATGGCATTATTACCCTGAAACATGGGGAGCTCCTTGATAACATCATTCGGAATGTAATGAGGACTACCTGCTATCTGAGAAAAGTCAAGGGGTTTGTAAAATTCCATCATTTCTTGATATTAGTGAACATGACTCTCTACAAATATGTGATGGATATCTGAGAGGTATTGGTCTCCTAAATCTTCAAGGTTTCTACGAGAGGTCTGCCTATTCAATTTTTCCCTAATAAACCTTTCGGGATCAGGGAGAGGACTGAATAATTGTTGGCGGTTTCTTCAGGTAGAAATTCTTGAAGGGATCTTAGACAGTGGAGTCGCCAGATGGATCGAGTCTTAATTTTTATGTTTTTTTTTTAAACTAGATCAATCAAAAGTTTTTTTTTATCTTTTTAGTTGTTTAGAAAAAATCTAAGGTAAGTCGTACTCAGGAATAAAAAGATTTATCCCCGGCAACAACGCCAAAAAGTGTTGCTGCCTTTTCACACACCTAGATCACTTGGCAGAAATATTCAAGCCACTCGATGTGTCCTTGGGGGCAAGTCTCGAGTCAAGGTTGTCACCTTGTTCTTGACTCCTCCGTTTAGGCTCATCTCCTAACGAAGCCAAGGGGGGTAGACCCTATTAAGTTACTAAGGATGATTTCTTAGTGTGGTGATGTTAAACTGAATCAGTTATTTAGGAGTTTGAATATTTTAACTATAAACAATTAAAGATGACAAGATACGAAGATAAACACATGAAAGCACAAAGCTGATACACAATATATATATATAAAGCAAAAATGACCAGTGCCTTAGAATGGAGTCAAATCAAAATGATCAATGTGCTTGCATGTGCTTGGAGTGAATGTTTTGTGATTGCATCTTGGTATGTTTTAAGTTAAAATTGAAGTACGAATTGATTAAATTAGGCTAAGCGAGGAGTCCAGATATACCCGAGAGTACTTGGAGTATGTCCAAAAAAAAACCTTTATGGCTACCCGCAAGGAATATGTGGGATGAAATGGAGTCTCTGGGGCTATTGTTCGTAACACACCCGTTACGGTGTGACAGAGATCGGCACCTCGAGGTCACTTTTCAGTAAGTTCCCGCTTCCTTTGGGTATTTTGCCACCGTAGAGGTTCGATCGAGGTGTTGGATTTTCACCTGATGGTTTGTCAATTGGGGAGAGTGATTCCTAATTATGATAGTCACCCAAGTGCTTTTGATACAGCTTGACTGATCGGACGAACTGCAGCCAAGTGCAGAGCATACACACTGGAGTCTTGTAAATTTTAATAAGTTTTAACTAAGTGTTCTTGTTTAAAAGAAAAAAGCCTCCAAGAACCTCTTTAGATCCAAGTGGATCTGAATCGGGGAATCAAGGAGGGGTTAATTTTAAATTGCTGATAAACAAAAGATGAAAAATAAAATAACTACACAAATCTGGTTTTCTAATTAATCCTACCACGAATCTCTTTCCCCTTGCGGGTCACTCGAGAAATCGTGGGGTAAGTATTATGATTACTTTGAAATGTAAGATATGGAGTATGGAATTCACAACAAGATAAAGTATACTACCCTGCAAATCAGATCAATTCTAGTGAAAAAAGAATATGCAGAAAATGACGAAAATGGCATTGACGCGAATCCCTGCAGGGGGGATGGGGAATGGGATCGAAAGAGCCTATTCAAAGAATGATTTTATTACATAGGTTACAATATCAAATGACTGATAAATCAGAACTTTCTTGTTCCTTATACAGGCTGAAACGAAGATCTTACAGTTATACAAAAAATTTTAAGAATTTTGTGACAAAGGAGAGACCCCTAGGGGATTTGAGCGCTCCAAAAGCCACTTTGGACAGAAGCTTCCGTTATTCTCTATCAGACCTGATAAAGGAAAGTTAGCATGTTAGAATAACAAATGCCCAAAATCACTTTAAGAGTACCTTTGGGTCAGCCTACTTTATCTCAAAAAAATAATGAAATTAAACTAGCTAAATCGACGAAAAAGGAACCAAGGAAAGCAAGCTTTCCTTGAAATCTTGGCCTGCTATTTCTGCAGCTAATTAAGATGCACTGATATTGTAGAATATTGAAATTTATAACAGCGAAAGGAAATCTAATGCATGTGATCTACAAGTTTTCTTTCAAATTCATGCAAAAAGGACAATTTCCCTACAACTAGATCTGGGATGCTTATGATACCTTTTTTAAGTGCAAGATCTAGGATATGAGCTATGAAATATTAGATATATGTATATTTTTATTTGATTAAATAGATCCAAATAAAATCACAGCTATGAACTGAAAATGGTAACCGGGTAAAGTGTTGATTTTTTTGTAGAAATGAGAAGAAGAGGAGAGAAGGTCGGATCGTTGCTTGAATGGAGCAAGCTGTAAGTAGGACCTTTCGTGGAGTGCTGAGGGACAGAATATTGAGCTTATTGAATAGGAAAGGAGTCAATCTAGATCCACAACCTCATCTAATCGGGAACCTGCAACTAAATAACACAAGCCTGCACAAAGCTCGTGAGATCTAGATATGGATGTATAAAGCAACAAAAATGAGAGATTATGCAGAAATAACCTTATTTAAGCATATAACTAAGATTTTTGAGCATAAATCATATGGATAAACAATATTAAACAATCTAGCTTTCCTAGTTTATACCCTTACTAGATTCAGCTGAATCCTTGAAGCCAGATCACAGAAACAACACAGAATTTGGCAAGGAGTTGCAGCTACCACATTAGTAGCATAACACTGAGCATCCACACAATCAAAAGCACTACACAGTATAGCCTCCAAATCTTTTTTATTCACAAATAATGATCAAATACAGAGTTACAATGGCAATCCCTTCAGTCTAGCTCTAACTATCTTGGAAGAGGGAGCCTCCACCAGGATATATACAATTTGCAAGCCATCTAGCCCAGGGGGGGTGCAATTCCTCATGGAATCAAGTGAAATCAACTGATGGAGAGTTCATCAATGCACAACTGAAGCTGGACTGAGCCTACTTGTCAACCAGCGGCCCGATCTGGCTGACACATCAACCCATACACTGACACATCGGCCCAAAACTCATCCAGATGAGCCAAAACGTGTTGAGGAGAGAGGGAGGGTGAAATTCCCCAGAAAGGATGCTGAAGATCAACTCTGGATCTGATTTGATCACCTCCTTCAGTCAAGGATTTGTCAGATCCAGTCAATCTGCTTCAAATCTGACTGATTTCAATCAAATCGGCTGAGAATCCACCGATTTATTGTTTTTGGATTTGCTCCATTATTCATCAATTTATTAATTAAAATAATCAATAATTGATTTTTTGGGCTTTCTGACCTGAGTGATGGAAAATCACTCAAAACTAGGAAATAGTGGGTCCATGGGTTTACATGGTGCTCTTAGCTTGAAAATGAGCACCTACATGATTGAAACTGACTATTTGGCCCACTTTTATTACAAAATCAAATTTTCCAATTAAACTATTAAAAAATAGCTTAAGTTTTGGAAAAATTAAAATTTTAATAAAAAACACTGAAAAAACTAAAAAATTGAAAAATTGAAAAACACCTAGGGGGACTTAGACATGTTCATATGACTCAAAAATTATGTCTAGCATGTTTATACATTGACACATAGACTCTAATAACCTCAATAGGCCTAAATTCCAAGCCGACCACCCCAACTTTGGAGGTATTGAGTGAAAAACTCAGAAATTATCAGTCGTTTGTTCAACAACCAATAATAACCAAGGGAAAAAACACCGTGGGCTGATCGGATTGACAAATGAAGTCTAAGAGACCGAGTCTTTTACAGACACTCTCATGCTAGAACATTTATTACAATTCCCCCATGGGGTATGAACATGTGATATGACACAAAAAAGCTTCCTGGAAGCAAGACTGAAGGTTCTCTGAAGTCCGAACAAGTTATCCCTGTCCGGTTCACCAGGCTCACTTGATAGAAAACCACTAAGTACAACTTAGGTGGTAACACATTAAAATGTACATGATTTGTATATTGTAATAAATAGTGGTGTTTAGCTTAAGGCAAAATATCCACCATCGATTTAGCTGTGTTATGTTTCTGCAATAGGCATCGTTTCCAATGGTACATTGTGCTATCCGACACACTATAGCTTTGGCATAATGTAAGTATGCAAATCAATTTAAAATAAACCTACAACTGGCTACGACGGTGCAATGTTAAATGAAAAAGGCATGATTCATAAGGTTAACGGGGGGGGGGGGTTGTCTAAACCAAGGGGGGGTCACTGGGAGTTTTCCATGTGTCCACCACCTTAGTTATTCCGTTGTTAGTTGGGGGAGCAATTATATGGCAGAAAGACCACTACGCTCACACTCTATCCACGACACATCGTTTGGCCTGTCCACTATATTGATCGTGGCTGGTCATTCATCTTCACGTGGACTGAGTTAAAAGAAACCACATTCCATTGTTTGGGGGTTTGCCTTCCCTCTCTCGCACGATTGTCGGTATATGGTTGTGTTCCTTCCATCCACATAGAGAACCAATTTCTTTCCTCCATGCATTATTGGACTGGGTATTATTCCATCCTTCATAGTGGATCGTGAGATGAAGACTATGGGGTTACCTCACTGATTGTTGGTTGCAGTCTCCTCCATGCATTGTTGACTGTGTTTTCCTTTACAATGTGGCCTTTGCTGAAGATTGTTGTTGATTTACCTTAGTTTTGGGTTACTGTGTATGCAAGTACCTTTTTAGGTTATTGCTGAGTTTTTTTGGCCACACTAGGGCCAAGAACAACTCTGAATCACCATGTTTGACCTGAGCTATGTTCACCTTGTTGTTTTGGGTTGTCAGCCTGTTGTCTTCACCTCGTTCATAGAGTTGTGAACTGCTTGTTTTACTATGGTATGCAGTGGTTGGTCTTGAAACTATTAGAGTAGTATTAGAGGCTGGGTATGCTTGAGAAACTAGTGTTTGGAGCCACTCAGACAAAGTGAGACTGTTGGATTTCTTCTCCACAACCCTTGAAGAATATTGGAAAGGGAATTCAGGGCCTTAGGGACTGTAAAACAAAGAAAGGACTGATTCCTAGTGTTGGGTGTGCATATGTCTTAGAGGTCAGGGTTAGCCTTGGTGTAGGCATCCTTAGCTCTCTGTTGAGGCCACCAGCTTAGCATTTATCCCTTCCTAACTCCTTGACAGCCTGATAAACCCTACTGTGTGGGCTTGGCTGATTTGTGTACCTTGGCTACATGTAACCCTAATTTGACCCTTACTCCTTGAGTAATCATGCCCAGCTCGGGGGTGGTGGTGTGCTGAGAGATTGATGAGCACGCTGGCCTATGCTTTGGTGGAACGTTGCAGTGACGTAGCTAGTTGTGAGAGAAGTCCTTTTTAAGATGAGCATTCTTAACTATTTTGTCTCTACATTTATATTTATTGATTAATGAATAAGATGAACATGTTGTATGCTTGAATGAATGTATGTTTGCTTCCGCTATGCATGTGAAGGTTTATACGTCTTATCATGTTTTATGTTTTAAGTGTTCATTTCAGCACTATATGCATGTTCATGTTCATGGGGCTATTTGCCTGTATGTTTGGTGATAGTAGTGTCCTCTTCATTGGTTAGAAGGTCAGGGATGTTACAATAAAAAATTCCAACCAAAAAAACTAATGTTTTTTCCCCTCCTAGAGTTCAAAACACTGTCACAAACAAAAACACAGAGGTAAGGGTCTTTGCATTTTTTGAGGCTTACCCACAGAGAGATTTTAGAAGAAACCTAAATAGCCACCATCAAAGCCACTTTTGAGCCACCATTTGCCACCTTGTTGTAGGAGCAAGTCTGTATGCCGACTTGAACGATAGCTAGCTTAGTCAATCATTCAAGTAAGTCGGTTAGCCGACTAACTAGAGATTAGGTCGACCACCTAAAAGTCGTGTCGGTTCACCGAACTGATAGGTAGTTATTTTGTAACTATTTTGTAATAATATATATTAGGCTATTGAGCCAGATGAGAACTTGGTTCAATTCTCTGTATTGTATGGACCCTCTTATGCTAATATAATATGTTATTCTATCTATCTATTCGTGTCTCTTGTCTCTATTATGTCTGTATGTTTTAGTATGTATTATCGGTAACCTTGTGTGATCTGTGAGATTACAACATTGGTTTCGTTGCCGGTAGTACATGTCCGAGATGTATGCAAGCAGATGATATCAGAACAGGAGATTAAGGACCGATGGGAGCATAAAGTAGCAAATTAGTTGGAGTATTATGCACGAAGAAACAGTTTGACGACCACACAAGCAAAAGAAAGATTCTTTACAGAGATGCATGAGAAGTTTGTAGAATCCGTGTCCCAAGTTCTGAAGAAACTCCTGAATGAAAAAGACGAAAGGGACTAAAGATCAACAGTTACTAGAAAAATTGATTCATGGGGAAGAACAAACTTGTCAGAGTGGTTTAAAAATATTGCCGACGAATTATGTGAGGAGCAAGCAGTAGAAGACAAAACTTTGGTGGAAACCGTCAAGAATAAATTCTACACAAACCTCACCTAGCAATTCTTGTGTTCCTTATTGACCTTGCCATTTAAATTTCTAATCGAGAAGGGAGTAGGTCATATTGTCGAACCCCATCCATCACTTCATGGACCACCATTAAACCCTAACTGGGCAGAAAAGAAAAAGAGGTGGGAAAATTTCATTGTAGAAAGGGAGTGGAAATACTTCCTAAGCAAGTAGATAGAGCTATCCGGGCTTTCTAAATCTTTCGGTACGCTATGGGCGGGTAGCTGGTCATATGTCAGAATAAATTGGAGTGGATTCTAGTCAACTAAAGGAAATACCAATCACTAGTTGTTGTAATCTTACATATCACATAAGGTTACCAATAATACATACTAAAACATACATACATAACAGAGACAAGAGACAAGAACAGATAGATAGAATAACATATTATATTAGCATAACAGGGTCCATACAATATAGAGAACTAAATCGACTTCTCATCTGGCTCAACAACCTAATATATATCTTTACAAAATAGTTACAAAACAACTACCTGTCAGTTCGGTGAACCGACATGACTTTTAGGTGGCCTACCTAATCTCTAGTTAGTTGGCTGACCGACTTAGTTAGATGATCGACTAAGTCGGATATCATTCAAGTTAGCATACTGACTTGCTCCTCAATCATCTCCCCCACGAACAAAACATTTCTTCATCCTGAAGAAACAGGGAGGTACCAAGATTTCTAGGTAGTCATTATTTTGTGCTTGATTTTTATGGGCTGTGAAGTTTGATGGTCGGTCTTTTCTGTATGCAGACTTCGACAATTGCTGGAGCTGTCACTACTAGGTGATGTTGGAAATCCGTCCAAATCTGCAATATTTTCTGGATGTCAATGGTGAGTGTAGTCAAACTTGATAAGATTGACATTTTTTCTTGAATGGAGATTTCAGCTATTCTCTCCGTGTCGGGACCCATAAACTGGTCCTTTTCTTCTGCTATCTCTCTGAGTCATTTCATCTGTGGGTAGATGATGTCTACTTTTTCCAAGTCAGGAATGGCTTGATGAACCCACCGATGTGCTTCCCACTCAAGCTTTTGGAGTTTAGCTATCTCAAGCACTATTTGTTCCTCAATTGTGCTTCTGACTGCTTCGTCAATGGTTTTCCTCTTCTCAAGAACTTGGATCCCTTGTCAGGTCTATCTGGTGTGCTGATAGACTTTTTCGTAGTAAGCAGGAAAGAATCTCAGTACTTCTTCAGTGATTACAGACTCCTCGATGTGATCTTGCAACACTTTGTAGGCTTTGAAAAAGGCTATGTGTTGTGCCATCAATAGTCAAATGGTTTCTTCTTTCCGCTCTTCTTTTGTTTTGTGAATCTGTGCTTGGAGCACCGACACCACACTTTCAAACAGCTGATAAGCTCTTTCTAGGGGTTTTTCGGTGTCGACCTCTATTGGTCTTGGTATGACAGACTGGACCAGGTCCTCGCACTTGTTAAGGAACTTAACTTGTTCTTTTTCATTCTTGTTTAGTTCCTTACATCTGTGCTGGTTCCTTGTCTTTGCTTCGACTGCTAGCACTTCAAGTAGTTGTTCTAGATATGGATCTCCTAGTTTGGTTGCATCGACCACAATGGTCGACCCAAATAGATTGATGTGGACCATTTCTAGCTATCCATGATGGTCCTTCTTCTTTTTGTTCTTTTTGTGCTTCTCTGCTTTGGCTTGTTTTGGCATCTGTGTACCTGCAAAAGTCGAGTAAGGATTTTGTGTTTGCTATGCAGCAGTGGTTGATGGTATTTCTATTGGGGCGGTGGGATGAGTGCTACCTCTGGTTGTTTGGATGCAGTTGGTCTAGAAGTGGATGCATTTGGTACTGATGGTTGTGGTGGGGTTGGTTCTTGTGCAGCTGGTTGGATTAGGGGTTCTGAATCGGGGGGTGGTGGTGGGGTTGGTGAATGGTCGAGTGTTATTGGGTTGGTGGAAATGTTGTTGAGTGGTGGATTATCGGTCTGAGGGGACGAATCCATGTTGGAGAAAATTTGGTTGATTTCTCGATTTATGTCCTCCGAATTTTTTTCTTCCTCCGCCCCGATCGATGCAGGGGCTACTGGATGGGGTTTGGGTTCAGTCAGAGTGATAGTTGTGGTCCCACATGTGAAAAATCCAGCTTCTTTGTCGGGATTTCTCTTGAAGGTTGAAGTCGTAGTCGAAAATTTTTTTAGGCCCTAAAGTAATTGGTCAGGCTGTCGATATCCACAGACTTCGAACAAAGGAGATTTGGTGTAGAGTTTCTGGACAGTGGTGAATATCTCACGAAGTTTTTCAATGTACACCTACAGGTCCCTATCCTCGTCGAAATTTTCCTTCATAGTGTCTGACATAACACTCTTACATAAGTCAACTGGACTTATTGAATGCTATTTTGGTACGATATCTTTTGTGAATTTTGTCAGAGGAAGAGGTGGGGGTGTAGACACAAGATCTACGACAGTTTCAGGTGTCGAAATGTGTGTGATCTTCGCTTTCTTTAGTCAGCCTTGTTGTGCCCCTGCCTCGACAAATATCTGGAATTGGGTTTCTCCTGGCACTTTGTTTACTGAGGCATCTTCTATTATGTCGATGGCCATAGCTACTAGTTCTTCCTCGTCATCTGATGATTCTGCAATGATAATCTTATGCTTACCTTTCCCTTGTGGCTATTGTTGTGTTCTTTTCCTCTTTCTTGCAGCTGCTATCTCCTTCGACAATTTGGCGATAATTTCTTTAGTGATAGCATATTCTAGTTTTTTATCTTCTAGTTCTTCCCTTGGCTCCTTAGTTAGGATGAGACTTTCTGCAGCCAGATTGGTTAGCTGCTGGTCTGCACGTGTTTCTTCTGCATGTGTTTCTTCTCTCTGTGTAGTCATAGGTTTGATTATGATTTGTAGTCAACTAGTGGTTTCAACCAGTGTATCCTTCGACATAAAGGTACTAATGTAGAGGTTAAGCTCGTAATCCTCCTCCTTCTCTTGGTCGGTCAGTAGCTCCTCTATTGAGAAGTCAGTTTCCTTTGCTTTTGCTGGTATTGGTATTTTTGTTCCAGCTTGTCGAGACAGCTCCCGAAATATCTGTTTGATCGATGGGTAATAGTCGAGGGCCTTTGCATTTGATTTTGTTCCCTGCATGTACCATACCGTAGTATGGTCAAGCTCTAACTGAATGTGGGACTTTTTGGGTAGACTTCATCGGATGTTTTGAGGCACCCTCCATCTGGTTGCGCAGACTTTTGAGCTGTTGGAGTCAGTTTTCCAACAACACTTTTCCATTTGCAATTTCCGTCATTGTTCCTTTCTGGGAGAAGGGTTTGAATCTCCACATATGGAATTTTGTCGACTCTTGAAAGTTCTTATTTCCTTCAGGGCAAATATAAAAGATTACTATCCATAAGATAAGGGACGAAAACCTGATAATTCCTCCCATTTCTTGGCATTTCTCATAGATGGTTTTAATCATGTTAGTGACATATTTGGCCCATCTGTATATCTTTCCATTAGTCGCAATGGTGTCGACTGCTTCTAACATGTCTAGTTTGAGGTTGCTTCCACGACCTGCCATGGTGAGTGTTATAGCTATTATTTTGGCCACAATATGTGGCGTTTAGGCTATGATTTGACTAATCATTAACCCTTTCAAGTTTTTTCCCAATGGTGACCATGTTAGTTCTTCGACCAGTCCTTCTTTTATACCAGCTGGTACTGGGTCTCCTTTGTTTGATAACCTTGTCATCTTCAAAATGAATTTTCCCAAGATGTCGACCGGTTGGTCAAAGTAGAATCGATCATTGTGGTACCCTCTTATAACAAACTTTTGTGCCACCGAAGCTGGCCATGAGTGACGCGTTGACATAGTTTACAATGGAATTGTGTTGTATTTTCTCCACAGCTTGGGTAGGCTTCTTGTCGAAATAAGCCCATTCTTTTATCTTGGCCCATAGATTTTGCCATGAGCCCTCCTACACCTTAGAATTCTTGATGTTCTTTAGTCTCCTGACTAATAATGTTTCTGTAGTCTGTAACTCTTTGGCCTTGGCTGAGGCTCTGGTATGTTTTGGTGCTATCTTGTCAGTTTGCTGGTTGGTTTCACTACGGGGCTTTTGCTTTTCAGTCATCCGATTTCTCTGATGCTCTCTTTGTTTGAATTGTAGTGAATGATCCTTTGGTGGGTCAGTATTTATAGGGGACGCGTTGGATGTTCTCGTCGGTAGGTGTATTAATGGTGGATGTGATGTTCCAACTGGAACACTTGAGTGTGCATTAATGGCGAATTGGTTTTGACACTCGAGGTCATGAATGCGCAATGGGACAATCGAGGTCGTCAGTCGATGTCGGTAATGAAAATGGTTGATGGCGTTATGTCGATGGTCATGATGTTGGTGGTGAAAATGGTCATTTCCTATCATAGTTTTGGGAGTGTATGGTATTATTTTGTTTTTTGGATTTTTAGATTTTTATAGATTTTGTTTAACCATTATGGTCATTATATGATTTTTTTGTTTTGTTTTAGTCTCTGTAGCATTTTAGTCGGGATCCATTAACGAGTTTCGGAAATACTATGCCTTGTAATGTCCTTAATCGGACTGATCCATTGGTATGTATCTCTTCAACAATATAGGGACCCATCCATTCTGTATGTAACTTTTTAGGTTTTCCTTTTACTTGATTATTGTATAGTAAATCAAGGTCTCCTACCGACATATTTTTATTTTTGATGTTTCTGTCGTGCCATGCCTTTTCTTGTTGTTTCTAGATTTCTTGATGTTGTATCACAATGAGTCGGTGTTATTCAAGTTTACTTAGTTGTAATATTCGGTCCTTTATTCCTTGTTTGACATCGACATGTAAAATTTCTGCAATAATAGGTGTCTGTTGTTGGAAGTGTAATGGAATTATTACTTCTTGTCCATAAACTAGTCAAAAGGGGGTTTGGTCGGTTGATCGTTTGTATGTTGTTCTGTATGCCCATAGTACTACACGTATCTTCTCATCCCAGTCATCTTTATCAACATTACATATTTTAGTTAGTCCTTTTGTTAATGTTTTATTAAATTCTTCAATTGCTCCATTCGATTGAGGATGGTATGCTGTACTCTGAAGATGGTCAGTTTGGAACTGGTCGATTAGGGTTTTGATAGTTCTATTAATAAAGTGTGTTCCCTAATCATTTATTAGGGTTAGTGGACATCCAAATATGGTGATGATATTCTCATTGATAAACTTAGCAGCTATCTCACTAGAACATGTGTCGACCGGTTCTGCCTCTACCCATTTGGTTCCATATTCGACTGCAGTTATTATGTACCTTGCACCTGTTCTTTTTGCTAGTATAGGAAATGGTCCTATGAAGTGTATGGCCCAAATTTCAAATGTCAAACTTGGGTTTACTGATATCAAAGGAATTTCTGTGCTAGGCAAGAGTCGACCTAGTCATTGACATCTGTCACATTTGCTTACAAAATTTTTTCAATCTTTATGAAGTGTCGGCCACCATAACCCTGATTGTTGGATTTTATTTGGAGTTGTATCTACTTGAAAATGTCCTCCTGCAGGTTCTTAATGTGCTTCATGCATAATGTTGTCTCTTTCATGTTCCAGTACACACCTTCTAAGGATGTTATCTAATCCCATTTTGTATAGGAATCCATTTATAAGACTATAAGGTGTAGCTTTCATGGATAAGATCTGTTTCTTTTTTGTACTCATTCCTTCTGGTGCTTGTCCATATTCTAAAAACTGAGCTATTTCCTCTAAATCTGTCAGGATTGCTTCTATACGAAATAGATGTGCATCTAGTAAGTCGTGTTCGACTCTTGTCGGTTCCTCTCTTGTGTTGATTCGGGATAAGTGGTTGGGACCAACATTTAACTTACCTGGTCTGACAACGACTTCAAATTAAAATTCTTGGAATAGAAGTAGCCATCGACAAATTATTTCATGGTGTAGAGGCTTATTCACAAGGTAATTTAAGGCCTCATGATCAGTGTAAAAGATAAATGGATTATCTAGGATATAATGTCGATATTTTTGTAGTGCAAAGACCATTTCTAATGCTTCTCTTTCTGTCGTCGAATAATTTCTTTCATCTTTGTTTAGTTTTCTGCTACTGTAAACTATAGGATAATCTATTCCATCATCTCATGGCTGAGTTAGGATTGCTCCTATTGCTAGACCTGATGCGTCGATGTGGACATGGAATTTAGTCGACTAGTTTGGAAACCTTAGGATTGGTGCTTCGACTAGTATTCTCATGAGTTTTTCAAATGATAACTGACATTCTTCTATCCAGTCGAACTCTTTATCTTCCCTTAATAGTTCTTCTAGTGCATAGGTGATATCTGAGTAGTATCTTATGAATTTTCTATAATATCCTGTATGACCTAGTAACACTCTGACTTGTTTTGAGTTCACAGGTGGTTTTAAGTTGAGGATAATTTTGATTTTTGGAAATTCTACCTTAATACCTTCCTTACAGACAATGTTTCCTAACAATATCCCTATGGGGGTCACAAATATGCACTTCCTGATTTTTAAAGCTAACTAGATTTGTCGACATCTTTCCAACATAAGTTTTAGCCACTTGCAATGATCTTTTAACATGGAGTATATTCTCCAATCATTAAAGTATACTGCCATGGTTTTGTAAATATATTATTGGAATGTTTTGACCACAATTCTAGAGAATACTGCAGGTGCATTCTTTAATCCAAAAGGCATAACCTTGTAAGAAAATGAGCCAAATTCACATACAAATGTTGTATTTTTTTATATCTTATTTAGCTATTGGTACTTGGTTATAACCCGAGAATCCATCTGTAAATGAGTAGCATTCATGTCCTGCAACTTCAATTAATATTTCATCTGCATAAGGAGTTGGAAATGGGTCAATTAGTGTCACTTTATTTAGCTCCTTGAAATCAACACAAATTCTTAGTTTGGTCGGATCATGTTTCTTAGGTTGAAGAACCATTGGACTTGCCAATTCTGATTGGTCAATAAGGTAGATGATGCCTGCTGCAAGCATGCTATCAATCTCCTTTTTTACTATCTCTTTGTATTTATGAGCTAGCTTATATGGTCTTTTCTTCACAGGTCAAACATCAGGTATAGTGTCAATTTTCATTTCACACATTTCGTGGACTAAACCTCTGAGATATTTATAATCTCTAGCAAATACATCCTAGAACTCTTTTAATAAGTTCACTATTTCTGTTGTCTGCTCTTCACTCCAGTAGTCTCCAATCTTTGCCATTTTTGGTCGGTCATCATTTGAGATGTTGAACTCTCTAGTTTTGACTTTAGCATCTAACCATTTGGGTGCCTTGGCTTCATTGATTAGTCAAATCCCTTCTTTAAACTGGGAGAATGTGGAAAGGAAGTCGGCTACAGTCATCCGGTTGACTTCCTTCTTGTCGGTTGTTTCAATTTTAAGCACTGTGCAAATAGCTTTGGTCATTTCAACATGGTTTGATTTACATCTAAAGATTTTCCCTTCTATATTTTCATTTTCCAACTGTAGTCTTGTTGACTGTGGTATTGTCCCGGTTTGTATATTGTTATAGTTTATTGTTTGCCGGTTGTCTTGTAATGATTTGTTTTTTGTCTGCTGTATAAATTTTATAATATACTTTGTTGTTTTGACCAAATTCTTATTTTGTGGTATAAAGTTGAAATATTTGATAAAATTTTCTCTGAATTCATGCCATAGAAATGTTTCACTTCAGGCTTCCTCCATCTTATACCATTTTTTTGGTAAGTCGACGAGGGTTGATGGAAACAGGTGTGGCCATGCTTGTTCATCTTTGTATCCGAGTCTTCTCCATTCTTTTTCACATGTCTTAATATGGTATTCTGGATTCTGTTCTTGAATGAATATAGGTATCTGATCTTGTTTAGTTAGTTTTTTTCCTCCAAACCTTTCTACAAAGTAAGTCGAAGATGATGTCCAAGTCTGCAGTCTTGTCTGATGGGTATCCCACCATCTAGCAGCTTGTCATGTAATAGTTTCTACTAAACTTTGTAGTCGACCATGTTCACCAATATTTTTGGACACTTGTTCTATGTGCATGATTGGTGATTCTCTTTCCTTGTATCTTGGTACTTGTGTATTATTTACATTTGTAGGTTTTAAAGTAGGGTATTTCCTAATTTTTTTCTCAAATATTTTTGGGACAATGGACATTATGAAGCACTATTGGGTGGGTTTTTTCTATACTTTTTGGATAGTCCAGAACCCTCTTTCTTGTGTTTCATAGTTCTTAACTTCCCAATCATATAATTCTACATGTGAATTATAACCGACTCAGTCTTGGTTACCTAAATGAAGTTCTCCATAGATATTAGGTTCTGTATAATCTTCATTGTTGTGTACCTGATAAAGTTGTCGGATAGCAACTTCTTCATCGAAAGGTTCTATCCAAGGTTCTCCTTAGGATGGGTGAATAGGTACAATGACCTTTTGTCCACTTCCTTTCAATTTTATTCTTTCTTTGTCTAGGGATATCAACGCTTTCATCTTCCTTCCCCAAGGTCAACCTACTAAGGCTGTGAAGGAGCTAGATCCTTGCTTAGGGTCAATAATTTCAAAGTAGAATTTGGTCAATATTCCTTTTATCGTTGTGTCGACATTTTTCCAGACTCTAATCGGTTCAATTAGGCTCTGGTCGGCTAGTTTCAGTATATACCTGACTCATATAGTTGAGGTCTTCCCAATTGTTCCAAAGTGTCATGAGTCATGATGTTTACTTGTGATCCAAAGTCGAGCATGACTTGTCGGATGTGGTATCCTTCAATTTCCAGGTCGACAAATGGGTTGGTATCACTTTTATCTTTTTTATTTAGACTACATATATTCTTTGTTTGTTTTTCGGTGTTGTTATGTTTTATTTCATATAGCAAGTCGATGAACTGAGATACTGAGTTATCTTTCTATACGAGCTGTATCAATTCTTTTATTGTGTTATGTCAATTGTTGTTTGCTTCTTCCTATCAAGAAAATTCTTTAAATACGTTTGCTGCCTCTTTATATATTTGTTTTTCTTTAACTGGATCAGGTTAGACATTCTTGTCTTTTATTTTACTGATTCGTGGGTTATCGTTTCCTATTTTTGTCCCTTGTTGGGTTACGATGTGCAAATTATTTGTATTTATTACATCATTTTTTTGCACACATGACAAGACATTAACATTTTTCTTTTTATTTATTTTTTCTAGCATGGTAGGGAAACCCTCTAACGAGTGATCCCCTAATCCACAATGAGTACAAAATTTAAGGTCATTTATGTCCTTGTATGGACAGTCTGCATGCCGATGTCCCTCTTTATAACATGTAAAACATTGGATGGGTCAACGTGGTCGGTTGTCTCGTTTCCTAGAGAATCGACCTTGACCTCCATAGCCTCCATGTCGATTGTCATACCGGCGCTCATATCTTCGACCTTTCTATCTTTGATTGTTCTGATCATTTGGTGTGTGGTTTTGCTCATTACTTTGTGCAACTGCATTGGTTTAATAGACTGTATGATAATTCTGTCGGTTCTTGAGATTCAGATGATAGTCAACCATGTTATGATTTTTAGTTTCATAGATTGCACACCAAGATGCTTTGCCATTCTTCATGTTGAATGGACAATCTTTTGTTGAGTGGTATCCATGATCTTAGCAAATGTCGCAAAAACATTTAGTCTACACGAATCGAACGTCCTATCAGCTAATGTCCTGACAACAATTGTCTTTGGAATGTTCGGTCATTGAGCACTTTGTGCACCAAATATCTTGATTTTTGAGGTTTAATTCTTTTAATGAATTATGTACATTCTCAAGCTGTTCTTCTAGTCTGTGATCAGTGGAGTATGTTGGTATGTCCTCATCCATTTCTACTTGGAGATATTTTGTAAGCACGTCTTCGTAAGTCTTGAATGTCTCCAGACTTATGTGTTGGAAAATTTTCCATGATAAACCTGCAAGAAACCATTGGATTAATAATTGTTCATCAATAACATAGTCCAATTGGCTAAGAAGGTCTTTCCATCATTTACCGTAATCGCGGACAGTTTCTCGTAGCTTTTGCGATGTCATTTTTAGTTTCTTTGCTGCCACATGTTTTGCATCTGGAGTTTTGAAAAATGATAGAAATTGCGCTTTGATCTCGACATTGGTTGCTCGGGGTGTTCTTTTAGAAAAGGCCATGTACCAAGTTAATGCCCTTTTCCTCAAGGCACAAGCAAACAACACCATCTTCCTGTCTTCATTTGTAACTTGGTTAGCCTCCCAAGTCAACTCACAAGCGAACCAGTGTCATCTAGGGTCCTCATCCCCCTCATATAGAGGAATGTGTGCTGACCCATGACCCATGTCGGAGTCACTATCACTACTTTTAGGAGGTGGTGGTGGTGGGGGTGGTGGGATTATTTTCTTATTCCTCTCTGCAGAACTATAGTCGACGAAAATTTCATTCTTGTCGGTTGTTTTTGTCATTTCCTCTTCGACCAACAGTCAGTTACTGTCGACTTCATCTGTCGATGTCCAACTGTAATTATTTGTCCACAGTTTTGAATGTTCTGTGTCTTCCAAAGTTGTATTTGGCAGGGGAGGTTCTCCTTCATGTGTTGGTAAAAGTAAGTGGATACTTCGATTGGAGGGTACCGCTTGAAGCGTAACCCAATTTCCTTCTTTTGGTCGACGGATAATGATATGTCTACCAGTGTATGTCTCATCGTCTAGTCGGCTCTAGATACCAAAGTCACCAGCTCCTAGTATGAGGTCCTCTTTGACAATAGCTTGTATTTGGGTACACGGATCTGTCAGAGGTTTTACTTCCTTGGGAACTTCTAATTGGAGAGCTTCTCACTGCTCTATCCATAATTCTTCTTCCATATGGGATGCCTCTTCTTCCACACCTTCTTCTTGTCGGTCATGACCCAACTCCAGCAGATCTCTTTCCTGGTCAATCATCGTAGTACTCATTCCTCTCTGCAACTCTAAGGCTCTTTCTCTTCTTTCTTCCCTACTTTGTAGCCTCCTCTCCCTTTCTATTTTCTGGAAGTCTGTCATACCTTTGTGTGACACTATCTTCTTGATTTTATTTTTAGGTTGACTTTGTATTACTAGTGATTGGTATTTCCTTTAGTCGATTAAAATCCACTCCACTTTATTCCGACATATGACCAGCTACCCCCCCATAGCCTACCCGATACTTTAGAAATCCCGGATAGCTCTGTCTACTTGCTTAAGAAGTATTCCCACTCCCTTTCTGCAATGAATTTTTCCCATCTCTTTTTCTTTTCCGCCCAGTTAGGGTTTAATGGTGGTTCACGAAGTGATGGACGGGGTTCGACAATATGACCTACTCCCTTCTCGATCAGGAATTTAAACAACACGATCGGTAAGGAACACAAGAATTTCTTGGTGAGGTCTGTGTAGAATTTCTTCTTGACAGTTTCCACCAATGTTCTAGTCTTCTACTTCTTTCTCCTCACAGAATTCGAAAAAACTAATGTTTTTCCCCACCTAGAGGTCAAAACGTTGTGACAAACAAACACACAGAGGTAAGGGTCTTTGCATTTTTTGAGGCTTACCCACAGAGAGGTTTCACAGGAAACCTAAGGAGCCACCATACAAGCCACTTTTGAGCCACCCTCTGCCACCTGCAAAACCACATAGACAAAAGCTATAAGAAGTGTGCATACCACATCAAAACTTACCTTACAGAAGAGAGGGAAGGTTCTTGCATTGTGCAACATAGCTCTTGAGAGATTGAGACCACCCATACAAATGAGAGAGACACCAAATGAATCATGTTATGACCGTAAAAAAAGCTTGAGGATTCTTTCCCACACTTACTGAGAAGAAATTAAGGCACCAACCTATCCTCCACTATCCAGGAAATAAAAACCCACAGAGATATAGTCAAGCTCATGATGAAATTCCATAGTCCACCACCCCAATGTTAAAAAACCATAACAAAACCCTCAAATGCCACTTTAAAAGAAAGTTGTATGGCATATGAAATATGCCATAAACCAAATATGTTTACCCTATAGTTTTCCAAATCACTTTTTACAATTTTTTCAATGGTATATGGATCATGCCATAAACCATATTCCTTACACCATAAAGTTTACAAATTATATAATATATATATATATATATATATATATATCAAGGTGGATAAGGTTTTAAACCTTAAAAATAATAATGACTACCACAAAGTTTATAACCATACACTTAAACTATCTTGCATGAACATAGGACTTAAGCATAGTTAGGCCTAGGACTTTAGTCGTTTTTTCACCCTCTTTGAACAGGATCATTGTAGTATATATGTAGTGTTGAAGGATGTATTTACTTGCCACGGTCAGAGATAGAGTTCACCACCAGAATAGCTTGCACAAGAGTAGGAGCCTGCATTAGTTCCCAATGAACTAAGTAAGCCCCTTAAAGCAGTAGGAAACCTTACCTTTCCGAGTGGACCCTAAAGGGATAAAACCCCGTCAGTCCACCCCTTGAAATTGAAAGGCAAGTGACCTTTTTAATAAATAAAACCATAAACAAAAAAATAAGACATATAAATATAATGTAAAATGTAACTTAACCAGCATTGACAAATGCCCAATAATAGTAGAGACCAAAAGAGTAATCATATAACCAAATCCAAGTAATATAACCACATCACATAAACATATCATCATTAGATAGGAAAAAGACATAAAATAGAAAAACAACTTACAACACTTAGATTTAGTAACAACGAAAGTTACATTATGAAGAAGTTTAAACAATGTCCTTGAAAGGTATCATTTAACTAGCTTGCAAAAAAAAAAAAATTATGAATTTTAGAGACATTACAAGAGCCATTGCCAATCTTTAAAAGAGTAAGAGTGGGGATTTAGGTTGAAGCATAAATAGTTAAACCCCTCTCCTAGAGGTTTTAGGGTAAAGGGGACTTTAACTTTTAGCATGCGCTTAGTTGTTTCCAGAAGGGAGTTATCTAAAAGATTTGATTATTCCACATTTATCTGTGTCCTCGTATCCTTCGTATATAATTTTAGGATAGTCTAGCTTTCTATGTAGTTCTCTAAAAAACATTCACCCAACATCATCACATCATCTACGAATTTGAAAAGGAAAGCGGAAAGAGGCGGCTCTTCTCTTATTCTTTTAGAGGTCCTCAAGAAACAAGAGGAAGATTCATTTATTAGCACTACAAAGGAGGATGATTGAATACATCTCATTATCTAATTTATTGTATCGACTCTGACACCAATTTATACTAAAATCAATCTCAGAAAAGTCCATCTTACCATATCATAAGCTTTGGACATATCTAATTTGAGAACAAAAGATTTAAGCATTTCCTTATTAATGGAGTAGATTTCCTCCCGAGTAAAGGAGACTACATCATGGATCTGACAATTGAAAGGAAACCTGAATGGTTTCTTCAAAACAATTTTGCTCAAAATTGGTTTTAGTAGTTTTGCTATAATTTTGGCAATAATTTTATATAATACATTACAACATGAGATTGGCCTAAGTCTTCAAATGAGGAGTATTTTTGGTTTTTTATTAACGCTACAAAGGTACCATTCATAAATATTCATGGATCTATGTTATTCCCTTACACCCATTAGCAGGTCATTCTTTAGTAACTCATAAAATTCTTGATAAGTCATGATAAAATTCAATTAGGAATCCATTAGGACGTCGGCTCTTTCCTTTTTGAAATGAGTTTACTATATTTTCCAATTTTTCTTCTCAAACCTCTTATGATGGGTCCTTATTCATTTCATCACTTACTATCTAAGGAAACAATCTTAGGTCTCTTCAAATCTCTTGGATAGGGATTCCTTCAAACTCGAAGAATAGGTTTCTTCCTTATTCATTTCATCACTTACCAGCTTAGGAAACAATCTTAGGACTCTTAAAATCTCTTGGATAGGGATTCCTTCAAACTCAGAGAATAGGTTTCTAAAATACACTTCCGTGCCTTGGCCTTTTCCTTAAACGAATTTACTAGATTCTAATTTGTATCCTTAGTTTTAGGAACCATGTTTATATTTGTTCTATGTAAGGTATACCAATGAAAAAATTTAGTATCTCCTTTAAAATTCTAAATGACTCGAATTCAAAACTTAACTTATATACACATATATTGGAACCTTATATTATAGTATAAAAATATATATATCCAAAGTTTGCTATGGCCTTGAGAAAGAGAACCGAGACCATTTCCTAAGCAACGAGAAAGAGAACTTTCGTTTCTTAATGATTTAAAGCTTTCACAAAGTTAAATGAAACTCTAGCTTTAAAGGAAAAATCTTAAATTATGTATCATTTTATTCACAATATATTCTAATTTAAAATTCTCAATAAAATTAATGTTATATTTATTTTAATTAAATTTAAAATTAAAAGAAAAATCTTATATTATCTTTCATTTTATTTACAATATATTTATTTTAATTTAAATTTCTCAATAAATTTAATTTTAACAAATTTAAAATTAAAGTGACTCACAACGAATTATAAAATTAGTATAAAATAAAAGAAAAAATATTAGATTATGTATCATTTTATTTATAATATATTTATTTTAATTTAAAATTCTAAATAAATTTAATGTTATACTTATTTTTAATAAATTTTAAATTAAAGTTACTCTCAACTAGTTATAAAGTTAAAATCAAAAGTTATCATTTTCCTTCTTACGCTTTCTTGGCTGGGAAGTGGGCTTATTTGGAAGGCTGGAAATGGGAGGGCAATTCGATTGGGATTGGATCTTATTGTTGGTCAGGGGTCTTCATTTCTACTCCCTCTTAATTTGCGTGAATATTTGGAGGATTATGGCATTTGTACTCTTGATCAAGCTAGGAATCTCACCCCTTGTGCTCAAAGTTATTGGTTTATGGCAGCAGGACTAGATCTACAGGGATAATGGAAGACAAAATGGGATAGTTACATAGAAGGGTTGGAGTATGGAAGGATTCGTCTATCAAACTCTTGTGATTAATTATTATGGGCTTATAAACAATATGTGGGTCCACTATCTAATGCTCTGGGTTATGAATGTATTGCTTCTTCGTTCTGCTCTCTAGGTCAGCCTTTTGTTCTTGACTTGCTCTGGGATCTTAATATTCCTTTGAAAATTGGCTACGTCATCTGGTTGACTGTCAGGAGTTGGATTTTGACCTGGGATCAATTGCAACATCGGGGCATGCAGGGCCCGAGCAGATGTGTTCTATGCTGTAGGGGAGAAGATAATGCCCAACATCTCTTCCTAGACTGTTCATTCTCTAAAAGTATTTTCCTTCTTTGAAGATCGTTATAGGCTTCCTCCTTCTCAATTTGACTCTCTCTCTACCTATCTGGAACATTGGTTCAGCAGCATTTCGGTTTACGCTCATTTCAGATATCTACCTATTTTCTTCTATTGGTGTCTCTGGAAACACAAAAACCAATGCATTTTGAAAATAAATTGCCCACTGTCCTTGCTCTTCTTAAACAGATTGATAACCTCATTCTTATATATCCGGTTCCACAAAAAAAGAAAAGAATCAGAATTATTGGCCTAGGTCCCTTGACTAGTTACCCATGTGGCTTTTTTGATGTGGCTGTTGCAGGAAATATTGTTGGTGCTGGATTTCTGATTCATCTGAATGCTTCATATGTCATAAAATTTTCCTTGGGCTATGGAAGTAGCACAAATACTAGATATGAGTTAATGGCACTATGGGCTATTCTGAGGGTCAGCAAGCTGATGGGAATACCCATGCACTCTATATTTGGTGACTCTCTTGTCATTATCTCTTGGAAAAACACACTCACATCTCTAAATGTCCCATCTCTGAGTCATTGGTGTAATGACATTCTTTCTATGCTGCAAACTGTTCCATCTGTGACCTTCAAACAGATTTTTCGTGAGCATAACCATCAGGCTGATGGTCTTTCCAAGCAGGCTTTGGAGTTGGATATGGGTTTCAACAACTTTTTTGAATCTCTCGATGGCATGATCACTGATCATGGGAATTTTAAGCTTTTCTAGCTTGTCCAGGGCTATGTGCTCTAGTTTTCTTTTGGCACTTATCTGTATTGATTGAAATAGTTCATAGCTATCATAGAAGAGACTTACGGCCTGCATGTTTTTCTTAGGATTTGTCTGTTTTGAGGTCATCCTTGAACTATTTAACAACATATTCTGACCTGTATAATAGGAATGATGAGGAAGTCTGCAATAGACAAACTTCGAGCTTCTATATCCCTTAGATTGGCTATTTGGATGTTACTTAGATCATACTTGTTTTATTTTGATGGGGTTCCTATTTGAGCATTTATATGCAATGATCGAGAAGCCCTCTATTGGCTGTATGTATAAGATGTCTTTTGATTCAAGATTGAATAACAAGGGCTGGTATTGTTTCCTCTGAAAAAAAAAAGGTTAAAATCAAATAGATTAGTAAGTTGTTTATCAACAAGAATTTAAAGTAAAGTAGTATCCTTTGTAAGGTTTAATAAACCAAAGTTGATGTGAGTGGACGTTCATCCTCATCATAAATATACTTATATAACTTGTAGTTAAATATATTTATTGAGATATATTTTTATAATTATTTAATTGTTTGATGTGACATTATATTTATGTTTACAAAAGTGTATTTTTCAAACTTTTAGGTTGTATATTATTTAGGTTTTTTTGCTCAAAATTTTGATGTTAAGTATTGTTTTAAAATATAGTTTTTAAAATTTAAGTTATATAAAATTTTGAAAAATCATGGAATTATATTTTTTTCTTTCTGTTTTTTGTTTTTTGTTTTATTAGTTTGAAAAGGAGTTTTTTTTTTAAATTAAATGTAAATCTATTTTGTTTTCATTGGTTAAGTATTGTTTTAAAATATATAGTTTTTAAAATTTAAGTTATATAAACTTTTGAAAAATCCCAATTATATATATATATATATATAGTTTCTTGTTTTATAAGTTTGAAGAAGAGCTTTTCTTTTTTAATTAACTTTAAATTTATTTTGGTTTCATTCCCCATAGAAATGAGCAATTAAAAAATTTATGTAATTTTTGTTTCTTCAATATATTTTTATAAGCAAAAGTCTATTATAAAACCTTAATTTCATTAAATTTAAATTCATTTTAGTATAATCTGATATATAATTAAATTAATTTTTTAAAAGTTCAATATTAAAGTTTGTAAAGTTCAAATTAAGTTTTAAATGCGCTAACACTAAAATTTAATATAACATTTAGTAGATAATTTTCAATCATAGTTAATTTATATCATACACTGTTTTTAAAACAGATAATGGATTTACTTTTTATTTATGTCTTCTTAATTTAAAAACATTCTAATTATATAAATTTTTCATTAAATTATGTTTTTCTTAAGCTTTACTATAATTCTAACATAAATATTTCAACATGAAAGCTAGCAAATACATATCATTTATATAAAATGGATTTATATTATTGAAGTTACATTTATAAATTTTTTCATTAATTCACTTTTTCTTACATAGAAATACCATAAAATATTAAAATCACTATAAATTTAACATATACAAATAATATTAAAAAAATAAATATTATTAACCATATAAATTATCATCACACAAAAATGTTAGTAAAATATAATAGCTAATAAAAACTATCAACGTCTATAAACACAAATAAATGGATACGATGTTACATCTCTCTTAGTCCTTTTACAATATTTGAAATAATTTTTTCTTAAACATGTCTGTTATATCGATATATATTAAAAAAATGTAAATGCAAGTTTCCATTTTTTATTCAAGGAAAATAATAATTCAGGACATGAATGTCCATTTACTTAAACACATAGTTATTCATATAAAAAATAACAACATCATAGAAGAGAGGGACATATACACTTAACATACACATTAGTGTACATTCTTCGAAGGACTAAGGATCCAAATAAAAAGAAATATGAGGAACTACTAGAGAAGCAATGTGTGCCAAGTGTCCACATAGATTCATCAAAGAGATTATTTAAGAGATATTGAGTCTTTCTTAATATATATATAACAAATGAATTTATATATTGTAGTATTCTTTAAATACAACATATAAACCACATATATGTGATCCTTCATCTAAATAAAACGTAAACCTGCCATTACCCAATGAAGATATTTAAAAACCCCATCCCATAACAAGCACATCCAAATACTAAAATTGATATTGGGATTTAGTCATTAAGAACGATAATATGATATTTTAGAAAAAAACCATATATCTCCCATGGGTTTTAATTGATACCACTTAGTGCATGAAGTTGATGGACCTTTTAGATGCAACTAGATTTTTAGAACGTTTATCATGTTTTTTCCATAGCCTACATGCTATCAAAATTCCAATCCATCATCATCACATTAAGACCTTGAGAATATGAACTAATAATTGACATAGTAATTTTGAGATCTCCTCACTTCTAGATAACTTTAAAATATATTTAAAAATTCTAATTTTATTTTAGAACAATAGCACTGCATAAGTACTATTTGTTATCTACATATATACCAAAGGCTGCACTAACATGGACACATACCTTATCATTTCAATAAAATGTCAATGTTAGAAAAAAAAATTGATTTAGTTCTGAAATTTTTCATTAAATAAAATTTATATATTTGGAAAAGTGGTTCAACTTTTTACTTTTTTCATATTTTTCACAAAAGCAATATTTCTTGTCTAGGTATGTAAAAATACCCATTTAAGATGAAGGATGTTTGTTTTTTAAGTTTTGATCCATCTAATGTTTAAAAAGAGACCATCATTAGCTTGCGCTCACCCATACATTGATAGAGACCATTGTTACTTCTATTGGTAAAGGACAATTATATAATATTCTCAATTATAGGACTAAGATGTGTGAGTATTATTGGAGAAATTTAAGTATAAACGAGTCTAATGTCCCCAAAAATTGAAAAAAAACTATTAGGCTAGTAAAAACTACCTAGGCTGGACATTATTGGACTTGCAGAATATAACGTACACTAAATGTACCACTGATTCATCATAAGCTATTCTTATGTTCTATCATCTTACTTTCAGTTATGATTCTTACTCTGCTTTACTTAAGATGTCATAATGTTGATTACTACATTATTCTTATGGTTATGCATTGTTGTGTATGTGTAGTTACTTGATTATATGCTTCGTTAATTCAACTTTTGTTTCCTTATTATTTACATATTTCTAACTTAGCTTTGTTTTTGGAAACAAAGTGGGCGGAGTGGCAGGACTAGTTCTCTTATGTAATTGTCTGAGAGGTCAAGTTTCTACTTATCTAGCGGGATTACTTAGTTTAGTTTGAACTAAGGCACTCTTAACTTATTTACTTGTAGGTGTACTTACACTCATAGCCAGTGACACCTATTGATTGTTATTATTGCTCCATACAGACATGGTTTAGTGACAAGGTAATTACCACGATTATTCCTTTTACGACCTAAACTAATTATTTAAGTGACGTTTATTAGTCATTATAAGCTACTGATCAACTGTTCATATCTTAACCTATTTGTATTTCATGTTTATTTTGCTAAAAGTATTAACCTATGTTTTATTATTATTGGTAGGTTTACAAAACTTGGTTAAATACCAAATCTTTAACTCTATAAAAATAGGGTTACCATGGCATATTTCATATGCCATGGTTCTAAGCTTATTGCCTAGGGAAAAAAATGATAAGCAAAGGTTTAAGGCTTAGAGCCTAGAGTATACGATGCATACAATACTTTATACCATGCATTAGAATTTGGGGTGGTGAATATATACTATGGTTTAAACGTTACACATTGGGGTTTAATGCTTCTGCATAAAATGAAGGCCATCGACATTGGATCAATTCTAAACTATAAGGAAGTGAGATTTGGAAGTGTGATAATGGATCACAGGCTAGCGCCATTAATGCACCTTGGAGTTTGTGGAAGCCCAATATTAGGGCTTGGCTCATGATGGGCTTGGCCATTTTGCTCTGTTTGTTGGTTGTTTGGTCTCGGCTCTGTGCAGTGGGTGAAGGCAACTTCCAGGATAATGAAGGTATGGATTCATTGGTTTCATAGCATTTTTTTGTTTTGTGGCTCATTCATCTATCATACTTCTCATCCTCTATAGTGTTTCATGGTTTCAGGTGATAGGGATGGCTACAAGGTGTATGCGCGGCTGCAAGCCATGGAATAGCATTACCATTCTGGTCAGCCTGCTAACAAATAGTTGCTCACAACCTCTTCACTTTGAGGTTGTGTTGTAACTTGTTGTAGTTGGAGTTTAAGTTATTGGGTTTCATTGGCCTTCGGGTTTGAGCATGAAAAAGAATTGGGTTTGAAATTAATAGTGTTGTTAGCAGCGATGGAAGCCTTGGGACTTTTAATCAACTCTACATATTTTGGTGTAAATCGTGTTTTGATTTAAATATTTTAGGCCAGGGAAGCACCATTGCTTGCAATGGTGCCATGGCCCTTGGAATGACTCTGTAAATTATGCTAATGTAATAAAATGCTGAGTTGTGAATACATACCATGTTTACGATGGTTTAAAAAAATGGTACTGTGTATATTCTTCCTTATCATAAGTGTTGGGTTTATTATAATGTCGTGTTTTGATCCTGGGTTATTATTTACATAGTATTTGCCTTTGTTCAATTTTAATAGTTAGAGTGATGAATACCCTGTTAGAAAGATGGCTTTGGGGCCATGCCTTACGTGGCATCGGTACTCTCCATCATGGTTGCGATAGCGAAGGGGTTTTAGACTTACAATTTGTTTTTAATGTATAATGTTGGAATATAATTAATCGTTGGTGTAAAATCTGTGTTGACAGAGTTGTTGTACGTTTCGTCACTCATAGTGTGTAGATAACTGAGGGTTTATTTTAGTGCACTATGTGTTTAATTAAGTGGTCGAGGCCGTGATTACAGTGTAGGTGTAGATGGGAGGGTATCACGACCTCTCGGTAAAAATTGGTTTTACTATGAAGTTGTTTCTAGTATTTATAGCATGTATGGTTTATAAGGGTCTTACGAACTCTGTAATAGAGCATTAGTGTGAATATACATCTTGTGCGTTAAATGACACCGCATGGCTTGGGTTAAGTATTTAATACCCTATAGGTATTCCATTCTGGGTCGTTACTTGTGATGAGGGTTTGTAAATGGATTATTATGCATAAACATTATTATGGTTGTTTATATAATGAGCATCATGTGTTATGTATGCGAAAAAGATTTGGGTTTCTACAAGATTCGTTCCTATGACCTAGGTGCAATTGCTTGGTTAATATACGATTTTTGTGTTTTAAATATAATATGGTGGTTGAAATTCAGGCCTTGCAATTTACACGGGAACTTCACTTAGTGAACCTCTCACATAGCACGTGCGATCGTGGGATATTAAAGAATACCCTTAATTTCCAGAGATATTGACCCAAACTCTTTTTGTTGAAACCCCCTCCCAATACTTAAAACCTCCTCCCCACCCCTTTTTATACCTCAATCCTTATAAACCACCCTACCCACCCCCACCTTAAACCCCTCATCCCCCCAATACCTACAATATATTGGTTCAATTTTTGATAATTTTAAAACCCTAAATATGAACTAACGTGATAGGATATTGGTCAACAAGTGAAGTCCCCGTGGTAATTTATGGGATTGATTCTTGTTACGCATATTATAATGTTTTAAAATGGCATGGTTTATAATGTATGCAATCATTTTTCTTAATGTTTTGATAATGGTATTACTATTTATAATTAGTATAGATAATAATGTGGTTTTTATTTGGGCATCCTTAGTGTCCACAGGATTCGCTCGTGCAACCTTGTTGCACTTACATGGTTATTTATTTCATTATTGTGATATTATTTCGATGATTGTTATATCATGGCTGTGAGTAATATTATATGAGACTATTCTAATTTATGGCATGTGATTATGATTATGTGGTTTTGTTTAAGAAGACCTTGAAAGGTATTCACTGGTTTTTTTTTATCTTGGATTTAATATTGTGTTGATAGATTATATTTATAATTCTATTTTATAACTGTTAGAATATATATATATAGTATACTGGCTATATACTAATAGTATACTTATCTAGTTTTCTTTTATTAGAATTAGATGATACTAAGTTAAATCTAGGTTTTTAATTGCAGCATGACTCTGCTGAAAAATGAAATCTGTCAATAGAGTAAAGAGGCCCAAACTTACACATAGGTAATAGATCTGAAATAAAACCTAGGTTGTAATTAACACAGTTTCAATAGTAAAATTAATACAGGAATAAAACTAGGGTACAAAACCCTTGATAAACATTTATAAATGAATTAAAATTGCAGAAGTAAACTAAATGAATAAACCTTGCATAAATCTAGCATAAGAAGTAAAGTACAGCCTAGGGTTATAATTTAAAATGTAAACCCTAGAATATTTAAATAGAAATCAAACACATAGGGTTAGAACATATAATGTGAACCATTTCCTAATTCAGCCACCTTTTATTCTAGAAAAATATAATAGGAAGTCTAGGATCTCATACCTATAATCTGAAGCTTCTTTAATGGCTGAACCTGCACACTCAAATAACCAAAATTAACAATTCATAGGCAGATCTGACCTCTGTATTAGATGACCGAATCACTTGGTAACTACCACGTTCCACCCAACCATGACCCAGAACCATTCCCGGTTTCAATCTGGATCCCCCCGAGCTGGACTCCAAAATGCAAGTAGCTTAGAGCTCCTAAGGTAGGGTTTCCTATTGGGTATATCACATTTGGATCAGTTCTCATTTTTCCTTCCAAGAAAATGTTTTCCAAGAATTCACTTGAGAGAAAAATAGGGAGAATAATGACTCCTCAAAATATAAACCAGAACCCTAAGCCTTTCCTTGGCTTGAGACTTTATAGATAGACTTTTCAGTTAAAGGGACAATTAAATCAAGAAACCTTGCTTTGTTGATTTAACCATTTTTAATTAATTTGGTTAATTTTTAATACTTTAGCTTAGGAAATTTCAACTAATTCCTAATTAGACTGTTGTAAGTATTGTAATCTTTATTATCTTTTAATAAAAAATAATAATGGATGGAGATTTTATTTCTTTCTTTCATATTAATATTATTACTATATTTAGTCTTTATACATACCATGTGTAAAATACATAATAATATAACATTTGTTAACATTTGTCTTTGGGCATCATATACCATGATCCCTAGACTTAATGACACTTCTTCATTAAGGTCAAACAGGTAGATGGTTAAGTCTACTACGATAGAAAATTGTAAACGTCCTTGCATGTTGGATTCCCTCGTATAACATGCTAGTTCTTCAGTACTTGATGATAATACAGAAATTCAAAATTTCATTTAATCACTTGTAAATAATTCTAATGAGATCAATATTTTTGTCGAGTAGTTTTCACTCGAAAATTATTAAATTCCTTTCAGTAACTCCTAGCGCATACCAAAGCCCATACTCAACGCTAAAACAAGGAGTTACAAACTTAGTGCAATTCTAGAGCTCTTTATTCAACACTAAAGATAGGATGTACTTCTATGATACACCTAGGGATCCAATGGCCAAGGATCCGATGTTCCATAGATTATGCTCAACATCAACATGGAAGGCTCCATGACTTATTCCCAACACTTCCAATTATCTTTTCATTTATTCCAGAGCTGCTCGCTCAACACAAAACATTAATTGTCCATTTTCTCCAGAGCTCCTCACTCAACAAAAAATATCTCATAAATCATGTGCTTTAGGGTCCATGCCCAACAAAAACAAGTATATATATCATCAATAATTGGCTTACTCCCAATATATAAAACAAATCATCATGTTCATATGCAGTGGGGTCTTCGACCCGATATATAAAAATAGAACATCAAGATAACATCATAATCAATAGGCTCATGCCTATAAGCATTAGGTCCAAAATTCAGAACATTACATCCCTCTTCGCTTAGAACGACACCGTCCCTAGTGTTCTAGGGACTCAGAATGACATCATGAAACAAGCCAAGGTAATCCTTTCTCATGGTGGCCTCATTCTCCCAACTAGCGTAATCAGCTTCTAAGTGCTTCCATTGCACTTTTAACTAGACTATGGTGTGCTTCTTGTGCTACACCTCTCCTTTGTCCAATATATGAATAGTTTCAGTGGCAAAATCCCCTTGAGGTTTGACCTATAATAAGGACCAATCAACTACATGTTTAGTATCATAAACATATTTCTTTAACAAAGATGCATGGAAAACATTATGGACTCTTAATTGTGTGGGTAATTCTAGCTCATATGCCACTGGCCCTTTCATGGCCAGTATTTCAAAAGGTCCACAAAATCTAGGTGCTAACTTACCACACCTACCCAATCTCAACGAGCTTTGTTTTTCTTTTACTTTCAAGTAGACATGATTGCCTATTTGAAAGTCTTTATCTTTTCTTTTCCGATCCGCGTAACTTTTCTGGCAGTCTTGTGCTTATTTAAGGTTCACCTAGACCTTGGTAACTAGACGTTCCAAGTCCATTAATAAATAAGGCCTTGACATGAGCTGATCCACCAGGCTATCTTAAGTAACCAGTCTTCTACACTTTTTTCCATAGAGTACCTCAAAGGGAAGTCTGATAACCGTTGTTATATGCAAAATATGCAAGATGCAGGTACACTTCCCAGTTAGTGGGGTTGTTCATGACATACATCCTAAGCATGTCCTCAAAAATTTGGTTTACTCTTTTTGTCTACCCATCTATATGCGGGTGATAAGTAGTGCTAAAGCTCAATTGCATCTCTAATCCAGAGAATAAAGATCTCCAAAATTTTCCTGTAAACTTAACATCTCGATCCGAGATGATTTCCTTGGGTATCTCATGCAATCTAAATATCTCCTTCAAGAAGATATCGGCAATGTTTACTGCATTGTAGGCCGACTTCATAGCAATTAAGTGTTCTTCTTTTGAAAACTTATCAATGAATACAAAAATATAATCATTTTGCTTCTTAATTTTTGGTATACTAGTGATAAAATCCATACTAATAACCTCCCACTTCGATCCCATAATGGGTAACGGCTATAGCAATCCTGAAGGATGTTGATTCTAATCTTTGAATAGCTAAAATTCCCGACCCTTCGCGATAAACATCGCAATGTAGGCCTTGAACTTAGGAAAGAAAAAGTGTCTCTTGATGGCGGTTGTCATCGTTTGATATCTTGGGTGCCCCCAGTAGGGTTCCCGATGGAATTTCATGAGGATGTTGGACCGAATGTCCCCTCCTTCTAGAACATATAATCTATCCTTGGACCATAGCAATCCTAGTTTGTCTACCTTCTTTTATTTTTGTTGTTGAAACAACCTGTCCTCTTGGACTTTCTTGAGGATTTATACGTAGAAATGATCAACTATGTTGGCCATTCTAATCCTCTCATACAAATGTGCATCAGTTTGACTTAAAGTCACCTCATATATCATATGAGCTCTTTGGCTCAAATAATTGGCAACCTTGTTTTGTTTTCCCTTAATATGCTTTAGCTCGAAATGGTACTCACTAAGGAAAGCCAACCACCTGGATTTCCTTGCATTCAGTTCTTGTTGATAGAATAAATATTTCAGGCTCATATTGTTTGTCTTTAGAAGGAACTTCATTCCCATGAGGTAGTTCCTCCACATATTCAAAGCATGCATGATGGACGCTAAATCAATATCATGCATAGGGTAGTTCTTCTCATGCTATTTTAACTTCCACTATTCATATCAAGTCGCATGATCATTTTGCAAGAGGAATCCTCCAAGTCCATCCTTGCTTGCATCCATGCAAACAACTAAATCCCCATCGCGATCCGCAATACGTAGTATCGATGCAGTCATCAAAAGTTGTTTAAGATTTTAAAAACTTTTTTCACACTTGGTAGTCCATAAGAACTTATTTTATTTCTTTTGGAAAGTGATCATGGGGAAAGTGATTCTCGAGAATTTCTTGATGAACTTTCAATAATATTTGGCTAATACCAATAAGGACCTATTGTAAGTGACACTAGTAGGGGTAGGCCATTTTTTTATGGCTCTAATATTTTCTGGGTCCAAAACTATCCATCTCTTGGAGATAATTTGACCTAAGTATTGTATTTGTGGTTTGTAAAAATCAAATTCACTAAACTTATCGTAAAGATGGTGTTCTTCATGTTCCTCTTTATTCTTGGAATAAACTAGGATGTTGTCTATAAAGACCAAAACAAACTTATAAAGATATTTATTGAATATGTTGTTCATCATACACATAAAGTTTGCAGGTGCATTGCTCAACCCAAATGGCATCCGATACAAACTCGTAGTGCCCGTACGTCATACAAAATGTAGGTTTGTGAATATCCTCATTGCGAATTCGTACCTGATGGTACCCATATCGCAGGTAGAAATATTTGAAAAGATTTTAGCTCCTCCCACTTGATCAAACAAGTCATTGATCCTAGGGAGTGTGTATCGATTCTTGATAGTCATTTTGTTCAACTAAAGGTAATCAATGCACATCCACATCATACCATATTTCTTCTTTATGAATAGTATTAGTGCTCCCCAAGGGGACACTCTCGGTCGAATATAGCCTTTCTCTATCAACTCTTGCAACTACAGTTTGAGTTCCACCAATTCTGGTGCACTCATGTGGTAAGGGGCTTTGGAAGCTGGAACTGATCCTGGTGTTAGTTCGATGGAAAATTCTAGGTCTTATTTTGGAGGTAATCTTGGTATTTCCTTAGGAAACACATCCTTGAATTATTCAAGAATGGTAAATTATTCTATGCGTTGTTCCCTTTCAGATTCTATGTCTTAGATTTTTACTGCAAACAACTTGCAACCTTTCCTAATGCATTTCTTCACTTGTAAAGAAGATATTTTCCTTACAAAAAATTTCTTTGGAATGCCCTGAACCTTCACTTGGCTCCCTTGGCTATCTGTACATAGTATTGGCTTGGGTAAGCAATCGAGCATGACATCGTGTTGTTCAAACCAGTCCATTCTGATAAGTATATTGTACGATCCTAAGGGTAGGATGTTCAGGTTTACCTTTGTAGGAAAACCATTCAGGTTTACTTCACAATCCTTAACTATTTCCAAAACTTTATGTTTCGTACCTATGGCTAACTATACCATCCAAGGTTTATCATGCTTTGCTTTTCATAGTTTGCATACATCAACAATTTTAGGTGAAACATAGTTGTGACAAGCATCGAGATCAATAAGAATTGAATTAGAAGTGTTCAATATCTTACCTTCTATCTCAACCATTGTAGCTTTATGATCTTCCTGTCAACCATCCAATGCTGTATAAATCTGTGTTGTTCCAGCTATGTCTTCTATAGTTGGTTCTTCTTGTAAGTTGTGCAAGACCCCATTGGTCTTGTTCTTACAATCTCAGGCATAATGAGGCTATGTTACATTTTTGTCGCTTGATCAGTAGCAGAGTAGCATTGGATCCACTTGATACTAGCTTGTCACCATTAGGAGCTGGTACATATGGATTTGTACCAGATTTTTTGAAGTTCTTGTTTGCTGGAAAGATGTTATTCTACTTTCTATATGGCCGTGGGTTAAATACAGGTTTGTGGTTATCAAAAGAATTATTAGAATTGTATCTATTTAATTTCATGCTCTCTTGTTGTAGCTTCCTATTCTCATAAAAGAGCCTAGCCTTGTGTAGCGTGGTATCCAAATTTTTTGGCATGTAGAATTCAATCCTTTCCTTGAAGTTGGGAGGGAGAAATCCTAAAAACTAGTGTATAATTACCTTTTCATCCTTAATGTATGGTACATAATGTAACAGATCTAAAAATATGTTCATAAAAGATTTCATAGTCATGGACCCAATGTTAACCTGAAAACCCCCACATAGCTCTCAATGGCCTACACCACCTAAGGAGACGATCTCACAACACTCGTATCACTCCATTAGAACTTCCATTAGAACCCCACACCTCCAAAATAGCCTATGGATAAAGAAAAAGGGCTAAAACCCCCCAAAAAGGAGCCCAAAATAGGCCCCTTAGAGCTAAAGCCCTCAAAAAGGGGCTAAAACCCTAAAAGGGGATAAAGTTAGGGAGGAAGGGGCTAAAGACCCAAAAAGGGGCTAAAACCCTTACCAAGGTCTTAAAACCCTAAAAACCCTTGGAAAATCTATAAAAGGAGGGTGGCGGGTCACTCTCAAGACACTTCTCCCATTACCTATTGTTATGTTTCCCGGGGATGCTTTGAGACCTTTGCCTCTCAAACCACCCACAGTCCCTCTCCTCCATCTCAATTTCCATTTGAGCCATTGCTCCCCAACCAAGAGAGAGGATTCCACAAGCAAGGGCATAGTGGCCCCTTCCTAGTAGATAAGGTATACTTGTGCTTTCATGTTTTGCTTCTTAGTCATTTAGTTTGCTTTGATTTTTAACCATTGTTTTTATTTGCAGGTTTTGCTTAACATTGTTTGCAGGTTTTTCCATTGTATCTTAGGTTTATTTTTTTAGGTTTTGGAGGCACAACCCTAACCCATTATGTGTATAGGGGTTCAACAGTGCTCCATTTGCTTCTTCTTCTTGCTTAGATTAGCTTAGTGTTAGTTTACTATTCTGTCATTCACATTTCTATTTCGTTTTTCAGCATTTACCATTAGTAGGAACCTGCCCTTATTCCCTATAGGAATAAGGGATCCATTCCTACCCCTATAGTAGGGAGAAATCCTTGCTACGGGACTGGTGATGATACCAGGTCGATCCCCCAGGATCACTGGGCCAAAATTTTAATTTTTCAAGTTTTTTCAATTTTACCCTAGTTTTCAAAAAAAATATTGTTAAATCTATCTTAGATTCAGTTTATTTCTTGTTTTAGGTACTGTCGAAGCCTTTGCTAGGAAAAACCTAGTCAAATTGACCACAGTAATAGTTACACTCGGCCAGATCTAACTCTGTCTCACCAAAAAACCCCAATCCGGAGCAGGGCGCTCTTACCGGGGCAAAAGGTGAGACTGGGGCGCACTTAATGAGAAAATAGGTGCACCCATGGTGCACTTAATCCCTCGATAAGTGTGAATTCAGCCTAGAAAATTAGGTTTTGGTTGTTTATGCATTCTGTGCAACCCGCTCGCTCATTTTTGAAAAAATCTCACGGCCCCCTCACCAGATTTGGTCAGAAATGTGCGGCCTGTCAAACAAAAATTTAATTTGAATTTAATAGACTGTAAATTTTAGTTTCAGAGGACTGTTAGTGTGGCCCAGCCGCCTGTGACCACCACTGCAAGTTAATTTCATTTCCTATTTTCATTTTCTGCATTGTATTTCATGAACAATGTGTAACTGTTAAGTAAATCATTATGGTTTAATAAAATGAACCTAGTCTAGCTAAGATCAACTTAAAATCAATGATATTGCTTCCCCTTCCTCCTCTACCCAGTCATCACCCTCCACGGTATTCTAGGATACGACGAAGGGAAAGCTCGTATAGATCTAGGCACTCCATGATATTGTTCCAAAACCATTAAAACCAGGTTACCTGTAAGGTAGAGGGGGTAGAGAAGGAGGGCTTCTCATAGTGCTAAGAATCCTCCCTATTGACCAACCTTGCATCTGAGAGGTGACCTGAGGATCTACGGATGGGATGAGTCCCATTGTGTTGAGATCCCAACACCTTCTCTTAGTTGAAGAGGAATATCAGTGAGAGGTAGACATCTAGTTAGGCCAGCAAACATTCAAGGTTAGTCACTGTATTTGTTAACAATCTTTGTTCATTACTCAATGCATGCATACAGAACCATATGAACTATACCATGATGAATTCATAAACCATTTGTAGCAACCAAGTACCAGAAAAACAAACAAACAAATACACCATACCAACTAATTAACCCAACTCAGTTCATGACGCTGAGTGAGCCTTAAAATTTACCAATTTACACTAAGTACAGACAGCTCTGCAGTCTTTGAGGAGATAATTCCCTGACTGCTTCAATTGTGGGAAGTACTTGGGATTTTCCAAGAAACGCATTGTAAGGAGTACCACAGGAACCCTAAAGTAGCTGGTCGCTAAGAGGAATTGCCAAGCAAAACGGGCAAGGACCCCTTCCGATTGATTAGAAGCAACTATGAGGAAAAATCCAACTGCTGTCTTCTGGTAGTCTTGGTGGCCAAGTGACCACCTGAAACCAATAGGAATCCACTGAAACTGGGGTCCAAACATCATTCCCACCAAGTTTCAGACATAAAAATAACATAATTGATCCTCCACGATCTTCCTCATGTCTAAGATGCGAACCACCACCATTTGGAACACTCAATTGAAACCGCCAAAGCTGCTCTCTGTGATATCCCACACCATTAGAGGGCCACATAGCCTCTGAATCTGATTCAGACCCATATCAATCTGAACCAGACCTCCATACAACACCATCAATCCCCTTGGCTAGTGCAAATTCAGATCAATTTTTCGGCCTAACCTTAGCAAGTGGACCCATGTCCACATCATAACTTGTCACCCACAACCTAGCAAGTGGTCCAAGCATAGTCATGCAGACTATCATCAGTCAGCTGCCACCACCTATAGTGACCATCCAAGTTGGCCCACTTACAACACATGGGGGTAGTGGCCCCTCCACACACACTGCCCCTCCTGCACCATAGGAGGGAAGTGGACCATCCACTTACATTACCCCTATTTTCATACACGAGGGAAATATCCCTACCACTCATACTGTCCCACCTACAACACTTGGCGGCACTAGCCCATCTGCAATGGTGCCACTACAAGCACCCCCAGTTGTGCAGATGCACTATGCACCTGCAAATCCCACCACCATCACAGCCCCATCTCACATTAATTTGGGGTCAAATCTGCCCTTCATGGCTCATCTCAAATTTCCTGACTTGGCCAGATTAACAAATGACCCCATTTGCTACCAATATTTTTGGCTACCCATGCCAACTAAGCTACCATCAAACATCCCCAAGTTTGAAGGCAAAGTCGAGGAATGTCCCCAAAACCACATAATAACATTCCATCTATGGTTTTTGTTACGGAGAGAA
>LPNX010152058.1:513739-541374 GCA_001517045.1 Pseudotsuga menziesii | reverse complement strand
GGCAACAATGGACTATAGTTTTGTTACTCTCAAAGCTCTCTCATGCTTTCAATGTACCAAGGGGTTCCTTATATAGCTTTCCAAAGGGGTATTGAAAGGTCTAATCCGTGCGATCTCAAGGCATATGGAAGGCCATGAGTCATATGAGTCGGATCCAAGTCAAGGAAAACTCCAAAATGTTTTGGACTATGCACACATCCCGATGTACGTGACTATAGAGGGAATACCCTCGTATGTACGCGGTTATCGGGGAAAAGGCCGCGTATATCATTTTTATAATGTTTTTAGGGATGGTGAAGGTTACATCAAAAGATAAAAAGTGGTCCATTGGGGTTAATGAGTCTGCAGCGGGACAGGGGAAGGCCATACAATGTGTGATTCACCTAGTGTGGTGAAATCCGCTATAACAGTGTTCATCCAACAACATCATAGACGATTTCATCAAGTTGACACTATTCCAAAGTACCCTTATAAGTACTACGACCAAATGGTACATTGAGCTACCAGAAGCCAAGTACCCTGACTTCAACTCCTTAGCCTTCATGTTCCTACAGTATTTCCAACTCTCTGTCAGATATGATGAGGGGGTGGAGATCTTGTTATCCTACTGTCAAAGCACTGCCACTCACATAACTGACCATATCCACGAGTGGCAGAGACACCGTAGCTTATACAAAATCCAACTAGATGACAGGATATTCTTGGATTGTTTCCTTAAGACTTTGATCCTTCCTATCGCAAAGGATGTCGCATCTGAACGTACCCAATCTGAAGAAGAGGCCATACTAAAGGCCTAGCAATTTGACCTCATCTATGCTCAGTCTAGATACCTATACATCATCATTCCAAATGCTCCTCATCCGAGTACCTCATACCGTGATGCACCATGGGCATCCGATGCTTTGGATGGCATCATAGGATCAGTCTCCCAACAGCCACAGCCTTGATCGACACCACCTGCAATTCCATCACAACCAAGCAACACTGCTCTGTTGCTTACCAAAACCAAGCTCCAGAATATGCAAGAATGATGTCTCAGTCTAGAGCAACAACTTTCTATGCACAACCTACGCCACCGCTGTAGAATCAGGCCATGGCTTGGCCAACATAGCAGTATGTGGGTCAAATTCCCACATTTGTGGCACCAACACCCCCATAAATTTGATATGCATTGCTAGTGCAAACAATTCAAACCCCCGCCCCTACTCCACCCACTCCGTTGGGACAAGTGTTCGCACATCAAATTCGTCCCAACCAGCCTACTCCCAACAATCAACAAGGACAAGCTAGAAATAACCGACCCTGCAACTAAGGCAATAACCAACTATAGGGAGGCAGTCAACAATGCCGTGGCAAACCAACCAGCCCAGAACCCCCCACGACCAAATGCACCAAGATGCAATGCCCCATTGCACACAAACCAACCATGCACACTCTGTGAGGTCTATGGGAACTACACATTCAAGTGTCCCCTCATGGGTCACACCAAGCAAGCCATTCAGAATGAGGTCCAATAGGCTGCCAATGCTACAAACCAAGCACAACCCAACCCAGCACCACAAGGACCTCCTCCTATGGTGCTTCCAAACCTGCTACCAGTCCAAGCGTTGGTGGCAACCACACCTCCTCCCCAATCCAATCCCAATGCTCCGAGGACACCTCCCATGGCCAAAACAGGTGCTCACCACCTACTAGCCATGACGACTGAAGAAGTCAACTTACAAACTAGAAAAAATCAGTAAGGAGCCAACACTGAACCTACTGACTCATTAGTAGCATCCACGTCTAAGACCGTCATCCTACCTCTTCAGTTACCCCCATTCTTGTTCCCCCCCATACACAAAGTTTCCAATAATGCCATAGCTAGAGCTACCGTTAGCTATATCATTGTGGATGATTTGGCCCAAACGCCAATCGCTATGTCCACTCTTGAGGTACTTAAAACATGCCCAACATAGCGAAAAGCCTTGCTAGCCGCCCTGGGGGTAGTAGACCCCTTCGAATCCAATATGATCACATTCGACACAGAGAACAGGGAACTATGCATGCCATTGACCATCGGATTCCAAATCTCGGTGTCTATCCGGAACCTGGTTGTGCACTGATGCATAGTGGATGAGGGGGCATCCTCATGCTTTATGTCTACCCTATTTTGGTAGAAACTTGGATCACCAATTCTCCAATCGTCCTCCACAACTCTGTGGGCCTATGATGGACATCCCACTAAAGCCCAAGGAATCCTCCCCCATGCCCCCATCACATTAGCCGGGAAGACAGTGCTGATCGACATAGAGGTCATAAACACTCAACTAGACTATAACTTCTCCTCGGGAGAAGTTATATGTATGCCATGAGACCTGTCGCATTAACTATCTTCCGTCTCATTATGTTCCCCCACAAAGGGAAGATTGTGACGGTTGATCAACTCACTTATAATGATCCCCAAGGGTTAACAAAACCTACCAACATTATCCCTACCATCACCACCATTGATCCGCAAGGGACAACCACACACGCAATACAATCCTTGTAATCAACACCATGGTTGAAAACACACCAGCCTCCCCACCATTGAATGTGGACCCTGGGTTGTTTACCAATCCCACCATGATGGCTCCTTTCCCATTAGTGTCACCACCACTGACACAAAATGAAACTGCAGACTTGTGCATGGTCTCATCCAGCACCGTTGCACCCAAATAGCAACCACAACCATAGCCCCAACGACAACCACAACATCGTCCACAGCCGCAACACCAACAACAGCCACAACATCACTCATAGCAGCATCATTATGTGTAGCCACAACCACAACCGTATCCTCACATGAAACCAGTAGGGAGTTATCTAGGCTCATCTCCAGTCCATATGATTCCCTTCCTGTTTCCCCCACCCGGTGTCATGAGAAAACTGGTAATGGCCACCTTAAGCCTACCTAACTTTACATTCTGAATTCTGGTGTGGTATCTTGATCCACCAACTCAACCAGCAATACCCTAGGTTGTTTTAACCCCGGTGCAACCTATTACGGTTGAGTCTCACCCTCCACTTGAGCCACACAATCCAACCTCTGCACCCGCACCTGCACCGCCCCAACCCAAAAAAGCCAGGGGCAATAATACCAAAGCCACCGTAGAGCCATAACAAGTCCCACCTTGTGCCGTCTACGAGCAACAGGGCCATCCAACTTAGAATTGCCCTGAAATCCCAGTGATCCATGCATATTTAGATTCCATGGATACAAATGAAAACATTCTCGTAGTTGAAATCCCAACTGCACCAGTAGTCAGGAACAAGGCATTCAAGACAAATCATGCTTGCTCCCTTTGCGGCTTGTATGGAAATTACTCCCACCATTGCCAAGACCTGCTCAAATTTCAAATGGCTCTCGCTGACCTCCATCAACATTCCCTTGAGTTTGAGATCACCTTGATCGAAGAATTTCATCCATCACCTCCTTCTTCATACACCATGACCATTTACATGATGTCCATTTCTACAAACCCTATTGTCTCCACCATCACCAATGGTCTGTCACGTCCCCATCCCTTGGAATGGCGAAGAGGACGCGACGAGCAGACCAATCACAACATCAAAGGGGCAACCAGCCCATGAACATAAAACAATGTTGAGAATTAAAAGCTTAAACAGGCATAACATGGTGCATAGTCCATCATCCAAGGTGCACAATTCTTCAATCATACAGCGGAAGCAAACATTTACATACAACCAGCATTCAACATGTTCATCATAACTCATTATACAATAGATTAAATTGCAGAGAAGAAACAGTCAGCAGCACTTATCTTTTGGTGAAGAATTCAACCGCAACCAACTACGTCACTGCAACGTTCCACCCAACCATAGGCCAGCTTGCTCATCTATCTCTCAGCAGCACTGCCACCCCCGAGCTGGGCATGATTCCTCCGGAATAAGGGTAAATTGCAGGCTTATACATAGCCAAGGGGCACAAAACAGCCCAAACCAACACCGCTGGGTTTCACAGGCTTTCAACAGACAAGCCAAGCCAGCACAGTCCAAAGACTATCCATTGCACTCAGGCAATTACTTAGTTGTCACAGCTTAAACATGGAAACGAATTCTGAGTCATTCTTGGCCCTATCGTGGCCAAAATGACTCTCACTCGAATTTACAACAGTTCCCATCATGTAGGAAAGACCACAACAACCACAGCCAACACCGTGGGAAAACACAGCCCGTCCTGGGCAACGAAATCATCAAGAAAACATATACAAACCATTTTGGGGAAGAAATCATAGTCTCCCAGCCTGTGGGTGAGCGTGAGCAACAATGCAAAACCCACAATCGTCCCGTGAGTGAGGGATACAACCACACTATCCACAAATCTGCAGAAGAAAACTGTTGCGTGGGTAAATCCGGAAAAATCCAGTGCGTGAAGGCAAAAACGGGAGGAAATCCCCAGTGTGTGAGAATGCACAGCAATAGAGGTCCTGCGTCAGGAGAAAACAAATCCGATTTTGCCTGTGGATGAACAAAACAATAGCAAGGACGCGAATTACAATGCATGGGTGCTTCAGGAACTCGTGGAGCCAAGGAAATGTCTACGTGAGACCAAAAACGCCCCCAAAACCTCTGCATGAGAAGCAAACAGCCAAAAACGTGGTGAGAGTGAACTCCCCAGGGAAGATTGCGTGAGGGTGAAGAATGGGCAGACGTGGGCGGAGTGAGCAAGTGGGTAAGGCTGACAGCCTACCATAACCACCACCAGCTGAAGCATTAAAGAGGTTGGAAGAGGTTGGATGGGACAAAAGGATGGCAAATCAACAAGGGTGATAAAACATGGGTTCTTCCCCTTTACCAAGGTTTGACATCCCCCACCCCTTATCCTTCGGAACCATGCCCTTTTCATTCAACGTTGCATTGCCGTAGCTAGTTGTGGTTTATTTTAATTGATGTGCGGGTTTACATGATGTCAAAATATAAGGTGCCGGATAGCACGACAAACCATCGGCAAATATCCCCATTGCCGAACATTCACAACCAAATCGATGGTGGGGCTTTTGCCTTGAGCTCCTCACCAGGATTAATTACAATATATACATCATGCAAACGGGGTCAAAACCGGGGACATTACATGGTCCATCAGACCTGTCTATTCCATTGTTTCCCTAGCAACAGCCGCAACCTTAGTTACTAGGGAAACAATGGGGTTCATTCCCACTCAACACAATCCTTTTCCTTTTCCTTTTCCCTTTCCTTTTCCTACCATCTGGGATCGTGAGTAATTCTATCTTAGAAAACCACAATCTACAGGATTTCACACTAGGATATCCTATGTGGTACCTTGAACCACCTATCCTTCCTCTAAGGGCCTAGGATGTGTTGACTCATGTCCATCCAATTGAGATGATGTTACACCTATCTCTGGGTCCATCAAAGACTCCTCCCATCTCCATGCCTGCCCCTCTTTCTCCAACAGATACTGAGGGCAAGGCCACAAAAACCACAACCAATACCATTTACATGATTTCTAGCACTAGTCACCCTTCTATTTTGTCGGCTATGGAAGATCCACCTAATCTATCCTAGAACCACTTACGTGATGATGGAGAGATCTATAAGACCACCTCTGGTTTTACTCCATTCCCTTTAAACCATAGTGTGGAATCAGTTCTTCCCATAAAAGACCAAATTCTGTCACCTTGCCTTGCCAATGACCTTTGTCTCAGTAAGGGGGCATACCTCTTTGCTGACTCAAACAGATAACTCTTGGAGATCCCCCACAATGGGCTCTACCTCAAGATATTTCACCCTTAACATCACCAATGAGTCTTTTTGTTTTCTTTTCCTTGTTTTTCAACGTTTTTTAGCACAAGTTAGGAGCAACACCATTAGCTGCTAATCCAAAGTCACCCGGAGCCTGTTCGAGACACCTCTCACATTTTTAGGCTCAAATTTTTTATATCTCCTTATGATACCATCATCTCATGCTTTATTAATCAATTTCGGGACCATTTCCCATAAGTCACCTCAATTTACGAGCCATGACATGATGATGCAAGTGTCTATTGACTGGTACATGCATCACACTTCCCGATCGCAACTCATGTGAGTTTTCAAGATGCTACCTATTAAGGACTGTAATTTTAGCTTTTATTTTTCATTTTTAACCCATAGTTGTCTTTTCCATTCACTACACCTGATGCGGACATCTGGACCATTGTCTAAAAAACAATTTATTTTTCTTACACGTATTTGGCATATAGATGCCTCCAGACTTGTACTCACATCACATGTGGTCAAGTTCATCCAGCACAACATACACACATGCTCTCCTGACCTCTGTCTGAGAGCCACCTCAGTTTTCGTGCCTCTACCGTACCGACTCATAGGCCTCTGTCGCTATCTATCCCACACATGTATTGGTATGTTTGAGAGCCTTTTGCTCCATCCATACTGCATGGATGACCTTTGGACCTCTGTCCATTTTCCTAACATGGGGCACCGCATGTGCCACTACAATTGGTTGACCACATTGAAGTTTTGTTTAAGCTCTTTTCTGACTCCTTAAAACAATGAAAATATTGCCGAGCACAGCTGCTTCCTTTCCTGCTCTCTAAAGTATAGGAACGGGCATCTACATCATCTCATTTACCTCCTTTTGCGAACCATGAAGACCATCAATTGAAAAGGACCTCCTTGGCACACTCAAGCCAAGACTGTTCCCTTCTGCATACTTTTATGCTTTCTCGGGAAGAGGGGATGCACTTTATGAAAAAGCTTGCCACCGGTTGTCATTAAGCTCTTTTACATCCATCTCAATAGGAAAATATTGCCGAGCAAACTTGGTTTCGTTCATGCTTGTAAACGTATTTGTATGACCGTCCAGCTAGTAAAGGTTTAACCTTTTTCGGTCTGATTGGACTACCAATGGTAAAGAAGTCTCTCATCCCCTCCAGGATGGGTGAGATCTCCTATGTATACTTTTATTCTTTTTCAGGCACAAGAGACTACCAATGAAAAAGAGCCCCCACTAGATTCTTCTTTGTTCTTTTAGTCTCTTTAAAATTGAAAGCACCATCGAGCATTTACCTTCTCGGGATCACCAAAAATCCACGATATCATACCACAACGGTGTCCCTAGAAACCACCCCATAGAAAATAGTTTGGAAACATCCCCACATTGGGTCACCTTTGTTCAGAGTACTCTACAATGTGTCTTCTTGGATCCCATCAGTATCAAAAGTGTCCACCTCCTCCAAGTATTTCCCATCTGTAGCAACATTCCCAGTATTACAGCTATGATCCCATTCCCTTGAGTTAGCTTCATTTGCTTCCTGGTCCACCCTGCCGTCATACTCTGAATAAAAGAAGTTTAAGTCTCCCACTCCCCCCTTTCCCTTGTTCAGTTCTTTCCCTTCCCTCCCCTCCCCCCCAATTCAGTGAGTCAGTCCACATATTACTTCACACATTTTTGTTATCTCCCTCACGCTCCTAGTCAAGGAAACATCATTTCCTTGAATAGGGGTAGGTCTCCCTCTATCGATGCCAGCACACATATTCCAGAGGATAGACCCAGAGGTCCATGTACCTTGGTTTCATTAACATAATCGATGAGTTCCTTGGACCACTTAAGAGGAGTCCTTAGTGCCTCTTGGGATGGTTGTTTCTCACATGATCGACTTCAACTCCATCATCGCACCGTTGAGATTCGTATAGGGTTTGTTCCGCACAGTATTTGGTTGAAGACCCCAAATGTCACCTAACTCTAGCACATTGGTGAGTCTGCTCGAGGGACCTAAACAGGTTATGTTTCTTGTGGTTTTCGGGTTGCATTGGAGATAGTGTTCAAAAGCCCTAGTAGTGCTTCAATATACCTTTATGATTGATACAACATACTTGTACCGCGGAGACTCTGACTCTCAATCAATGAGTCCACACAACTATGTACCAGATTGAGTAGACCATTAGTCATGAAGATGTAGCATTCCATGAGAATGCCATGGGTCCAATGTACTAGATCAGTATTGTATTCGGCCTCACATGAGAGGCAACCATCATTTTAATTAGTTGTATATGATTGGCTCTTGTATTTTAGAGCATAGATCAAACGATTCTTTTGACATTGTCATGAGCATGGGAATGACTGCCTCTTCCATATACATGTCACACATTTATTGTATCTCACCCATTGATGGGAACCAAATTAATACAAAAACCAAAAGCCACCATGACCGAGCCCTAATAGCACCACCTCTACACAACAAATCCTATGATGTCTATCGGCCATACGTTGAGCTCCTGCCCTCACACATCAGGGGGAAATATGTTAACCCAAAAATTCCCCACATAGCTCTCAATGGCCTACACCACCTAAGGAGACCATCTCACAACACTCATATCACTGCATTAGACCTTCCATTAGACCCCCACACCTCCAAAATAGCCTAAGGATGAAGAAAAAGGGCTGCAAACCCCAAAAAGGAGCCCAAAACAGCCCCCTAGGAGCTAAAGCCCTCAAAAAGGGGCTAAAACCCTAAAAGAGGCTGAATTTAGGGTGAAAGGGGCTAAAGGCCCAAAAAAGGGCTAAAACCCTGACCAAGGGCTTAAAACCCTAAAACCCCTTGGAAAGCTATAAAAGGAGGGTGGGGGGCCACTCTCAAAAGACTTTGCCCATTACCTATTGTTATGTTGCCTGTGGATGCTTTGAGACCTTTTCCTCTCAAACCACCCACACTCCCTCTCCTCCATCTCCATTTCCATTTGAGTCATTGCTCCCCAGCCAAGAGAGACACTTTCAAAGGCTAGGGCATGGTGGGCCATTCCCACTATAGAAGGTATACTTGTGCTTTCATGTTTTGCTTCTTAGTCATTTAGTTTGCTTTCATTTCTAACCATTGTTTTTATTTGCAGGTTTTGCTGAACATTGTTTGCAGGTTTTTCCATTGTAGCTTAGGTTTATTTTGTAGGTTTTGGAGGTGGAACCCTAAGCCATTGTGTGCAGAGGGGTTCAACAGTGCTCCATTTTCTTCTTCTTCTTGCTTAGATTAGCTTAGTGTTAGTTTACTATTCTGTCATTCACATTTCCGTTTCATTTTTCAGCATTTACCATTAGCAAGAACCTACCCTTCTTCCCTATAGGTGAAAGGGATCCATTCTTGCCCGTGTAGCATGGAGAAATCCTTGCTACACCCCATACGTAGCTCATGGAAATCTTTCACCTTTTGTTCAAAGAACCTTTTGAACATATATTTCTCTTGGAATATTTTTCATAAGTTATCCCAGCGTATTTCGCTTCACTCATTTTTCTTGGTGTGTTTCAAATCCCTCCACCATCTTGCTACCTTGCCATTTAAATTATATATTTCAAGCCGATCATTCATCTCACTTGAGTATTTATGAACTTGGAATATTTTCTCATGCCCAGCAGCCACTCTTCAGCTTTCTCCCTAGTGTTTACTTCACCTTCATAGGTTGGGGCTCTTATTTTTTAAATTCCCCCTGAAGACTATCATCAATTCTTTATTTGTTTCTGCGTGGAGAAAGATAGTCATCACTGGAAGGGCTGCGATGCTCTCCATTCAGTGCTTGAGGGGTAAGTTTGTCCTTTTCTTCTTATCTTGTGCTGCTGGTCCATTTACAGTAAGGTTCTCTTTTGGATGTATTTGTGGATTGAGTAGGTTTTCCTTGTGGGATTTCTCCTGTCATATTTCTTAGTAATCCTTCATTAATAGCTTATTGTTCCTTTCTCTCATTCAGATTATATTCTCTGAAACTTTGCAATTCTTCTTGAAGACTGCGTATGGTATTCAAAATATCAAAATTCAATTCCACCACCAGTTCTGCTTCTGGGGTGGGGGTGTTCATATTTCCTTGCCGACTGTTATCCTCTTAAGTATTCATAAACTGAACTGTTCTGTAAAAATTCCTATAATTACATGAATTTTAATAACAGGAAAAATTCTGTTAGTAACAAAATTTAATAACATACTTTATTTTCTTTGCAGCGAATTCTTGGAGCACCCATAGGTCTCTTAGTATTGAAGCTAGGCTCTGATACCACTTCTCGTGTCCCTAAAAATTGAAAATAAAAAAGAAGTCTATTAGGCTAGTAAAAACTACCTAGGTTGGACATTATTGGATTTGCGGAATATAACGTACACTAAATGTACCACTGATTCATCATAAGTTTTTCTTACATTCTATCATCTTACTTTAAGTTATGATTCTTACTGTGGTTTACTTAAGATTTCATAATGCTGATTACTACATTATTCTTATGGTTATGCATTGATGTGTATGTGTAGTTACTTGATTATATGCTTCATTAATTTCATCTTGTGTTTCTTATTATTTACATGGTTCTAACTTTTCTTTGTTCCTAGAAACAAAGTGGGTGGAGTGGCAGGACTCGTTCTCCCATGCAATTGTCTGAGAGGTAAAGTTTCTACTTGTCTAGCGAGCTTACTTAGTTAAGTTTGAACTAAGGCACTCTTAACATTTTTACGTGCAGGTGTACTTACACTCGCAGCTAGTGACACCTACCGATTGTTATTATTGCTCTGTACATACTTGGTTTAGTGACAAGGTAATTACCACGATTATTGCTTTTAAGAACTAGAATTATTATCTAAGTGATGGTTAGTATTCATTATAAGTTACTGATCAATTGTTCATATCTTAACCTATTTGTATTTCATGTTTATTTTATTAAAAGTTTTAACTTATGTTTTATTATTCTTGGTAGGTTTACAAACCTTTGTTAAAGACCAAATCTTTGACTTTATGAAAACAAGGTTACCATGGCATATTTCATATTCCATGGTTCTAAGCTTATTTCCGAGGGAAAAAAATTATAAAAAAAGGTTTAAAGCTTGGATCCTAGAGTATACGATGCATATAATACTTTATACACTGCATTAGAATTTGGGGTGGAGAATATATATTATGGTTTAAACGTTACACATTGCGGTTTAACGCTTCTACATAAAATGAAGGCCATCGATATTCGATCAAATATAAACTATAGGGAAGTGGCTTTTGGAAGTTTGATAATGGGTCATAGTTTAGCGCCATCAATACACCTTGGAGTTTGTGGTAGCCCAAGCTTAGGGCTTGGATTACGATGGGCTTGGTCATTTTGTGTTGTTTGTTGGTTGTTTGGTTTAAGCTCTATGTAGTGGGTGAAGGTGACTTTGAAGATAACGAAGGTATGGCTTCATTGGTTTCACAACATTGTTGTTTGACTTGTGGCTCATTCAGCTATCATACTTCTCATCCTTTGTAGTGTTTCGTGGTTGCAAGTGACAGGGATGGAAAGAATATGTATGTGTGACTGTGAGCTGTTGGCTAGCATTACCATTCTGGTAAGACTGCTAAAAAAATTGTTTCTCACCACCTCTTTTCTTTAAGACTGGGTTGTAACTTGTTGTAGTTGGAGTTTAAGTTATGGGGTTTCGTTGGCCTTCTGTTCTGAGTATGAAAAATACTTGGGTTTGTAATTAATGGTGTTGTTAGCAACGATGGGAGACTTGGGACATTTAACTGGCTCTGCGTGATTTGGTGTAAATCGTGTTTTGATTTAAAACTTTTAGGCTAGGGAAGCACCAATGCTTGCAATGGTGCCATGGCCCTTGGCACAACTATGTAAATTATGTTAATGTAGTAAAATGATGAGTTGTGAATACATACCATGTTTACAATTTGTAATGGTTTAGAAATATTGGTACCCTGTATATGTTTCCTTGTTATAAGCGTTGGGTTTATTGTAATGTTGCGTTTCAATCCCAGGTTATTATTTACATAGTATTTTCCTTTGTTGATTTTTAATAGTTAGAATCATGAATACCCTATCAGCAAGATGGCTTTGGAGCCACGCCTTACATGGCAACGGTACTCTCCATTGTGGTTGCGAAAGTGAAGGGGATTTACACTTACAGTTGGTTTTTAATGTATAATGTGGGAATGTAATTAATCATGGCTGTAAACCCTGCGTTGACAGAGTTTCTATAGGTTTCGTCACTGACAATGTGTAGATAATTGATGGTTTATTTTAGTGGATTGTGTGTTTAATTAAGTGGTTGAGGCTGTGATTACAGCATAGGTGTATATGGGAGGGTCTCACGACCTCTCAGTAACAAATCAGTTTTACTGTGAATTTTTTGCTAGTATTTACAACATGTATGGTTTTTAAGGGTCTTATGACCTCTGTAATAGAATATTAGTGTGAATATACAGCCTCCATGTGAAATGACACCACTTGGCTTGGGTAAAGTATTTAAGACCCTATAGGAATTTGATCGTGGGTCGTTACTTGTGATGAGGGTTTGTAAATTGATTATTATGCATAAACGTTATTATGGTTGTTTATATAATGAGCACTGTGTGTTATGTATGCGAAAAATCATTGGGTGTCTACAGGATTCGTTCCTGTGACCTAGGTGCAATTGCTTGGTTAATATACGATTTATGTGTTTTAAAGATAATATGGTGGTTGAAATTTGGGCCTTGATATTTATGGGAGCAATTCTTGTTACACATACTCTAACATTTTAAAATAACATGGTTTATAATGTATGCAATTGTTTCTCTTAATGTTTTGATAATGGGATTACTGTTTATAATTAGTATAGATAATAATGTGGTTTTTATTTGGGCATCCTAAGTGTCCACAGGATTCAATCCTGTGACCTTGTTGTACTTACATGGTTCTTTATTTCATTACTATGATGTTATTTCGATTATTGTTATATGAGGGCTGTGAGTAATATTAGATGAGACTATTTTGATTTATGGCATGCGATTATGATTATGTAGTTTTGTTTAAGTAGACCTTGAAAGGTCTTCAAGGTTTTTTTTTATCTTGGATTTAATATTGTGCTAGTAGATTTTATTTATAATTCTATTTTATAACTCTTAGAATATATATATATATATATAGCGATAGTATACTGCTTATATACTAATAGTATATAGTTAGTTAGTTTTCTTGTTATTAGAATTAGATGATACTAAGTGAAATCTAGGTTTTAATTGCAGCATGACTCTGCTAACAAATGAAATTTGTCAATAGAGTAAATGGGCCCAAAGAACACATAGCTAATAGATATGAAATAAAACCTAGTTTGCAATTAATACAATTTCAATATTAAAAGTAATACAGGAATAAAACTAGGGTGCAAAACCCTTGATAAATATTTATAAATCAATTAAATTGCATAAGTAAACTAAATGAATAAACCTATGATAAATTTAGCATAAGAAGTAAAGTATAGCCTAGGGTTATAATTTAAAATGTAAACCCTATAATATTTAAAAAGAAATCAAACACATAGGGTTAGAACATATAATGTGAACCCTTTCCTAATTTAGTCGGCTTCTATTCTAGGAAAATAGAATAGGCAGTCTAGGATCTCACACCTATAATCTAAAGATTTTTTAATGGATGAACCTACACACTCAAATAACCAGCATTAACAATTCATAGGCAGATCTTACCTCTCTTTTAGATGACCGAATCACTTGGGAACTACCACGTTCCACCCAACCATGAGCCAAAATTGTTCCTAGTTTCAATCTGGATCCCCCTAAGATGGACTCCAACATCCAAGTAGCTTAGAGCTCCTAAGGTAGGGTTTCCTATCTGGTATAACATTTCTAGATCAGTTCTCCTTTTTCCTTCCAGGAAAATGTTGTCCAAGAATTCGCTTGAGAGCAAAAGATGCAGAATAATGACTCCCCAAAAGATAAATCAGAACCCCAAGCCTTTTCTTGGCTTGATACTTTATAGACAAACTTTTCAGTCAAATAGATAATTAAAACAAGAAACCTTGATTTATTGATTTAAACATTTTTAATTAATTTGCGTAATTTTTAATACTTTAGCTTAGGAAATTTCAACTAGTTACTAGTTAGAGTTTTGTAGGTATTGTACTATTTATTATATTTTAATAATAAATAATAATGGATGGAGCTTTTCTTTCTTTCTTTCATCATTAATATTATTACTATTTTTATTCTTTATACATACCATCTATAAAATACGTAATAATATAACATTTTTTAACATTTTTCTTTGGGCATGATATACCATGAGACTTAGACTTAATCACACTTCTTCATTAAGGTCAAATAGGTAGATGGTTAGGTCTTCCAGGCTAGGAAACTCTATAAATCCTTGCATGTTAGATTCCCTCATATAACATGGTAATTCTTCAGTACTTGATGAGAATACAAAAATTCAAACTTTCATTTAATCACTTATAAATAAGCGTGATGAGATAAATATTTTTCTCAAGGCGTTTTCACTCGAAAATTATTAAATTTATTTTAGTAACTCCTAGCTCTTACTAGAGCCCATACTCAACGCTAAAACATGGATTTATAAACTGAGTACAATTCCAGAGCTCTTCGCTCAACACTAAAGATAGGATGTACTTGTACGATACACCTAGGGATACAATGGCCAAGGATCTGATGTTCCAGATCTTATGCTCAACATCAACATGGAAGGCTCCAGGGATTATGCCCAACACTTCCAATTTTCTTTTCATGTGTTCCAGAGCTTCCCACTCAACACAAATGTATGTACTCATGTGCTACAGAGCTTCTTGCTCAACACAAAACATTAATGACCCATGTGCTCCAGAACTCCCCGCTTAGCAAAAAACATTAATTACCCATGTGCTATAGATCTCCTCACTCAACACAAAACATTAATTACCCATGTGTGTGCTCTAGAGCTCCTTGCTCAACACCAAACATCTCATAAATGATGTGCTTCATGGACCACGCCCAACACAAACAAGCATATATATATATCATCAATAACTGGCTTATGCCCAATATATAAAACAAATCATCATGTTCATATGGAGTGGGGTATTTGACACAATATATCAAAATAAAACATCAATATAACATCATAATCAATGGGCTCATGCCTATAAGTGTTAGGTCCAAAATTTGGGATATTACAACCAATTTAATGATATTCAAATTTCGGATCAAGAATTGAGGACCTTGTTTATTGACCCTAGAACCAAAGCACACTGTTCAACGAAAAATAAATGGATTTAGATGGATCAGTATACCTTCCAACCATTTATAAACCACTAAATGGATAGGTTATTCATGGTGTTTAACAAACCTCCTTCCAAAAATATGGTGGTTCCATTGTATTTTGTTAAGAAATTATGGGGTGATTGTGTTGTAGGTCACCTTATTAACTACTTTGGAATTGGTTAATTCTAGGGAGAGTGTCATGGATGCACATAAGATCAAGAAAATGTTGGATGTGATCTATTGAAAAGGTATCAGACTCTTAGGAATAGACCTAACCCCTTTCCGAGTATCCTCCCATTTAAGATAACATTTCTGAGGTGCAAATCTCCATTTCCACCTTGACCCTTAGTTTACTAGAACATAACTCATTCACTACATAATACCACTAGCATATATGTTTAGGTGATGGTGGGGGAGGATTTGGGCCTTCAATCCATTTAATATAATCTTGTTAGGAGAGACTGCATGGACATTATAGGTGTCCTCATCCTAGTTCGTGTGATCCTCATCAATACTTGATTTGTGGTAAGACTTGTTATTAGCTAATAGAAGCTAGTGCACATGACATTTCCAATGAGAAATTTAGGATGGGTGTGTGTGTACACACACACATAAATTGCCATTATTTTTTATATTTAATTGTTTTCTGTATGTGATCACTACATTCTAGTAGTAAACTAATGTAGTTGTTGTTTCAACATAACATGTTCATTGGTGTATATCATACAAAATTATTGTTAAACATTGAGAAACAACAAATTATTTATCTTTCCAACTATTTTTATATTCAATATAAATATAATGGTTAGTGATGGTGTAGCATGGTTAGTGATTGAATTGTATGGTTAATGTTAGAATTGTATGATTAATGTAATTAAAGCTACCAAAATAATTTTATGATAAGTGAAAATAACGTTGATGAGTTGTGAATACATTTAAAATAATGAAATATCCAAGTGACATAAGATTGTAATTTTTTTTCTCCAACATATGTGAGAAGGGGGTACATAGGAAAAAAGGTGGGGAGGTTCATAGTGAAAAACTAACCTTATCAAATAATTTAAAGTGTATGGATATTAGTATATTTCTTGGATTATTATTTGAACTTTCTCAACTCAGATCAACGTGAACATTACACTAGTACAAAATGAGGGATACGTGATGAGGTGGTAAAAAAAATTTGTCACCACAATTTTTTCAAGGAATAAATGACCAAAATTGAGAAATTTGAGTGAGCTAACTAAAAACCAAGATAAATGACCAATTTGGTAACAAGATAAGAACGAAAATAAAAATGGACAAGAGAAATGACCAATTTGGTAATAGGATAAGAAATAAACTTAAAAATGAACACATAACAATTGGTAATTTATTTGGTCATTTTTAGTTGTATCTGTGACAATGGAAAATTACAATTTTGACAATGAATTTTTACAATTTACGAAATTATAACACTCTAAATGGATTTAGAGGGATTTAGAGACCCCTTAGAGGGGTTCTCTGAATCCATATACAGTGTTAGAATTTAGTAAATTGTAGACCCCCTCATGTGTCATGGCTTAGAATTAATCTATGAAGCATATTTGCACTGCTTACTCTATATATGTATTAAGAGGTCTATGAATCCACTTATGGTGTTAAAACTTATTAAATCATATAATTTATTTTATAATTTAGTAAATGTTAATGGAGGCTAATCATGGGGAGTTCTTCCGTTTTTCTCAAGTTCTTTGATATTGTGTAATGTCCCCAAAAATTGAAAAAAAAATTATTAGGCTAGTAAAAACTAACTAGGCTGGACGTTATTGGAATTGTGGAATAAAACGTACCCTAAATGTACCGTTGATTCATCGTAAGTTTTTCTTACATTTTACCTTCTTTCTTTCAGTTATGATTGTTACTGTATTTTACATTATGATGTCATAAGACTGATTACTAAGATATTCGCATCGGTATACATTGTTGTGTATGTGTAACTACTTTGATTATGTACTTCTTTACTATTAGCATGTGTTTACTTATTATTTGCATGTTCTAACTTAACTTTGTTCTTGGAAGAAAAGTGGGCAGAGTGGTGGGATTAATTCTCCCATGTAACTGACTAAGAGGTAAAAGTTCCTACTGGTCTAGCAGGCTTACTTAGTTCTATTGAACTAAGACATTCTTAACTTGTTTACGTGCAAGTGTACTTATGCTCGTAGCTAGTAACACCTACCAATTGTTATTATTACTCCTTACCGACTTATTTTAGTGGCAAGGTAATTACCCCACTTATTCTTTATAAGACCTAGACTAATTATCTAAGTGATGCTTATTATTCTTCATATGTTACTGATCAACTATTCATATTTTAACCTACTTGTATTTCAGTTTTATTTTATTAAAAGTATTAACATGTCTTTTATTACTCTTGGTAGGTTTACAAACCTTAAATGTACCACTGATTCATCGTAAGTTGTTCTTACGTTTTACCTTCTTTCTTTCAGTTATGATTGTTACTGTATTTTACATTATGATGTCATAAGATTGATTACTAAGATATTCGCATCGGTATACATTGTTGTGTATGTGTAGCTACTTTGATTATGTACTTCTTTACTATCAGCATGTGTTTACTTATTATTTACATGTTCTAACTTAACTTTGTTCTTGGAAGCAAAGTGGGCAGAGTGGTGGGACTAATTCTCCCATGTAACTGACTGATAGGTAAAAGTTCCTACTCGTCTAGCAGGATTACTTAGTTCTATTGAACTAAGGCACTCTTAACTTGTTTATGTGCAAGTGTGCTTATGCTCATAGCTAGTAACACCTAATGATTGTTATTATTACTCCTTAGCAACTTAGTTTAGTGGCAAGGTAATTACTCCACTTATTCTTTATAAGACCTAGACTAATTATCTAAGTGATGCTTATTATTCTTCATATGTTATTGATCAACTATTCATATTTTAACCTACTTGTATTTCATTTTTATTTTATTAAAAGTAATAACATGTCTTTTATTACTCTTGGTAGGTTTACAAACCTTGGTTAAAGACCAATTCTTGAATTTATAAAAAAACCTACCATGGCATAAGTATTATGCCATGTTATTATACTTAGGACCTAAGGGCATTGATAAGCAAGGGTTAAAGGCTTAAATCCTATAGTATGCGATACATATAATACTTATACCCTGCATTAGAATTTGTGGTGGAGAATATATATTATGCTTTAGACATTACACATCGGGGTTTTAACGCTCCTGCATAAAATGGAGACAATCAATAATGGGTCGATTCTAAACTATAGAAGAGTGGGTTTTGGAAGTTTGATAATGGTCACCAAGATGGTGCCATTAATGTGCCTTGGAGTTTGTGGTAGCTGAACATAGGGTTTGGCTCCACAATGCTCTTGGTCATTTTGTTTCATTCGTTGCTTGTTCTCAAGTCTACGCAGTCGGTAATGGTGACTTCCAGGATATCGAAGGTATGGTTTCATTTTGGTTTCACAACACTTGATGTTTGTTTATTTCTAACTTAGGCCCTCATACTTCTCATCCCTCGTATTTTTTTGTGGTTGCATGTGATAGTGTTGGAGAGAAGATGTGGGATTCATAGCATGACCACGATCCATGGGCTACCATTACCATTATGGTAAGCCTGCTAAACATGTCAATACTCGCCACCTCTTGGATTTAATACTGGGTTTTTAACTAGCCATAGTTGGGGTTTAAGTTATGAAGCTCTATTGGCCTTCAGGTCTGAGTTTATAAAGACTTGGGTTTGTAATTAATGGTGATGTTAGCAGCAATGCAAGACTTGGGAATTTTAACTGGGTCTATGTGTTTTGGTGTAAATCAATTTTTGATTTAATACTTTTAGGCCAGGGCAGCACCATTTCTTGCAATGGTGCCAAGGCCCTTGGCACAATTGTGTAAATTATGTTAATGTAATAAAACATTGAGTTGTGAATACATCGGCGTGTTTATGATTTTCAATGGCTTATAAGAACGGGTACTGTGCATATTTTTCCTTTGTTATAAGCGTTGGGTTTATTATAATGTTGTGTTTTGATCCTGGGTTATTATTTACATAGTATTTTTTTTGTTGATTTTTAATAGTCAAAATGATGAATACCCTCTCAGGGAGATGGCTTTGGGTCCATGCCTTACATGGCATCAGTACTCTCCATCAAGGCTATGATAGTGAAGGCGTTTAGAATTACAGTTGGTTTTTAATGTATAATGTGGGAATGTAATTAATCGTGGGTGTAAACCCTGCATTGATAGAGTTGATGTAGGTTTCATTGCTGACAGTGTGTAGATAATTGAGGGTTTATTTTAGTTGAATGTGTGTTTAATTAAGTGGCTGAGGCCGTGATTATGGCGTAGGTGCAAATGGGAGGGTCTCACAACCTCTCGGTAACAAATTCGTTTTACTATGAAGTTGTTTCTATCATTTACAACATGTATTGTTTATAAGGGTCTTACGACCTCTGTAATAGAATATTAGTGTGAATATGCAACCTGCATGTGAAATGACACCACGTGGCTTGGGTAAAGTATTTAAGACCCTACCGGAATTTGATCCTGGCTCATTATGTGTGACGAGGGTTTGTAAATGGATTATTATGCATAAACATTATTATCATTGTTTATATAATGAGCACCGTTTTTTATGTATGCAAAAAAGCATTGGGTGTCTACATGATTCGTTCCTATGACCTGGGTGCAATTGCTTGGTTAATATATGATTTCTATGTTTTAAAGATAATATGGTGATTGAAATTTGGGCCTTGCGATTTATGGGAGCGATTATTGTTACACATATTATAATGTTTTAAAATGGCATGGTTTATAATGTATGCAATTGTTTTTCTTAATGTTTTGATAATAGTCTTACTATTTATAATTAGTATAGATAATAATGTGGTTTTGATCTGGGCATCCTAAGTGTCCACAAGATTTGCTCATGCGACGTTGTTGCACTTACATGGTTCTTTATTTCATTATTGTGATGTTATTTCAATTATTGTTATATGATGACTGTGAGAAATATTAGATGTGAATATTCTGGTTTATGGCATGTGACTATGACTATGTAGTTTTGTTTAAGCATACCTTGAAAGGTCTTCGCTGGTTTTTTTATCTTAAATTTAATATTGTGCTGATAGATTAGATTTATAATTCTATTTTATAATTGTTAGAATATATATATATATATATAGTAAACTCGTTATATACTAATAGTATACCTAATTAGTTTTCTTGTTATTAGAATTGGATGATACTATGTAAAGCTAGGTTTTAATTGTAGCATGACTCTACTGATAAATGAAGTTTGTCAGTAGAGTAAATAGGCCCAAAGATCACATAGGTAATAGATGTGAAATAAAACCTAGTTTGCAATTAACACAGTTTCAATAGTAAAAGTAATACAAGAATAAAACTATGGTGCAAAACCCTTGATAAACATTTATAAATGAATTAAAATTGCAGAAGTAAACTAAATGGATAAACCCAGGATAAATCTAGCATAATAATTAAAGTACAACCTAGGGTTATAATTGAAAATGTAAACCCTAGAATATTTAAACAAAAATCAAACACATAGGGTTAGAACATATAATGTGAACCCTTTCCTAATTCAGCCAACTTTTATTCTAGAAAAATAGAATAGGCAGTTTAGGATCTCATACCTATCATCTAAATCTTCTTTATGGTTGAACCTGCACACTCAAATAACCAGCATTATCAATTCATAGAAAGATCTGACCTCTGTATTAAATGACCGAATAACTTGGCAAGTACCACTTTCCACCCAACCATGACCCAAAGCCATTCCTGGTTTCAATCCAGATGCCCCTGAGCTCAAATCCAACATGAAAGTATCTTAGAGCTCGTAAGGTAGGGTTTCCTATCTGGTATATCAAGTCTGGATCAGTTCTCCTTTTTCCTTCCAGAAAAATTTTCTCCAAGAATTCACTTGAGAGAAAAATAGATAGAATAATGACTCCCAAAAAAATAGATCAGCACCCCAAGTATTTCCTTGACTTGAGACTTTTATTGACATACTTTTCAGTCAAAGGGACAGTTAAATCAAGAAACCCTAATTTCTTGATTTAACCCTTTTCAATTAATTTGGGTAATTTTTAATACTTTAACTTACAAACTTTCAACTAGTTCCTAATTTCACTTTTGTAGGTATTGTACTATTTATTACCTTTTAATAATAAATAATAATGGATAGAGATTTTCTTTCTTTATTTCATCATTAATATTATTACTATATTTACTCTTTATACATACCATGTATAAAATATGTAATAATATAACATTTGTTAACATTTGTATTTGGGCATCATATACCATCATCCCTAGACTTAATGACACTTCTTCATTAAGGTCAAATAGGTTGATGGTTAGGTCTACTAGGCTAGGCATCTCTAAAATTATTGCATGTTGTATTCCCTCCTATAACATGGTATTTATTCACTACTTGATGAGAATACAGAAATTCAAAATTTCATTTAATCACTTATAAATAAATCTAGTAAGATCAATATTTTTCTCAATTCATTTTCACTCGAAAATTATTAAATTCTCTTTAGTAACTCCTAGCGCTTACCATAGCCCATATTCAATGATAAAATAAGGAGTTACAAACTTAGTGCTAATCCAGAGCTCTTTGCTCAACACTAAAGCTAGGATGTACTTGTGCAATACACCTAAGGATACAATGGCCAAGGATCCGATGTTCTAGAGCTTATGCTCAACATTAACATGGAAGTCTCTAGGGCTTATGCCCAACACTTCCAATTATCTTTTCATGTGTTCCAAAGCTTCTCACTCAACACAAGTGTAACTATTCATGTGCTCTAGATTTTATTTCTCAACACAAAACATTAATTACCCATGTGCTCCAGAGCTCCTTGCTCAGCACAAAACATTAATTACACATGTTCTCCAGAGCTCCTCGCTCAACACAAAACATTAATTACCCATGTCTCCATAGCTCCTCATTCAACACAAAACATCTGATCAATCATGTGCTTCAATGTTCATGCCCAACACAAAAAACCATATATATACCATCAATAATTGGCTTAATGCCAATATATAAAAACAATCATCATGTTCATATGCAGTGGGGACTTTGACCCAATATATCAAAATAAAAAATCAAGATAAAATCATAATCAATAGGCTCATGCCTATAAGTGTTAGGTCAAAAATTTAGGATATTACATCCCTCCCCGCTTAGAACAACACCGTCCCTGGTGTTCTAAGAGCTCATCATGACATCATGAAACAAGGCGGGGTAAGCATTTCTCATGGTGGCCTCATTCTCCCATGTATTGTCATCGGCTTGAAAGTGCTTCCATTGCACTTTTAACTCGACTATGGTGCTCTTCCTAAGATGCACCTTTATTTTTTCCAATATATGAATAGGTTCAGGGGGGAAATCCCCTTCAGGTTCCACCTATAATAAGGATCAATCAACTACATGTTTAGTATCATAAACATATTTCTTTAAAAAATATGCATAGAAAACATTATGGACTCTTACGTACACCACTAGCCCTTTCTTGGCCATCATTTCAAAAGGTCCACAAAATCTAGCTACTAACTTAACACACCTACCCAATCTCAATGAGCTTCGTTTTCCTTTTACTTTCAAGTAGACATGATAGCCTATTTGAAAGTATTTATCTTTCATTTTTCGATCCAAATAAGTTTTCTAGCAGTATTGTGCTTCTTTAAGGTTCACTTGGACCTTGGTAACCAGTTGTTCCAAGTCCATTAATAAATCAGGCCCTAACATGAGTCGATCCACTGGGCTATCCCAAGTAACTAGTGTTCTACACTTCCGTCGATAGAGTACCTCAAAGGGACTCATCTTGGTGGAAGTATGATAACCGTTGTTATATGCAAACTCTGTAAGATGTAGGTAGTCTTCTCACTTAGTGGGGTTGTTCATGACATACATCCTAAGCATGTCCTCAACAATTCGGTTTACTCTTTTTTTCTTCTCGTTAGTCTGCGAGTGATAACAAGTACTAAAGTTCAACTGTGTCTCTAATCTGGAGAATAAAGATCTCCAAAAGTTTCCATTAAACTTAACATCTTGATCTGATATGATTTCCTTGGGTATCCCATCCAATCTAAATATCTCCTTCAAGAACATATCGACAATGTTCACTTCCTTGTAGGTAAACTTCAAAGGAATGAAGTGTGGTTCTTTTGACAACTTTTCAATGACTACAAAAATAGAATAATTTTGCTTCTTACTTTTCGGTAGACTGGTGATAAAATCCATACTAATGACCTCCCACTTCCATTCCAAAATGGGTAACGACTGCAACAGTCCCGAAGGATGTTGATGTTGAGCTTTGACTATCTGACATTCCTGACACTTCGTCATAAAAATCGCAATGTCAACGTTTAACTTAGTCCAAAAAAAGTGTGTCTTGATAGCGGTTATCATCTTTTGATATCCTAGGTGCCCCGAGTAGGGTTCTCGATGGAATTTCATGAGGATAATGGACCGAATGTCCCCTCCTTCAGGAAAATACAGTCTCTACTTGGACCATAGCAGTCTTGATTCGTCTACCTTGTACTCTTTTTGTTGTTGAAACAACCTATTCTCTTGGAATTTCTTGAGGATTTCTACATAGGAAGGGTCAACTATGTTGGCCGTTCTAATCCTCTCATGCAAATGTGCATCATATTGACTTAAACTCACCTCATATATCATATGAGTTTGTTGGCTCAAAGCATCAGCATCCTTGTTCTCTTTTCCCTTAATATGCTTTATCTCGAAATGGTACTCACTAAGGAAATCCAACCACCTAGTTTGCCTTGCATTTAGATCCGATTGATCGAATAAATATTTCAGACTCATATTGTCTTTCTTTAGAAAGAACTTCCTTCCCATAAGGTAGTGCCTCCACATATTCAAAGCATGAATGATGGCCACTAACTCAAGATCGTGCATGGGGTAGTTCTGCTCATGCTCTTTTAACTTTCACAATTCATAACAGATCGCATGATCGTTCTCCAAGAGGACTCCTCCAAGTCCTTCCTTGCTTGCATCCATGAAAACAACAAGATCCTTGTTGGGATCCATAATTCATAGTATCACTACGGTCATCAAAATCTGTTTAATATTTTGAAAACCTTCTTTGCACTTGGTACTTGATAAGAACTTATCTTATTTATTTTTCAAATCCGTCATGGGGAAAGCGATTCTCAAGAAGTTCTCAATGAACTTTCAATAATATCCGGCTAATCCTAGAAAGGACCTAATGTTAGTGACACTAGTAGGGGTAGGCCAATGTTTTATGGCTCTAATATTTTTCAGGTCCACAGCTATCCCTCTCTCAAAGATAATGTTACCTAAGTACTATACTTATGGTTTGTAAAAATCACATTTACTAAACATAGCCTAAACTTGGTGTTCTCGCAACACTCGTAGTACTATGCGAAGGTGTTCTTCATTTTCCTCTTTATTCTTCGAATAAACTAGGATGTCATTTATAAATACAAACACAAACTTATCCAGATATTTACTGAATATGTTGTTCATCATACACATAAAGTTCACCTATGAACTAGTCAACCTGAATGACATCACTACAAACTCATAGTGCTCATACCTCATACGATAGGCAGTTTTGTGAATATCCTCATCGTGAATTCGTACCTGATGGTACCCAAATCATAGGTCAATATTTGAAAATAATTTGGTGCCTCCCACCTGATTGAACAATTCAATGATCCTAGGGAGTGGGTATCGGTTCTTGGTAGTCATTTTGTTCAACTAATAGTAATCGATTCACATCTACATCATACCATCTTTCTTCTTTACGAACCATATCGGTGCTGCCCAAGGGGAGACTCTCGATCGGATATACCCTTTCTCTATCAACTTGTGCAACTATAGCTTGAGTTCCACCAATTCTGGTGCACTCATGTGGTAAGGGGATTTGGAAGCTGGAACTGATCCTTGTGTCAGTTTGATGGAAAATTCTAGGTCTCATTTAATAGGTAATCCAAGGATTTTCTCGGGAAACACATTCTTGAATTCTTCAAGAATGGGAAAGTCTTCTATGCATTGTTCTCTTTCAGACTCTAGGTCTCATATTTTTACTGCAAACAACTTGCAATCTTTCCTAATGCATTTCTTTGCTTGTAAGGTAGATATTTTCTTTGCAAAAACTTTCTTTGGAATTCCTTAAACCTTCACTTGGTTCCTTTTCCTATCTGTACACAAGATTGACTTCTGTAAGCAATCGGGCATGACATGGTGATATTTGAACTAGTCCATGCTGATAACTATATCGTACGATCCTAAGGGTAGGATGTTCATGTTTACCTTTGTAAGAAAACCATTCAAGTTTACTTCACAATCGTTAACTATTTCTAAAAATTTATGTTTTGTACATGTGGCTAACTGTACTAGCCAAGGTTTATCATGCTTTACTTTTCCTAGTTTGCATACATCAACAATTTTAGGTGAAACATAGCTTTGGCAAGCACCAAGATCAATAAGTATTGAAATAGAAGTGCTCAAGATCTTACCTTCTATCTCAACCATTGTAGCTTGATGATCTACCTGTCGGCCATCCAATGCTACATAAATCTTCGATGTTCTAGTTATGTCTTCTATAGTTGGTTATTCTTGTAAGTTGTGCAAGACCCCATTGGTCTTGTTCTTACAATCTCAGGAATAATGAGGCCCGCTATATTTTCAGCACTTTATCGGTAATGGAGTAGCATTGGCTCCACTTTCTACTGTCTTCTTACGATTAGGATCTGGTACATATGGATTAGTACCAAATTTATTGAAGTTCTTATTTGATGGAAAGCTGTTATTTTGATTTTTGTATGGCTGTGGGTTAAACCTAGGTTTGTGGTTATCAGAAAATTTCTTGTACTTGTCTCTGTTTCGGATCATGTTGTCTTGTCGTATCTACACATGCTTATAGCAAAGCCTAGCCTTGTGCAGCGTGTTATCCAATGTTTTTGGAATGTTGAATTCAATACTTTCCCAAAAGTTGGGAAGGAGACATCCTAAAAACCATTGGATATTTACACTTTCATCCTTAATGTATGGTATATAATGTAACAGATCTAGAAATATGTTAATAAAAGCATCCATAGTCATGGACCCCATACGTAGCTCGTGGAACTCTTTGACCTTTCGGTGAAAGAACCTTTCTAACATAGATTTCTCTTGGAACATATTTCGGAAGTTATCTCAGCGTATTTGTATTAGCTCATCTTTCTTGGTGTGTTTCAAATCCCTCCACCATCTTGTTAGTTTTTTTCAATATTTAAGCTAGCATTATGATAAGATCTTTTCACTGAGAGAATAACAAGCACAGCAATCACATAAGAACATCACAAGAGACAAGAGACACAAAGATTTTAGGAGGGGAAACCATAAATGGAGAAAACCCCTCAACTTCCTCTAAGATAGTATCACCACAAGATGTGATCCCAAAACAGTAAGATGACCTCCCTTCACAACAGCAGCCTTCTGTCTTCTGTCAAGCCCAAGAATTTCCTTCTCCAAAAGTGCGCCACACTTGAGAGAGCAAGAGAGCTAAGTCACAAGTGATAAATAGAGAGACTCTCACTCTCTATTTATATTCTTCCGTTGACTTGAAGTGCACTCAACCTAATAATTACTACTCGAGCCTACACCTTAATTAGTGTATAATAACCCAAGTGCCCCTAAATAGTGGGGACTTACCCAATGAATTGATATGCCTTGTTTACATTATAATCGTCCCGATCGGAACATCGGGGCATGACCACATGACTCAAATACATAATAGAAACATCCCAGAATAAACATCGGGTTACAATATATGAAATATATAGAAGAATACATTCTGAAGTTACATATACATCAACACTCCCTCTTGACTAGGAAGGTATTCTTTCGACACAATTTTCAGCACTGGTCTTCTTCTCTGTATCACTGGATCATGTTCGTCTTCAAGTCATCTCTGTCATCAAGTCATCTTCGTTTTCAATTCATCTGGATCTGGATCATCTCTCGATATGGATCATCATAGGACATCATCACAGGATCTAGATCATCACTCGATCTGGATCATCAGCACTGGTCTTCTTCTCTGTATCACTGGATCATGTTCGTCTTCAAGTCATCTCTGTCATCAAGTCATCTTCGTTTTCAATTCATCTGGATCTGGATCATCTCTCGATATGGATCATCATAGGACATCATCACAGGATCTAGATCATCACTCGATGTGGATCATCATCACTGGACTGGATCTGGATCATCACTCGATCTGGATCATCTCTCTGGACAGGATCTAGATCATCACTCGATCTGGATCTGGATCATCACTCGATCTGGATCATCACCGCTGGATCTCTCGGAGTCATCATAACTGGATCTAGATCATAGCTCGATCTGGATCTCCACTAGTCATCATCAAGTGTGTACTATCTCGTCATAGGAAGTTCTACAGAGCCAGCCCTATTTCATGTTGGATGTAGGCCCACCACCTGCAGGTCTTCATCATCACTGGCCATACTGGATAATCCTCAGGACTTATTATGTGCGTCT
>LPNX010152058.1:484601-495241 GCA_001517045.1 Pseudotsuga menziesii | reverse complement strand
CCTTATTACATAATTTCATCATGCTAAGTCATTTATTACAATACCCCCGCAAGGTATGAACACATAAAAATTACAAAGGAGGGACAATTGACTTGAGTAGGCATAATTGACTTGTTCTGAACAGTGAGTAGGAACAATTGACTTGTTCTGATCCTTGGTGGCTCACTTGAAATTCTCTAAGTGCAACGCGGATAACACCATCATTCAACGATGGGTTTAGATTCTCTGCATTTATGACTGACTTATGTTTTTCAATAAAATTCATGAACAAATCTTTGAATTCTCTCTTGGTCACAGATTCATTATGTTTATTTTTCACAATTTTCACTTGCATTTTTCTAGTGCCCCCAATAGCATTAACATTAACAACAAAGAATAACTCAAATTAACAACAAAATATAAGATAGCAGTAAGTCTGAAATAACATAACAGGTACAACTAAATCTCAAAGGGTTGGGTGGATTGCACTAGTGAATCTAGATTAATGGAGGGTAACTCTTCATGATATTTTGTTGATTATATTTTTGAAATGATCAGAGGGTGCAACCCCGATTTGTATCAAAAAGAGAGAGAAACCGTAACTTAAGTTAGTAATAAAGTGGAAGGTTCTTATGACATAAAAGTGGCGTTTTATGTATCGAAATAAGATTGCAGAACACTAATATAATGTATGAGCTCACATATAAAATAGCTCATGTACATAGTCTTTAATAAGGATGTTGTTGGTAACATGTTAGATACAAAACACAAGAAGTTAAGGATGTTTGGAACCTTGAATCACAAAAATGCTATTAATGAATGAAATTGTGTGGATAATAATTAGTTTCTCTTTGCCAACTATAATGCATTAAAGTATATTGAATTGCGGTCATTTGAAAATCCTCAATAGATGTAAAAATATAGCGGTTTATTGGAGAAATGCTTTGAAACTTTGTTAGTCTATATTTTTGAAACCCATGCCTATTACAAACATTAAAGAAACTTCTGAAATATGATTGTTTTTCTTGGATTTATGCAGTTCAGTATAAGATATGATACTTAAGAAGCTGCACAGAAATGCTATCTGTTTCGATTTACCCTATGTTGAGGAAGAAAAGCTTATGTATATAATGTTGGCTTGCAGTGATGAAGATAGAAAGTGGTTCATGGAAGCTATGCAAGCACAGACAATAGATTTGGTTAAGCGGATGAAAGAAATATCTGCTGTTATGCAGACACCGCTAGAAGTTTTGGAGGCTCAGGGTGTCACAGTTGAGGAAATGGAAGGTAATTCATTTATTTATTTATTCATTTTTTACTAAGTGTCGATTGATCTCCCACTTGTCATTGAATAGCCAATGGTTGATGTAGATCAGTTGGCTTTGCAGGACTGCTGGAGGAGCTTCAAGAACATGTTGAATTGATTGACATGGCTAATGGTAAATAATCCTCAACTTTCATTGTCATCTTTGTAGTGAATGTAGTAGACAAAGGACACAAATAATAAACAAGACCAACCTGATGACTGTTACGAGTCAAGGGAGAAAATATGTTATTCATAATGAGTTAGGCCATGCCCACGTACAACTTAACTATTATTATAATATTAATTATCAGTGATATTATACATATTAAAATAATTACCTCTTTTTGGGTATAATATGTGCTTACCGTTCTGGACTGTCTTCATCCTTGTCTTGTTTGAACTTTGGAATATACTATGGCCACCAAAATTCACCTTCTCAGCTGCCAAATCAAGCAGCTGTGAATGGCAAATTTGGCTTAAACTTTTAACCCTCGTGAAAGTAGTGTATATGCTCATAATGACAGCAATTGATTATAGTTGCTGCATGCAACAGTTGAATGGTGAAATCCCTATTTATTGTAAATTTGTTCTCCGGACAAAGTTAGAATTTATGTTATTGGCTTGAGGTGGTTGTCATTTCAGCCATGCATTCTAGCTAAAGCATTTTGAGTAGGGGTGGCATGTTATATGCCCAATAAAGGGGTAATTATACAATATATGAATGACTGTAACAATGATACTAATTTATAATATATTTTTGGCTTCCTCATCTTGTAAGAATTTTTAGTGGAATTTATTTATTATTTTTTCCCTTAGGGTCCACTATGGTGAATGTCAGAGAAAGGGATTTGGGGGGGGGGGGGCATTAAATCATTGTTGTATTATTCATTTCATTTATAATATATTTTTGGCTTCCTCATCTTGTAAGAATTTTTAGTGGAATTTATTTATTATTTTTTCCCTTAGGGTCCACTATGGTGAATGTCAGAGAAAGGGATTTGGGGGGGGGGGGGCATTAAATCATTGTTGTATTATTCAATTCATATGTTATCTTAATTTGTATCCATTTGCAGTACATTTTAATGCGAGTCCTTGTAATGATTTCATGGGATTAGATGGTTGTGTTCCATTTTCTTTGTCTAGGTGCTTAATAATCATACTTTATCCTTTGGACTAATTTGAAATTGCTGCTTCCCATGTTCTAGAATACTTTTGCAGTGCTACTTTCCTTCCAAGCTACATATGTCTATTTTAGTGGATTTGGTTCATGAGAACACATTTGCCTCTTTACAATGCATATTACAAGTTATACTAGTATAACAACTGTGTTGTATATTTTGCTCACTATGTTCTAGAATACCACTTGCAGTGCTACTTTCCTACTGAGCTGTCTATTATAGTGGAGTTCAATGCACTTTTTGCTTGTAATCTGTGGTTGTTATATTATTTATCTTTTAGTTGTGATGCATTGATTTGTTCTTTAATTGAAGGTAGGATTAAAATGCATGAGTTAAAAGCTGTTAGGTCAAGTCCTTTGTACCCAGAAAACTGCACATCCTCATCAGACGTTGGTTCACAAGAACAAATTGGTCTCTTTACAAGTACATGTTACCAGTTATACTAGTATACCGACTCTGTCTATTTTGATAGTTACTTTATTTGAATTAAGATTAGAGCCATCTAATTAAATCTTATACCCTTGTGAAATATGTAAGACTAGAACATTGTTATTTGTACCTATTGAAAGTAGTCCTCTGTTCGGACACAGGATGGGGTTAGTTTCAATATAATTGCAATAATTTTATACTAATTTAATGGGAGTTGATTCATTGTAATAAACAGATTTGCATACAATTGGTGGGCTGGTTCCGCTACTTAGTTACCTCAAGAATCCTCATGCATCGCTTCGTGCAAGAGCTGCAGAGGTTGTAAGTACAATTGTATAGAACAATCCAAAAAGTCAACAACTTGTAATGGAAGCAAATGGGTTGGAGAACTTCATATCTGACTCTGACATAACCATCCGGACTAAAGCACTTGGTGCAATCTCTTGTAAGTTTGATGCTGATATTTTTATGATATTTTCTGATGATTTGAAACATGTAATTATAATGTGATGGAAATTCTAGCAAATTTTTATAATCATTCTTTGGATGATCCTTGGTGTGTTTCTAATTTATATTTCAAACAAAGCAGTACCAAGGTTACAAAAAACGAACCGGTGGATGAACCGGTCGACCCTCAGAACTGGAACTGGTAAAAAACCGGATCATAAAACCGGTCCACCAAAAATACATAAAATATTTAAAATTTAATTTTTTAAATATTCATGTGCATCCATGTGAGTTCAAACCATTATACACAAAATATGCAAAGTTTCTCATGTATATAGCATATAAGAGTTCATAGAACCAAAATAGCACTTAACATCGAGTGCAATCCATGTCTGCATCAAAATACAATGTACATCAACAAAAAGGCTCTAAATGGCCTATATAAAAGATGAGTCAATTCTTGAATGTTTTTGAGAAATAAACACTGCAGCAGGTGCTACAATTTGATAGAGATATACATTCATTTTCTTCATGTCTAGATCTTGCTTTAGTAGAATGAAGCACGCATTCTATTATTGTGACCAACAGGATGGTGCTTTATTTCTATCACTGCCTAGGCCTTGAAGATTTATGTTGTATGAATATCTTGTCTTAGGATCCGATAACTATATTGTGAGGTCTAACAGAGTCTAGAAATGTCATTTCCCTCTTGCAAAGTAGAAGAGGATCTTCACCAGAGATTTTTGTAAATTTATGGAATGTTCCTTAAAGTCAGTCTGCAAACTGTTTTTCAGCAGCCATTCAGCCTATTGTCCTGTATGGCAACTCTCGTGGCTGGCTGCAAGACTACAATTGCTTTCAGTTTTTTGCTGAATCCATCCTGTCTTTTAGCTGTGGGATTGTACTGATTTCATATATCATCAATAACAAGTCTGCATTAAGTTTGGACTGTAGTCTGAGGTTAAAAGCTGGCACTCATTATAACACGCTTGCCTGCACCTATGATATTGTTATACATATCTTTTGGTGTTGGTTAGAACTAGTGACTCGCTGAGTTAGATACTTATCTATGCTTCACTTTTTCTTTTGCTTGGAGAGGTATCTCCCTTGATAAAATTTAACCTATTTCAATTTTCATCGAGGACGAGGAATAAGATTACAATTTTGGGTGACAGCCAGATGCACTCTTCTGACTTAAGCAATGAAATGTCTAATTTATATGGCACTCTAGAAGAAAGGTCCATTGACCCTAACTAGTATCATTGTAGTAGTGATGGCTAAATGATATGTTTCTGTTATTGAGCCCTCAACTAATACTATTGATATTTTGGATTGACCTCTGAAAGAAACCATTTGCATAGAACTGGTTAAGATAAGATTGTTTTTTCCATTCCTTTCGATCATTAGACCAAGTGTACCACTCTTCTGCAGGAAGGTGTTTCTGTTTCCAATTAATATATGATATCCCTAGCACAGACCTGGAACGATCCTATTTATACTTTTCAACATGGCCTATAATGGTTGGTTTTCCTCCAATTATCTTTCCAGTACATTTGACCACAACAAGTTCCCCTATAATGATCTACTGTAAGTAGAAAGAGACTGGATCTTCTAGTCCCAAAATTTGCATTTCACCTATTGGATCATTAGGTTGAAACTTGATAACATCAAGACTTAGCAATCTCATTAAGGAATCCCCCTTGTGTTGAAGGAGAGCCAGCCTAAAGTGAGAAGAGGGTTGGTGAAGTGACATCAGCCTCCCTGTTTAGTTCCCCATAGGCTAGTGTTTTTCTTTTGGACTTGAATATCAAAGTGCTAGTTTTTTTACATCAGAGAAAACCCTAATCTTTTCTTGAAATGACCATTGTGATTCAACAACATCTGGCTAATGGGTTGTCTCCTCTGCCCATGATGAGGTACAAACAAAGGAGCAATTCTGCAACTGCTTACTCTCCGCTCTTGATTGATGTGAAAATGATTCCATTGCCAACAATTATTTGTCAGGGATGGAGGCAAAACCCAATTTTGTTGATCTCTTGTATTGGAAGAATATCTGGCCTAATAGAATGGATTGCACCTGATATCAAAAGATCATCTTCCTTACTCAGGACAACTCTTTAAATTCATAAATCATGAAAGATTACAATGGTTTATACTTGAGCATTTTATCCAGGAAATGGTATATTTCTCTGTGCATTATATTCTTCAATATCTGGGTTTCCTTTATATGTGGAGAATTTCATGTGTTAAATTGCTGATGTAGATACATTATATTTAATGACTCATATTTTTCTTGTTTCTATTTAAAGAACTGCAATGACTAGTATGCACTTTTTTGTTTGACATGTTTGTTATACAGATTTTTGTTTTCATGATTTTAGGCTTGTCAATTGAATCTTGGAATTAGGAAGAGTGATACATAAGAACAGTGTGACATATTTTTCTAATCCTCTAAAAAGAATATATGTTGTTGGGAAAAATATGGTAAGCATTGTAATTTGTATCATAAGACACCAAAAAATTTATTCATTGAAGTTTTTTCCGTGGAATTTTCATTTATGCATAGAAATTTTACATATAGAAGTTTACTACAGTCTTTTTTGTTTGCATTTCACTTCTGATGGACTATTTCTGCTTCTTTTTACTAGTTTTGATGCTTGTGTGGAATGGGCTCGGTTACAATTTGAAGATCTGTTTTCAAGTAGCATCAAACAGGTATGATTTGGATATGCTCTATGGACATGCAGTTTATTTAATAAAACCTGCATTATCATTCACATCTGGAAAATGTCCAACTTACTTTCTGAGTTCTGAGTTATGAGGATTCATGTGACATTAATAAATTGGAAATCAAATGTTGAAGTGGTGTAACCAAAGTCCAAACAGATCCAGCACACAGTAAGAAGCATGCAAAACTGTGGAACTGGAATATTACTTTTGAAGCCTATCATTTTCTACTGCATTTACCCTCTTTGATTGCATGCATAAGCCATAATCATTAATGTTTGTTGGCTTTCTCCACAATCGATCTTTTTTACGCTCTCACTCATTTTTGGGATACAGATTTGCTACAATTTCCCCGTTGACATGAAACCAACAGCAGGGGCCCCCTTTTGGAGTGGTACAAAAAGATTACCGAGAGCTTTAAGCTTTGACCCTAAGGATCCTCTGCACATAGATTTCATTGTTGCTGCAACAAACCTACAGGAAACTGTCTATGGACTTAAAGGTTGCCAGGATCGGAGGCATTTTATGCAAATCCTTCAAAAGCTTCAAGTACCAGAATTCAAACCAAAGGTACAAATATTCATTATATAGTTTTTTTGGTTGCTTTCTATGTCACACATTCAAATCTGATTGGACAATTATGTTTTAGAGATAGTTCTAGATTCAATGGAATGGTAATTTTTCACATATAAGCAAAACATATGTACTGAATTATTGTTTTCTTAATTATTACTTTGTTTATGTAAAACAAATGAATCAGATATGTAATACCATAATACGTCTTATTTTTGTCAATTACTGCTCTGTTTTATGAGCTGATTACACCATTGCAAGCTTCAGTTCACATAACCCATGAGCTGTCCACGGTTTAGTAGCAAAGGATATTTTTATATTGTAATTGTAAAAGGAATAAGATGAATATGTAATATCTCCTATTTTTAGTCAATTATTTCTTTACTTTCTGAGTTGATTATGCCAATTCAGGTTTTCAGCTCATGCAACCCAGGAACAATCCATGGCTTAATGACTTTTATTCATTTCAGTTGAGTGGTAATGGGGCTTCTAAATGAATCCTGCACAATATTGAATAAAATAAGGGATTGGCCGAGGAGACTTCAAGTTAAATACATAAATAGAAACCTACGAAATTACTGGTGATATAGCAAGTTAAATAATGTTAAATTAGCTAGTGCTGTCACTTAGGTATGTAGCTGTCAATGATTGTCTCTCTTGTATATTACTTCATACTATATAGTATAGCACAAATTACAGTACATGTGTACATATACGTATATGTATACAGTTAGATGTGGAAAATATTCATACCTGAGAACCAAATATGGTCGAAATATGGTGAAGGTCAGTTTCCTATACAGTCTCAAATATGGTTGTATTTTTGTATCTAGAAGCCAAATATGGCCATATGTTGTAACCATGCATATTGTTCTTCCAAAACCTTTATATCAATGTTAACTGGAAAAATGCTTGTAGCCACGGGGGTATGTTGTGCAACACTAGTTAACAATGAAGGTAATTCCTCATGAAGGGGGTTTATCCTTTCATTCCAGGGTCATTCTCCTTGTTGAAAGAGACAACTCTAGTCCATGTCTTGCTGCTTGCAACTGCAAGTTCTAGTTATAATGAGCCTTCCGCTCTTTGAGAGAATGGTCTGATTCTTCTTCCAGGAGAGGATGAGCTGCCCCCAGACATTGCAAGCAAACACTTTGAACCCCCACTTAGAGCATAGTTAGCACCTCGATCTGGCATGACAGGTTCCAATACAACTAAAAAGAAAGAGAGCCATGTTCTTCTCCTTGGTGCAGGCCCAGTCACCCCTAGTGGGAATTCTGAAGATAGTAGAAATAGAGACTCAGTAGGTAACCCTAGTGAGGGGCAGGGAGGGACCATCTTCTAGACATGGTAACTCTACAAATAGCTAGTGCGTTTTACAAATTGGAGTAGCAGAAAGATAATCTGTATCTTACTTTGCGAGTGTAATGAAGTCCCCTATATATATATATATATATCCCATGTAATATTCTTATTATAACTTGCACTAGACCTTGTAATTTTGAGGCAAGGTCTTCTTTAAGACATCCAGTATGGAGTAGAATTTTTGTTGAAAATCTATTGCATTGCCTCAGTAGCAGTATAACTTATTTATGAGACAGATATGTTTTTTCTCCTTTACCATTTCAGTTTTTGTAAATTTCATATACAGTTTTATTGTTTCACTTGGTTCTCGTCAGACATGAGTGTACAAGTTGTTACATTTAGGGGAAGGGATATTATTTATGCAATAGGTGCAGGATTTTAATTTTGAATGCTTTGAACTTGTTACATTTCATGAAACCATTATATAAATTATAAAATAGGTGTGGGATTGGCCTAGCAGTGGTTGATTCTTTAATTTTTAGGCTATGCATTAAGAAAGATGATTTGTATCCTACTTTTCCAGTATAATGATGGCCCTAATGATATATACATCCCCTGTATTTCTATTATTATATTTTACATTAAGCGTTGCAATTTCTAGAGTGGTGGGATTGGCCAAGCGTGGTTGATTCTTTAATTTTTAGGAGATGCATGAAGTAAGATAATTTGTTTCCTACTTTTAATGAAGTTCCCTATAATATGTATATATCCCATGTAATTTTCTTAGCCGTCGGTTAAGGCCTGTAGGTGAAAATGTTTTTAAAAAAATTTCATCACCGTCTCTTAACCGACGCTTACGTTTTCATAATCTGTTGGTTAAGCGAGGGGTTTCACTATAGAAGTGACTACCTGTAAGTGTAGTTTTTTTTTAAAAAAAATTCTTCATCGTCGCTTAACCGACGCGTACGTTTTCATTATCGTTGTTTAAGCGACAGTGCATTTTAAAGTTTAATATGAATTAGATGTCGGATAACCGATGGATTGGAAAGATGTCGGATAACCGACGAAAATCCATCGACGCTTAAAAAAAATCATAGTGTCGTACATGCGACAGGGAAGTGTCGAAAATACGACAATACGACCGTCGGATTTTTGGTCGAAATGTAGTAGTGAGGCAAGTTGATCTAGATGGAATACACAATTGATTCAACTTATAAAGAAAGCCATCTTGATCTTTGTAGTCTAGGAAAGGGATTTGATTGACCACAGTGGGTTGTTGGATGGATTCCATGACCAGACCAAAGTAAAGGTCTATTTAATATTGGGATTTCCAATCCTCATAGGCTGAACATTTGATATCTAAAATGGAACGGACCTTGGATAAGGGTCCATTGAGGAGATTAGGTACTTTATTGGAATATTGGAAGGCATCTAATTAGTGACAAGTGGTTTCTACACTTACGATGTTTTGATATTTGTGGTCCATTATGGGACAAAATAATTAACTAATTCTCTCTCTCTTTCTTGGGGATAATAGTAGTCTCCTTACAAATGGTAAACCTAGCCTTCCCACTTTATTTGTTTTTCCTTTAAGGAATGTTAAAACACCTATTCAAATTGGTTGGTCATTATGAACATTTTAATTGGTCATGCATATATGTCTAGATTCTAGAGGGTTAGAGGTCCTGCACGACATATCAATAACAATCTGACTCCAGCGTTTTAAACAGTTAGGAAATGTTCCAGAAAAAAAATGTACTAGTTTGTTTAAGAAAGGAGGTTAAGATTCAGAATGACTGAAATAACCAAAGACAACAGTTTATACAATAGCTTTATGAAGATGAAATGTACCATCTAGAAACAACATTAACTAAAAACAATTTTGAGTCCATGTATCTTGTTATGTGCACTTAAATATTTTCAATCCAGATTCTGTTTAATAACCTTATTTTTTTTGTAAAAGAGAACATCTACATATTTAGTTGTCAAAGAGAGTATCTGAACTTATGAATAAAGTCTTCAGGAGTCTGTCAAAATAGGATGCTTAATCAAGTGCACTAACATGATGACACTATAGTTTTCAAGATGTGGTCAATTTATTTCATTCACTAATATTTGTTTTTAGTATAATTGAAAGTTCACTTGTGTAGATGAAATTATTTCGTTCATCACAATCAGGGTTTTACTGTTTTCCATGTAAATCCAGAGGTCTCACCAAAACTGAACAGTCTATTCCTAGCACGATGAAAATTGAAACAACAACTAGACTTCAGGTGAGGCTTAAAGAATCTTGAGTTAGGCATCTTCTTTTAATAACCATTCATGAGTGCTTCTCTTACCATCCCATTGTTGGACAAAATCACATAATCAACAAATAGAAACATTTATGTAGCAACACACAATCCTCAATTGGATTCTACAACTATTTCTTAAACACATCCTTATTCTCTGTCCTTCTCAAGTTTAGGTTATTAGGTATGAATCAATACATTATCTTGTTCTCTAAGACCCTTTTACGAACCACTTTAATAGACTGTGTAATTGTTTAGGATATTTTGTTGCCTGATCACGGTAGATTTTTGTGCTTATTAATGTGTTTGGAAAAATAATATGGATTTTAAGCATCATTGTCTTTGGATCTTATTGTCTTTTATTAGAATTCAAATGATGAAATCTGTGTTAATATTGCTCCTCTGACC
>LPNX010152058.1:338389-484287 GCA_001517045.1 Pseudotsuga menziesii | reverse complement strand
CAGGTGCAAAACTGGAAGCAACACTTGACGCAAACAAAAACCTAAAACGAGACACAATATTGGATGCAAGATGGGACGAAACATTGGAGGTAAAAATAGACATAATATTGAATGCAATATGGGATGCAACATTGTACACACAACTAGATGCAATATTAGATACAAACATGGGCGAAAAACTAGGCACAACACTAAGCGCAACACTGGGTGCAACATTGGACTCAAACATAGATGCAAAAAAGACATCAACCAAGATGCAACACTAGGTGCAAACCTAGATGAAAAATACGATGTAAAACAAGATGAAACATTAGGCACAAACATAGATACAAAACAAGACGTAAAACAAGATGCAAAATTAGATGAAAAAATGGATGCAACATTATAAGTAAAACTGGATGCAAAACTAGATGCAATATTGGGCCCAAATTTAGATACAAACCTAGATGCAACGCTAGATGGAAAATTGGACACATAATTTGATGCAAAACATGGTGCAAAATTGGGTGCAAGACTCGATGAAAACAAAGGAGTAAAATAAGACGCAACATTGGATGCAAAATTGAGCGTCAAACTCGGTGCAGACAAGGATGTAACAAATGACACAAAAAAAGATGCAATACAAGATGCAAAATTGGGCGTAACAAAAGATGCAAAAAATTGGGTGCAAAAATGGACGCAAAAATGGATGTTAAAAAGGATGGAAAAAAAGATGCAATAGATGGCGTTTTATTAAATTGTACAATAGCACCAGGTTTAGCGCCGGATTGTTCACTAAAATTGGGAAAAAATTACACTAAAATCTGGCGCTAAATTCGACGCTAAATCCAGTTTTTGTTGTAGTGTTAACTGGTCATAGTTGGGGTTTAATTTATGGGGCTCTGTTGGCCTTCAAGTCTAATTTTATAAAGACTTGGGTTTGTAATTAATGGCATTGTTAGCAGCAATGGGATCCTTGGGAATTTTAACCAGATCTATGTGTTTTGGTGTAAATCATGTTTTGATTTAAGACTTTTCAGCCAGGGCAACACCATTGCTTGCAATGGTGCCATGGCGCTTGAAACAATTGTGTAAATTATGTTAATGTAATAAAATTCTAACTTGTGAATACATGCCTTGTTTACGATTTGCAATGGTTTATAAAAACTGGTACTGTGTATATTTTTCCTTTGTTATAAGCGTTGGGTTTATTATAATGTTGTGTTTCGATCCTGGGTTATTATTTACATAGTATTTGACTTTGTTGATTTAAATAGTTAGAATGATGAATACCCTATCAGCAAGAAGTATTTCAGGCCATGCCTTACATGGCGTCAGTACTCTCCATCATGGCTGCGATAGAGAAGGGGTTTTAGACTTATAGTTATTTTTTAATGTATAATGTGGGAATGTAATTAATCGTGGGTGTAAACCCTGTGTTGACAGAGTTGCTCTAGGTTTTTTCAGTAACAATGTGTAGATAAATGAGGGTCTATTTTAGTGGATTGTGTGTTTAATTAAGTGTCTGAAGCCATGATTATAGAATAGGTGGACATGTTGTTTAATTAAGTGTCTCATGACCTCTCAATAACAAATTGGTTTTACGATTAAGTTGTTTCTAGTATTTACAAGATGTATGGTTTATAAGGGTCTGACGACCTCTGTAATAGAAGATAAATTTGAATATACAACCTGCATGTGAAATGACACAGTGTGGCTTGGGTAAAGTATTTAAGACCCTACAGGAATTCGATCCTGGGTCGTTACTTGTGAAGAGGGTTTGTAAATGGATTATTATGCATAAACATTATTATGGTTGTTGATATAATGACCACCGTGTGTTATGTATGCAAAAAAGCATTGGGTGTCTACAAGATTCGTTCCTGTGACCTGGGTACAATTGCTTGGTTATTATATGATTTGTGTGTTTTAAAAATAATATGGTGGTTGAAATTTGGGCCTTGCGATTTATGAGAGCGATTCTTCTTATGCATATTATAATGTTTTAAAATGACATTGTTTATAATGTATGCAATCATTTTTCTTAATATTTTGATAATGGTATTACTATTTATAATTAGTATATATAATAATGTGGTTTTTATTTGGGCATCCTGAGTGTCCACAGGATTTGCTCTTGCGACTTATAAAATAGAATTATAAATCTAATCTATCAGCACAATATTAAATACTAACAATATACTTAATTAGTTTTCTTGTTATTAGAATTAGATGAAACTAGGTTAAATATAGGTTTTAATTGCAGCATGACTCTGCTGACAAATGAAATCTGTGAGTAGAGTAAATAGGCCCAAAGAATAGATAGGTAATAGATCTGAAATAAAACCTAGTTTGTAATTAACATAGTTTCAATAGTAAAAGTAATAAAGGAATAAAACTAGGGTGCAAAACTCTTGTTAAACATTTATAAATGAGTTAAAATTGCACAAGTAAACTAAATGAATAAACTCTGGATAAATCTACCATAAGATGTAAAGTGCATCCTAGGGTTATAATTTAAAATGTAAACCCTAGAAAATTTAAAAATAAATGAAACACATAGGGTTAGAAAATATAATGTAAATCCTTGCCTAATTCAACCAAATTTTATTCTAGAAAAGATAGAATAGGCAGTATAGGATTTCATACCTGTAATCTGAAGCTTCTTTAATAGCTGAACCTGCACACTCAAATAACCAGCATTAACAATTCATGGGTGGATGTTACCTCTGTATTAGATGACCCAATCACTTGGGAACTATCATGTTCCACCCAACCATGACCTGGAATCGTTCCTTGTTTCAATATGGATCCCCCTAACCTGGACTTCTAAGGTACAGTTTCCTATATGGTATATCAGGTCTGGATAAGTTCTTCTTTTTCCTTCCAAGAAAATGTTCTCCAAGAATTCACTTGAGAGCAAAACAGGCAGAATAATGACTCCCAAAAGCATAGATCAGCACCCCAATCCTTTCCTTGATTTGATACTTTTATAGACATACTTTTCAGTTAAAGGGACAGTTAAATCAAGAAGCCTTGATTTCTTGATTTAACCATTTTTAATTAATTTGGGCAATTTTTAATACTTTAACTTAGGAACTTTCAACTAGTTCCTAATTACACTTTTGTAGGTATTGTACTATTTATTATCTTTTAATAATAAATAATAATGGATGGAGCTTTTTTTTTCTTTCATCATTAATATTATTACTATATTTAGTCTTTATACATACCATGTATAAAATACGTAATAAAATAACATTTGTTAAAATTTGTCTTTGGGAATCATATAGCATGATCCCTAGACTTAATGACACTTCTTCATCAATTTCAAATAGGTAAATGGTTAGGTATACTAGGCTAGGCAACTCTAAACATCCTTGCATGTTGGATTCCCTTGTATAGCATGGTAGTTCTTCAGTACTCCACGAGAATACAAAAATTAAAAATTTCATTTAATCACTTATAAATAAGTCTGATGAGATCAATATTTCTCTTGAGTCGTTTTCACTTGGAAATTATTAAATTATTTCCGGTAACTCCTAGCGCTCACTAGATCCCATACTCACCGCTAAAACAAGGAGTTACAAACTTAATGAAATTCGAGATCTCTTCGCTCAACACTAAAGTTAGGATGTACTTGTACGATACACCTAGGGATACAATGGCCAAGGATCTCATGTTCCAAAGCTTATGCTCAACATCAACATGGAAGGCTCCATGGCTTATGCCCAACACTTCCAATTATCATTTCATGTGTTCTAGATATTCTCGTTCAACACAAATGTAAGTATTCATGTGCTCCACAGCTTCTTGCTCAACACAAAATTTAATTACCCATGTGCTCTAGAGCTCCTTGCTTAACCAAAAACATTAATTACCCATGTGCTCCAGAGCTCCTCGCTCAACAAAAAACAATTAATTACCCATGTGCTCCAGAGATCCTCGCTCAACACAAAACATCTCATCAATCATGTGCTTCAGGGTCCACACCCAACACAAACAAGCATATATATATATCATCAATAATTGGCTTATGCCCAATATATAAATCAAATCATCATGTTCATATGCAATGGGGTCTTCAACCCAATATATCAAAATAAAACATCAAGATAACATCATAATCAATAGGTTCAAGCGTATAAGTGTTAGGTCCAAAATTAGGGATATTACATATTGGAATATGGTAAAGAAAATTTACAATTTTGCTAATAAATTTGTGCATTTTTAAAAAAGTTTTATTTCCATGCGGGGGTTTTCAAAATCGTAGGGTTCCTAATATTAGCTATTTTAAATTGCTAGGAACTCACGGTCAAATATTCTATGCAATTTTCTCTTGAGAAAAATGTGTGAACTCATCATATGTGAACTCCACTATAGATGAAACAACTAGAAAATACTTTTTCCTCTTACAATTGTTGTAATTGGATTGTTGGAAATTGAAAAATATTTAGGAACTATATCCTATGATTGTTTAAGTTATCATTGTTTGATCCCTCCCGGTTGCATTGAGAATAACAAGGAGCATATACAACCTAGTGTTGAGGAGATTATAATGTAACACTAATAAATAAAATGAAAAATAAAACTACATAAAAAGGTAAAAAATAAAAAAATTACTACCATAATAGTAACAAAAATAATTATAATAATTTAATTAAAAAAAATAGACCATTTAAGCCCAGGTACTTTAATACTAAACTATGCAAGATCCATATTGACTCATATAATTCAAGAGGAGATATGTTAAACCTCTGATTGTTTGATCATTCTTGATTGCGTAAGAGTGAGATGTATAATAAAGCGTGAGATGTGAAGCATAATGTAAAGCGGGTGGAGTGAAATGAAAATAAAATAAAATTATTTATAAACATAAAAAAATTAATAATAATAATAATAATAAAATGACTTTCTATTTATACTTAAAATTTAATATAAACCGGATTAACATGAATCTATGCCAATACTACCTACCATTTAAGCCCAACTTCTTTAACACCTAACTATTTAAGTCCATTAAAAGTTAAAAAAGGGGAAAGAGAAACAATGGTGGGTTGGGAAAATTAATTTCTACAATTTATAGCAGCTACATAAATATATTTATATGATCCTTTTATTTGTTTCAACCCAATAGAAATTCATTACTAATTCCTTCCACTAGATAGTGTTTCATGTCATTTTCAAACCTTTAATTTTTAATATAGTTTTTCTATAAAACTCTTGATTTCCAAGGGTCCTAGAATAATGAGAAAATACACAAAAAATAGATATGAGAGAGTTAGAGATATCCTAAACATTATAATGTGTGAGCATAGACATGAAAATTTCCATTGGTACAATTATAAAAAATATTGTTAAAATGTTTATCTCTTAGAACTACACCATCTACGTAAAAGAAAAAAATTATTTCTACCCATTTACTTGTCACTTCTTCTTTTTTTCAATGAAAACCAAACAAAATAACCCTATACTATAATGAATGCTAAACATGTTAGGAATGGATTAAGCCAAAATTAATCACAAACTATACAACACACTAATTAGTGTTTTCTCATAGGGAAACTCGTATTCAGTGTTTGTGTTCTCACTAATGTGGTTGACCATTGTTGTAGCATAACCATTATCAATTCCTTTCCATTGACTATGTTCAAGTCACTAGCAAACTGTGGATCATATGCATGAATCCTTATGTGGAGCACCATGACTATAATAGGACATTCATTTGCATTCTCCCCTAACCTAATAATATCATATCTCTAACCCATTTTGTACCCAAACAACTTGGGTATCGATCCATGCAGACACAGACTACATCATTTCTTGAATCGAGGGAGGTTTAAAATATCGATGAGGAAATCGACCTCGAGATTAGATATCATATAGAAATGCTAGAGTGTAAGAGGTTGTTACAAAACATCACATGACTGTCAAAAGAGGAGGAAGTGATCCAAGGAAATGGAGAATACACTCTAGTATGTATTGCAATTGAATACATTATGCATAAAATGTGAACTACTTCTCTCATTGTTGGATTATTTTGAGGTGCTTCTAAGATGGAAGTGAATCCAAAATATAGGAGTTCGATTATCTCATCCTTAATCAAGTACACTTTGGAATCACTTTCTTTCAGGAACTAAGGAGAAACCACTCTCAACATTATTCCATCGCCAATGGCATCGACCACCCATTGTCAAAGTGTAGTTGTTCCCTCCAAAATTTGGGGTTTTCTCAGAGGGAAATCAATATTCAGTGTTTGCATATTATCTTTGTTTTTTGTAATAGTTAGACTTATAGGTGACTTCGGAGGCTCCAGCGTTCAACTAAAATGGTAGTAATCCTTTTAGCCTTCCAAAGTTTCAATTTCTATTTACCTTATTTTTCCCTTTTTGGTTTTGTCTGTGGAGGTTTCAATAGTTTTGCAGTCAATCTTGTTATTGATTAAAAGTGGGTTTATTTGTAAAACACTCTAGAGATTTCCATTGTTTATATTGTAAGTGGTTTTTTCGGTTACGTTTGGTCTTTGATTTCCAATGAATACTTCCAACACATTCTTTGCATTCTCAACACTAATGTCTATGGGCTATAAATTAATGATCATGTTTCCCTAAATTCAATCAAATAAATTGGTCGATGTTTCGATAACCTTGTAAAGTTAAATGGTCCATCTTTCCTAGCTTGGAGTCTTGAGGCTTTATTCCTTATTTTTCCTAGTGGGTGTTTAGATAAACCCAAGTATTTGAAATGATATGAGTTAGAGTTGGCCTTGGTGGATTTCTCGTTGTGACGTTGTAATGGTTGATTTTTTTTCTTATCATAGGATTATACTAGTTTTGATCACTTTGCATGGAGGGGGTGGACTATTCTGTCAAAGGTGATTTCAGGAAGTCCCTTGTAAAGTGTCCATATTCATTCCACATATTGCATTTGAAAAGAATATTCTCATAATCTAGGTGTTGATAGAAGATTTGTCCATCTACTGGGAGTAGAATGGCCTAATAATGAAAACATAAAGTCCAACAACCCCTATTAAAAAAATTATCATGAAATGGGAAAACAAAAGAAAAATATGAAATGTAAAAGGGGAAAAGTTACTTCATAGAGATTGAATTCACCAGTCTTAAATTTTCATAGAATGGTCTTTAGAGATCGACTTTCTTCATTATCTTTGTAATAAGTGCACTAGCCTAGTCCTGCAAGGTATTGTTTTTGTATCCTATCCCATGTTGGGATTCTATTTGCTAAAGTACATCACATGAAAATTCTCTCCTTTGGAGGGAATTTTAGTTTCCAAATCCCAGGTTGCCACCACTTTGGTTCATTGTGAAAATAGTTGGAACATATTTGCTAATAACTTGTTTTTGGGTTGTATACTCAATGCACTACGTGTTCCCAAACTAGTTCATCTTGGGAAGTTGTGAGCCAGATATGGGAGGAGAGAAGGGTAGATATGTATCTTGTAATGTCCCTAAAAATTGAAAAAAAAAATTATTAGGCTAGTTAAACTCTACCAATTATGGGCATTATTGAACTTGCGGAATGTGTCGTACTCTATTGCACTATAGATTTGTCATAAGTTGTTCTTACATCCTACTTCCTTGCTTCGGTTATGATTATTACTGTGTTTACTATTTCTACTTATGGTGTCGTATTATTGAATTACTATGCTATTCTTATGGTTATGCATTGTTGTGTATGTAAAATACTTTGATTATGTACTTCATTGTTATTTTACATATGTTTACCGCTGTATACCTGATTCTAACTTAACTTTTCTTTTGGAACCCAAGTGGGTGGAGTGGTAGGGCTAGTTCTCCCATGTAATTGCCTAAAACGTAAGAGTTTCTACTTGTCTAGTGGGCTTACTTAGTTCTATTGAACTAAGGCACTCTTACCCTATTTATATGTAGGTGTACTTTAGCGATGGAAAACTTGTTATGGAGTACTGAACGTCTTGATCACTACTACTCATACATGCAGCTAGTGACGCCTACTGGTTGTTATTATTGTTCCTTACATACTCAGGTTAGTGACAAGGTGACTACCACGCTTATCGTTTAAATGACATAGACTAGTTATATAAGTGACATTTATTATTCACAGTGTAATTATTATTAATTATTCATATCCTAGCATATTTGTATTACATGTTTATTTTATGAAAAATAATTAACTTACACATTTATCTTATGCTTTTATAGGTTCATAAATCTTTGGTTAAAAGAGAAACTTGGCTTATGCTTAACAATGTACCATGGATTATTGCATATGCCATGGTCTTAGGCTTAGATTCTAAAGAGTTTGAAGAGCATAGTCCTAACATGTAAACCTATTGTAGGTGGCGTATATGATATCCAAAAGCTTGTATTAAACTTGGGGTGGTGAATTTATAACGTAGCACAAAGGGTTTATTACTTTGCATAAGGGGTTTATACCATCACATCGAATGGAGACAATTGATATTGGATCGATTAAAAACTATAGAGAAGTGGGTTTGGGATTTGTTAATGGACAGCAGGCTGGCACCATTAATGCTTGTTGGGAAGTGTGGCAGCCCAACATAGGGTTTGGCTCCATGATGAGGTTTGGTCATTTTGTAGTTTCGTTGCATGCTCTTTTGCCTCTACACGGCATGGTGAAGGATACTTCTAGGTTAGCAGAAGGTATGTTTTTGTTTGGGTTTCATAGCATGTTGTGGGTTTATGGCTTTGTTACAATTTCATACTTCTCATCCATCTCGTTGTCTTATGGTCGCAGATGGCAGGGTTGGCAAGGAGCTACATGGTTCAAAGCTTAAATATAATTCATGGGTGATTCCATACCATGCGATAAGACTCCTAAGAAGTCATTACTTGTCACCTTTTGGATTTAAGAATGAGTTTATCTTTGTCATGGTTGGGGTTTAATGGATTCTGGTTAAAATAGAAATCTGCATCGTGTGTAGCGAAAGACCTTGAAGTTTATTATGGGGTTTCGTTGGCGTTCAGGTCTGGGTTTAATGATTTGGGTTTGTAATTATTTATGGGGTGTTTAGCAGCAAGGTGAGCCTTGGTAATTTTGATAGGCTCTGTTTATTTACTTAATGTTTGGTTATGTTGATGATAATGGTAGCACCATTGCTTTCAATGGTGCGATGCTTGATGGCAGCGATTGTGTAAACTTGGTGATTGATTTATAAGAATTTTTATAAATGTATTTATGTTTCATTTATTTCAATGGTTATTATACTTGTGTTTTATGTGGCATTCTCGTTCATAGATTGGACTATGTAGATTTTCTTCCACTACTTTCTCTAGTTGTAGGAATGTAAACTAGTGACAGTGTATGGCTTGGGGCCATGCCGTGGATGGCATGAGCACTCTACATGGTAGGTGCGATAGCTTAGATGGGTGAATTAATACTATTCTATTATTTAATGTGTATTTAAAACAAAATAAGAGAATATCGAGGGTGTAAACCTTACGTGTATTTGTTGAAAGCATTGAAATGGTTATTTATTTTTAGTTTGATGTTGGTTTATTTAATGGGGTTGAGGCCATGGATTACAATGTTGGTGAAAGTAAGGGTCTTACGACCTCTATGTTAAGAATTTTTTTACTGTTTATAGCCCGCATACCAACTGTGTATAGAGTGGCTTTATAAAATGTAGAAGGAATCTACAGGATTCAAATCCTGGTTGTTGTTTATAAAAAATGAGGTTTTACTATTTATAATGGTTGTGATTTGGGGCTTAAGTGCATGCAGGATTCGATCCTGCAATCTCTTGTATAATTAATTTGGGATTGTTTAAATGATTTACGGTGTATTTTAATGTTCTTAGCATTTTTAATATAAGGGTCGTTGTGTTTTATGGTATGCAATTTTGCATTTGAAATCTCCACAGGATTTGATCCTAGGATCTCTTGTTTAAGTAAATCGCTTGTAAACGGACATCATAGCGATACTATGATTATTATTATGATGGTTATTGTAGGTAATATTAAGACATGATATTTATGTTTATGTGCATTTTAATATGATAGGTTTCGAATTTGTTATTTAAGCTACTGCTTCGTAATGTTAATAAATTTATTGTTTATGATGATGTTTAGTTTTAATGGGGAAATGATTTGGTTAATGGCATAGTTTTAATTATACAGACCTTAAAAGGTCTCAGATGGTTCTTATCCTAGCTCTAGTATGTGATTTTTAAATGTTATCCTTAGATGTAATTATAATTTTGATAGATTAGAAATTTAATTCTTTTTCATACTTGTTAATATATATGTATATATATTATATCTTACTAGGTTCTTTTATTAAATTTACTGTAGTGGATAAAAGTAATTGAAACCTATATATGAACTAGTCTTTTCTTTTAAATTTAATATGCCTCTGCTAACAATATGAAATCTGTCAATAGAGTATATAGGTCAATGAACAGCTATGTACTTAGTGTGAAAAGAATATCTAGTTTGTAGGAACACACAGTTTGAACATCCAAGATAGAATTTAAGTAAACTAAAAGTGTAGAACCCTTGATAAATATATAAACCATAATTAAATTGCAGAGATGAACTTAAACGAATCAAAACCCTTAGATAATTCTAGCATAGAGAATACATTTTCAGCCTAGGGGTTATAATTTAGAATGTAAACCCTTAAAAGTAATTTTGACAGGGAAAAAAAAAACATCTAGGGTTAGAACATATAATATAAACCCTGGCATAATCTATCCATTACTTTAATCTAGGAAATCAAATAGGCAGTCGAGAACCTCATACCTAAATATTTGAAGCTCCTTTAATGGTTGAAACCTACACACTCAATTAACCAGTATTAAACAATTCATGGGCATATCTGACCTCTATATTAGATGATCGAATCACTTGGGAACTACCACATTCTACCCAACCATGAGCCAAAACCATTCTTGTTTTAAATATGGATCACCCCTAGATGGTTCCAACATGCAAGTAGCATAGAGATCCTAAGGTGAGGTTTCCCTAGTTTGTATATTAGGTCTGGATTAGTTCTCCTTCTTCCTCTTACGGAAATGTTCTCCAAGAACTCTCTCTTGATAATTAGCAGGCACAATAATGACTCCAAAAAGATATGATGAGATCCACAAGCCTCTCTTTGGCTTAAGACTTTATAGAAAGACTTTTCAGTCAAAGGGGCAGTTAAATCAAGAATTGCTTCATTTCTTGATTTAACCCTTTTCATTTAATTTAGTACTTTTAATATTTAACTTATAAAATTTTAGCTAGTTCCTAAATTGACTTTTATACATATTATACTATTTAATTTTTATCTAAGTAATAATAGTAATAGATGGAACTTTTCCTTCTCTCACACATTATTAATATTATTACTATATTTATTCTTTATACATACCATGTATAAAATACATAATAATATAACATTTCTTAATACTTCTCTTGGGGTACCAAATATTGTGACCCTTAGACTTAGAACACTTTCTTCATTAAGGTCATCAGGTATATGGTTAGATCTACTAGGCTAACCAACTCTAAAAATCCTTTCATGTTGGATTCCCTTGTATAACATGGTAGTTCTTCATTACGTGATTAGAATACATAAATTCAAAATTTCATTTAATCACTTATAGTTAAGTCTGATGAGATCAATATTTTTTTCTTGAGTCATTTTCACTCAGGAATCATTAATTCTTTTTAGTAACTCCCAGTGCTTACCAGAGGCCATACTCAATGCTAAAAATAAGGAATTACAAACTTATTGCAATTACAGAGCTCTTCGCTCAACACTAATTCTAGGATGTACTTATAGGATACACCTAGGGATACAATGGCCAAGGATCCGATGTTCCAGAGCCTATGCCCAACATCAACATGGAAGGCTCTAGGTCTTATTCCCAACAGTTCCAAATTATATTTTCATGTGTTCCAGAGCTTTATGCTAAACACAAATGTAAGTACTCATGTGCTCTAGAGCCTCTCACTCAACACAAAACATCTCATCAATCATGTGCTTCAGGGTCCACGCCCAACACAAACAAGCATATATATATATATATATATATATATATCATCAAAAATTGGCTTATGCCCAATATATAACAAATCATCATGTTCATATACAATGGGGTCTTTGACCCAGTATATAAAACATCAAGATAACATCCCTCCCCACTTAGAACAACATCGTTCATGGTTTTCTAGGGACTCAAAATGACATCATGAAACAAGGCAGGGTGAGCCTTTCTCATGGTGGCTTCATTCTCCCAAGTAGCCTCATTGGCTTCGAAGTGTTTCCACTTCACTTTCAAATGGACTATGGTGCACTTCTTGAGATGCACCCTCTTTTATCCAATAAATGGGTAGGTTCAAGGGAAAACTCCCCTTCAGGTTCCACCTGTAATAGGGACCAATCAACTACATGTTTAGTATCATAAACATATTTCTTTATTAAAGATGCATGGAAAACATTATGGACTCTTATGTGTGCGGGAAATGCTAGTTGATATCCCACTAGCCCTCTCTTGGCCAATATTTCAAAAGGTCCACAAAACCTGGGTGTTGACTTACCATACCTCCCCAAGCTCAACAAGCTCCATTTTTCTTTTACTTTCAAGTAGAGATGGTCGCCTATTTGATAATATTTAACTTTTTTTTCTTCTGATCTACGTAATGTTTCTGGCAGTCTTGTGCTTCTTTAAGGTTGAATGGACCTTGGTAACTAACTATTCCAAGTCCATTAATAAATCAAGTCCTAACAGGAGTCGATCCACCGGGCTATCCCAAGTAACCATGGTTCTACACTTTCATCCATATACTATAATTGAAAGGGACTCATCTTGGTGGAAGCCTGGTAACTGTTGCTATCTACAAACTCTGCAAGATGTAAGTATTCTTCCAACTTAGACAGTTTGTTCATGACATACATCCTAAGCATGTCCTCAACAATCTAGTTTACTCTTTCTGTATTCCTGTTTGTCTGAGGTTATAAGAAGTACTAATGTTAAACTGTGTTTCTAATCCAGAAAATAAACATCTCCAAAGGTTTCTTGTAAACTTATCATCTCGATTTGAGATGATTTCCTTGGGTATCATGTGTAATATAAATATCTCCCTCAAGAAGATATCAGTAATGTGTACTTCCTTATAGGTTGAATTCACTGGAATGAAGTGTGTTGCTTTTGACAATTTTTCAACAACTACAAAGATAGAATCATTTTTTTTCTTACTTTTTGGTAGACTGGTGATAAAATCTACACTAATGACCTCCCACTTCCATTTCGGAATGGGTAACGACTACAACAATCTTGAAGGATGCTGATGCTTAGCTTTAAACCGCTAACATTCTTGACATTTCACGATAAACATCACAATGTCAGCCTTTAACTTAGGCCATAAAATCTATCTCTTGATGGAGGATATCATCTTTTGATATATCAGATTCCTCAAGTAGGGTACCTAATGAAATTCTATGAGGATGCTGGACCGAATATCCCCTCCTTATGGAACGCACAATCTCTCCTTGGACCATAGGAGTCCTGATTCATCTACCTTGTACTTTTTTTGTTGTTGAAACAACCTCTCCTCTTGGAATTTATTGAGGATTTCTACATAGAAAGGGTTAACTATGTTCATTGTTCTAATCGTCTAGTGCAAAATCTGCATCAGTTTGACTTAAATTCACCTCATATATCATATGAGTTTGTCAGATCAAAGCATCGACAACCTTGTTCTCTTTTCCCTTAATATGATTTATCTCGAAAAGGTACTCGCTAAGGAAAGCCAACCACCTAGATTTCCTCGCATTTAGATCTGGTTGTTTTAATAAATACTTCAAAATCAAATTGTCTATCTTCAAAAGGAATTTCCTTCGCATGAGGTAGTGCCTCTACATATTCAATGCGTGAATTATGGAAGCTAACTCAATATCGTACGTGGGGTAATTATTCTCATGTTCTTTTAACTTTCACGATTCATAATAGATCGCATGATCATTCTGTAAGAGGACTCCTCCTATTCCTTCCTTGCTTGCATCCATGCAAACAGTGAAATCCCTATCGAGATCTGCAATTTGTAGTATTAGTATAGTCATCAAAAGCTGCTTAAGATTTTGAAAAATTTCCTTGCAGTTCATCATCCATAAGAACTTATTTTCTTTATTTTTCAAACCGGTCATGGGACAAGCTATTCTCAAGACGTTCTCAATGAACTTTTGATAATACCCGGCTAATCCCAAAAAGGACCTAATGTCAGTGACACTTGTAGGGGTTGGCCACTTTTCTATGGCTCTAATATTTTCTATGTCCATAGCTATCTGTGTCTTAAAGATAATGTGACCCAAGTACTGTATCTTTGGTTTGTAAAATTCAGATTTACTAAATTTAGCGTAAAGTTGGTGTTCTCATAACACTCGTAGTACTATACGAAGGTGCTCTTCATGTTCCTCTTTACCCTTGGAGTAAACTAGGATGGCATCTATAAAGAGCAAAACAAATTTATCCAGATATTTACTGAATATGTTTTTCACCATACATATGAATTTATCGAGTGCATTGGTCAACCCAAACAACATTACTACAAATGCTTAGTGCCCATACCTTATACGAAAGTCATTTTTGTGAATATCCTTGTCGTGAATCCTTACCTGGTGGTACCTGGATCATAGGTCAATCTTCAAAAATATTTTGGATCCTTCTACCTGATCAAACAAGTCATCAATCCTAGGGAGTGGGTATCGGTTCTTGATAGTCATTTTATTTAGCTGACGGTAATCGATGCACATCCGCATCGTACCATCATTTTTCTTGATGAATAATATCGGTGCTCCCCAAGGAGACACACTTGGTTGGATATACCATTTTTATATCAACTCCTGGAATTTTAGTTTGAGTTCCACCAACTCTGGTGCATTCGTGTGGTAAGGGGCTTTGAAGCCAAAACTAATCCTAGTGTGATTTCTATGGAAACGTCTAGGCCTCCTTTCATAGTTAATCCTAGGATTTCCTCGAGAAACACGTCCTTGAATTCTACAAGAATGGGAAAAATCCTCTATGCATTGTTCTTTCTCAGACTCTATGTCTCGGATGTTTACTATAAACAACTTACATTCTTTCCTAACACATTTCTTTTCTTTTAAAGCAGATATTTTCCTTACAAAAACATTCTTTGGAATTCCCTGAATCTTCACTTGATTCCCTTGGTTTTCTGTACACAATATTTACTTGGGTAAGAAATCGAGCATGACATGGTGTTGTTCCAACCATTCCATGCCAATAAGTAAATCATACAATCCTAAGGGTAGGATGTTTAGATTTACTTTCATTTGAAAACCATTCAGCTTTACCTTGCAATCTTTAACTATTTTCGAAACTTTTTGTTTCATACTTGTGGCTAACTGAACCAGCCAAGGTTTATCATGTTTTACCTTTCCTAGTTTGCATACATCAAAAATTTTAGGTGGAACATAGCTTTGGAAAGCGCCAGGGTTAATAAGTATTGAAATATAAGTGTTCAAGATCTTACCTTTGATCTCAACCATGGTAGCTTGATGGTCTTCCTGTCTGCCATCCAAAGATGCATAAATCCATGGGGTTCCAACTATGTCCTCTATGGTTTGTTCCTCTTGTAAGTTTTGCAAGAACCCATTGGTCTTGTTCTTACATTCTCAGGCATAATGAATCCCGCTGCATTTCAAGCACTTGATCGGTATCGGGGAAGAATTGGCTCCCCCAGATTCTACTAACTTGTTGGCATTTGGAGTTAGTATGTATGGTTTCGTACCTAATTTGTTGAAGTTCTTGTTTGCTAGAAAAATGTTGTTTTGGTTCCTGTACAGGGGTGGGTTAAACCCTAGTTTATGGTTATCAGAGAATTTCTTAGACTTGTCTCTATTTCTGTTCACATTCTCTTGCCTTAGTTGTCCATACTCATAATAGAGCCTAGATTTGTGCAATGTGGTCTCCAAATTTTTAGGCATGTCGAACTCAATCATTTCCCAAAAGTTGGGAGGAAGACATCTTAAAAAATACTGGATATTTACCTTTTCTTCCTTGATGTATGGTAAATAATGCAACAGATATAGAAATCTGTTGATAAAACCATCCATAGTCATGGATCCCATACGTAGTCCATGAAACTCTTTTACTTTTCTGTTGAAGAAAATTTCCAACATATATTTTTATTGAAATATTTTTCGGAAGTTACTCCAGCATATTTCCCTTCACCCATATTTCTTGGTATGTTTCAAATATATTCACCATCTTATTGCTTTTCCATTTAAGTTATAGATGGCAAGTCGATCTTTCATCTTGCTTGAGTAGTTGTGAACTTGGAGATATTTTCTCATACCCAACAACCATTATTTAGCTTTCTCTACATGTATACTTCCCCTTCATAGGTTGGGGATCTTATTTTTCTAAACTCCCCCTATAGGTTATCATCATTTCTTTGTCTCTTTCTGCATGGGGAAAGAGAGTCATCACTCGAAGGGATGTGGTGATATCCTTTCGAAGCTTCATGGGTAATTTCCTCTTTTTATTCTTGTCTTGGGTTGTTGGCACGTTTATGGTAATGTTCCCTTTCAGAATTGTTTGTGGAATGAGTGATTTTCCCTTGCGGGTTTCCCCTCGTTATATTTCTCAGTAATGCTTCATTAATGGCTTCCTGTTCTTTTCTCTCATTCAAACTATCTTCTCTGAAACTTTGCAATTATGCTTGAAGACTGTGTATGGTCTTCAAAATGTAAGAATTTAGTTCCACCACTAGTTATGCTTCCTGGGTGGAGGTGTTCATCTTTCCTTGCTGATTGCCGTCTTCTTCAGTGTTCATGATCTGAACTGTTCTGTGAAAACATTTCTTGAAATTGCAAATTTTAAATCACACGAAAATTTTTGTTAGTTAACCATATTTAAAAGAAACAATATTTATTTTCTTTGCAACGAATGTTTGGTATGCCCATTGGTCTCTTAGTGTTGAAACTGGGCTCTAATACCACTTGTAATTTCCCTAAAAGTTGAAAATAAAATAAAAAAATAAAAAAAATTATTAGGATAGTTAAACTCTACCTATTATGGACATTATTGAACTTGCATAATGTGTCATACTTGTTATAGAGAGAAATTTCTATGGATTGGGGTACCACAACAGACAGATTAACTCTAGAAATCAATCCTTTCCTACATGCAAGAGAAACCAAACATCTAACACTAAAGGATCTCGATTAGTACCTTATTCCGGACGGTTGATGTAGATCCACGTTGAGCTTTTCCACTCCCGCTTGTATTGGAAATTTGCTTCCTTAACATTCAGAAAACAAGACAAGCATTCTATATATAATTGTGTTAGACCTACTCTAGCATATATAATCAATAACATATAAGCATTTAAAAGAATCCATGGCCAATTACTCATTTAAATGCACATTATTGAATAAGAAAAGATATTTCTATTGATATAAAACAGAGATTACAATAGTGACAACCTCTGTCAGCATGTCTACGAATTGGAGAAACTGAGTCCCCCACTTGGGCCTCCACCACTTCAATCCTCCATCTCTCGATAGAAATATCACAAGAAAAAGGAAATATTAGGAAGAACACAAAGTGCTCCAAGGGAGAAAGGGATGCAGACTCAAGTATAAGCTCTAGCAACAATGGACTATAGTTTTCTTGCTCTTTAATTCCTCCCCTTTCAATGTATCCAAAGGGTTCCTTATATATCTCTTCAATGGGATAATGGAAGGTTGAATCTGAGTGATCTCAAGGCATATGGAAGGCCAAGAGACAAGTGATTTGGATCCTCATCAAGGAAAACTCCAAAATCATTTGGCCTTTTTGCACACATCTCGATGTATGCGGGTTTAAGGGTAAAATCTGTGTATATACGCGAGAAAGGGATTAAACGTCATGTATGGAAATTATTGCGTGCTTTTGGGGATGATATTGGAAACATAAAAGGTACAAAAATATTCCATGGGGTCTAAAGAGTCTACAGAGGGAAGGGGGAGGCCATAAAAGTGTGATCCACCATCAGTGGTAAAATCAGCTATAACAAATGCCCCCTAATGTGTGAGGTCAGAGGGGTTATATGATGGATGAAATACATTATAAGTCCATCCCAGAAGTGGAGTGATGAAAAACCCATTGGAAGAACCAGCCATCCAATCAGTAAAGTAGATATAGCAGTCTCGAATACATAAGAGTACAATGGCCATGAATGGGCATGATACAAAATATGACATGTGTGGTCATCGCCACGTACAATATAGATATATCAGAATGTCCATGATAAAGATATACATAGGATGATGGTTTCCATGTAGGATGAAGATATATTATGGATCAATATCTCCAAAAAGGCTAGAGATATCTGACATATACTAGAATCAAGTCATGAGAGATGAAATCTAATGAACATTGGCACGATCAAGGAGGTAGCATATAGGATATGCCACCATTCTGGAAGGTCTTCTAAACAAACTGCTATGAGTACATGTCCTACTATGTGAATAGAGGTGTCGAGGTCGAACATAGTAGTCCATCATCTGATTACCGGTCATTGATGTATACTGTTAATAGACGTGAGACCACCCACCAATAATGAAAATGGGAATTAGGGTACTAGAGTGCAAACTAATAGGTGTGAATAAATGTGTTGACGTCGAACACTTAAGAGAATCCATCGATCAGGGGACATTGATGTATTCCCAAAAAAAATATCGATGGAGAGGGAACCTGCAACTGATGACTCCATGTCTCAAGGCACTCAAACATGACTCTAGATTCCTATCCCAGAATAAATGATCTAAAGTCGATGGGATGAAATCCGCTGGAAGGAGGGCATTAAGGAATCCCCCATCATCAAACATGAGGTACTCAACAAAGATATATAATGTGGAAGAACTCGACCATAATGTGCATGAACCAGTAACTGCACCGAGAATGGCCGATGTGCAAAGTCAAGACAACTGAGGAATGGATGACTCAGGTTTCAACTTCCTTCAAACAAGAGCATAAAGGCGAATGGTGACTGAATGTAGGAAGCATATAATTGATATACAAAACTTGGACATCTCTGCGACATAGGAGGCATTGACAGAGGCTCCATAGGGACTGGAAGCTTAACCAGTCGGTGGATATAAACTCAAAGAAATGAGTACAACTCCTAAAGTCAAACTACTAACCCAACCAATGGATGTGATATACAGTGCTCTGTTCAAAGGAGACACGACTCGACTGCTGGAAAAGATAACATCTTTTCTTGTCTGGATTTTTGGTTTTTATTTTTATTTTTTTCGACTTTTTCAAATATTTGGAAATCTTGAAAAAGAATAAAATCCATTTATAGTTACAGACTAGGAGGAGACAAGTTTCAAGGGACAAACAAACTAGTTCCAAGCAACGAAACATACCTATGCTCAATGCAAGGACATACATGTAGGATAGTGACACTCGAGGGAAAGTCCCCTCCCAATAAAAATTGGGAATCAAGATGCAAAGGATATATAAAATGGCTCTGCGTGGCTAGACATGAGACAAGCTCAGGCTATATAGCTTATAATCAAAGTCAGGGAAGCCGGAATAAGTCTCAATGAGGCAAGCAAAACTCATGATAATGCAATTACAACTTGACATAAGTGAATCCTGGGGAAAAAGGCAAACACAAATATCAAGAGGAATATGAGGCTCTTGCTCAAAGTCATGGTGATACTATACAAAGGAATCCCACAACCTAAAGGAGGCAACACAAAATGGGCACCAAATGCAACAAGGATCTAACTAGGGCACCCATGTATATGAAAGCTCTACCATTCGCATAGTGTCACTTATAAAAGCAACATGCAGGTTTTGTGACACCATGGAATGGGTTCGTACCTAAGGTTAAAATGGAACGGTCATAAGGAAATACATAATTGCAAGAGGATGTGATATCCTAACCTATATGCCAGTTGAGACATAATTCCTGTGATACAAATGAATGGGTCGAAACATCGGAGAGAGTGTACAAAAATTGGACTCTACATGACAACCATATTAGTCCAACACAAACCAAAATAGTCAATAAAGAATCCAAACTAAAGGATATAGGGAGGAATGATCATGACAACTGCACCCAAAGGAAACAATGCGGGGAACAATGGGACCTAACACAAAAAGTAAGTTGTATACCCAACATTCATGCATCCACTACCACCCCCATGAGGGTGACCACTGGTGTAAATACTGAGCGAAGGGAATAAAAATCCTCCACAAATGGAGTAGAGAATGGAATATGACCATTCCCAAATTGGTAAGGTGTTGTGATGCCCCCAAGTATGACACCAAGGTCCGTACTAGGACCAAGGACGGGTGATAGGATACTAGGCATGCCGAAAATAAAAGGACCCAAAATCAAGAGAGCATAAATATACTCAAGTAACCACAATCCCAAAGGCCAACTAGCGTACAAAGAGCACACTCCTAAGAAAATCTACAGCCAAAATACAAGCAAACCAAGGGGAGGATATGTGAGCTCCCGAATGTAGCAGGTATGTCTTACCTAGGAGAGGCTCAAAACTTCCATACACTACAAGCAGAAGTACGTAACCAATTATTGTGGCCCTCAGCTTCAACACATATAGCGACTGTGTTGTCTAACCCCAACCTGGCTAGGACACCTGTAGAATAACCCCTGTGAAGTACCCCCTCAATAACCTAGGTAAGGCCACTAAGGTCACGTTAATATAATCAATGCTAAAGTGGATAGTCGCAGGCAGGATAGACCATATGGGCAGGGTAGAAAAGCCTGAAACTCTCAAAAGAGCCCCCATATACGAATACAATCCTGGAAATATCTCCAATGCTACTCAGTTATGACTAGGGATCATCCCAATCAATAACCACTCACATTGCCTCGTGCTTAAAACCCTTGTAAGAGGAAGATCCTGAGAAACACTAATTATACCAAGGAATTTCACACTCTCACCTGGACAGACACATACATGTTGTTTTTTAGTGTTCTTCGAGAATTGAATCACAATGAACTATTCCAAGACTCTAAAACCTAATCTTGTTGATGCGCCTTATAAAAGAAAAGAGTGTAATTCTTTTTATTATGCGTTTATTTTAATTGGCTGTAATTACTCCAAGGGAAATTATTGTGCAACTAATGAAGTTATGGATCAACAGTAAAGTAAATATGCACACCATAAAAAACAATGCTAAGTGCAATATTTGTCAAATGAAAAATAGGGTATGCCACTACATGATATGCATAAATATATATTCCTTTCCAAATGCCAATGCAATCCTTCCTATATGAAAGCCTAAATAAAATTCTCATCGAAGAAATCCAATGCAAGTACCTCCTCAAATCCATATCTAAAATGCAACTAAGAGTGCAACTACTTTGTATTTTTCCATATAAAAGAATGAAAAATGTAATTAATGTAATTAATGTAATCTAAAACTCTCAGTCTCTGCAGCAAGTATAAAACACAAGCCCGGCAAAGACACTGAGACAAAAAAGAGTAATGCACTAATGGAAAAACAAAAATGATAAATGGATAACACTACTTTCAAATAAAAATCAATGAAAAATCAGTCTTTGGTCTCAAAAGAAGCATTCAACAGACAACATCAGACCCAAGGAAGACCTAGCCATACTCACATCCCACCCAAGAACTTCCCACAACATGAAACTCACCAAAAGGGAGGATGTACATGACTGTTTAAAGAACAGCTACGTATATACATGACTTTTGGCCAAAAAGCTGCATGTATACTTGGATTTTGGCCAAAACCCTATGTGTATACGCAACGTTTGGCCAAAAATCTGCGTATGTACACGACTTTTGGCCAAAAACCTCCGTATACAGAGAAGACAGTGGTAAAAAGTAGGCCAAGGGTCAAACCAATAAAGGGGAGTGTCAATGGATTAACATACTATAAAATGCAACACAAAAACAAGGAGAAATAAAGAGCAAGTCAAGAATATCAAGCACATTGTGCCCCCAAACCCCCAAATAAAAATAAGGAACGTCCTTAGCGGAGTCACCAATTCTGTTATGGATATAAATTCCTATGGATTGGGGTACCACAATAGACAGATTAACTCTAGAAATAAATCATTTCCTATATCCAAGAGAAACCAAACATCTAACACTAAAGGATCTCGATTCATACCTTATTCCAGATGGTTGATGTAGATCCCCATTGAGCTTTTCTACTCTCGCTTGTATTGGTAATTTGCTTCCTCAACATTCAACAAACAAGACAAGCATGCTATATATAATTGTGTTAGACCTAATCTAGCATATATAATCAATAACATATAAGCATTTAAAAGCATCCATGGATCAAATACTTGTTTAAATACATATTATTCGACAGGAAAATATATTTCTATTGATATAAAACAGAGATTACAATAGTGACAACCTCTGTCAGCACGTCTGCGAATCGAAGAAACTGAGTCCCCCACTTGGGACTCCACCACTTCAATCCTCCATATCTCAATAGCAAGCTCACAATCAAAAGGCAAACTTGGGAAGAACATAGAGTACTCCAATGGACAAAGGGATGCAAACTCAAGTATAAGCTCTGGGAATAATGGACTATAGTTTTCTTGCTCTTCAATTCCTCCCCTTTCAATGTATCCAAAGGGTTCCTTATATAGCTCCTCAATGGGGTAATGGAAGGTCGAATCTGAGCGATGTCAAGGCATATGGAAGGCCAACAGACAAGTGATTCGGATATACATCAAGAAAAACTCCAAAATCATTGGCCTTTTGCAGACATCCTAATGTACGCGGGTTTAAGGGTCAAATCCATGTATATACGCGAGAAATGGATTAAAAGTCGCATATGGAAATTATTGCATGTTTTTAGGGATGATCCTGGAAACATAAAAGATACAAAAATGGTCCATGGGGTCTAAAGAGTCTGCATAGGGATAGGGAAGGCCATAAAAGTGTGATCCACCATGTGTGGTAAAATCAGCTATAACAATACTCTGTTGTATTATTTATTTCTTGTAAGCTGTTCTTACCTCCTACTTCCTTACTTTGGTTATTATTATTACTGTGTTTACTGTTTCTACGATGGTTTCGTAATGTTGAATTACTATGCCATTCTTATTGCTATGCATTGATGTCTATCTTAAATACTTTGATTATGTACTTCACTATTATTTTACATATGCTTACCGTTCTATACCTCATTCTAACTTAGCTTTGTTTTTTGGACCCAAATGGGTGGAGTGGTTGCACTAGTTCTCCCATGTAACTACCTAAGAGGTAAAAGTTTCTACTTGTCTACTAGGATTACCTAGTTCTTTTGAACTAAGGCACTCTCAACCTATTTATATGCAGGTGTACTTTAGTGATGAAAAACTTGTTATAGAGTACTGAACGTCTTGATCACTAGTACTCATACTTGCAGCTAGTGACACCTACTAGTTGTTATTATTGTTCCTTACATACTCAGGTTAGTCGGAATTGTGGGATCCCAATGTAAGTTTTGGCTCCACGACAAGGTTTGGTCATGGTGTAGTTTCATTGCTTTCTCTTTCTTCTCTACGCATCATGGTGAAGGCAACTTCTAGGTTAGCAGAAGGTATGGTTTCATTTCGGTTTCGCAGCATGTTGTTGGTTTGTGGATATCATGATTTCATACTCCTCATCCATATCCTTTTCTTGTGGTTGGATGTGACAAGTTTGGCGAGGAGTGGCATGGTTCAAAGCTCAAATATAAGTCATGGGTGATGGAATACCATACGGTAAGCCTGCTAACAAGTCGTTAATTGTCACCTTTTGCCTTTAAGACTAAGTTTATCTTCATCGTGGTTGGGGCTTAATGGAGTTTGGTTCCAATAGAACTCTGCATCGTCTGCAGCGACAGAACTTGGGGTTTATTGTGGGGTTTCGTTGGCCATCGGGTATGGTTTTAATGATTTGGGTTTGTAATTATTTATGGGTTGTTTAGCAGCGAGGAGAGCCTTGGTAATTTTGACACGCTCTGTGTATTTACTTAATGTTTGGTTATGTTGAAAACAATCGCAACACCATTGCTTACAATGGTGCAATGTTTGATGGTAGCGACTGTGTAAACTTGGTGATGGATTTATAAGTCTATTTATAAATGTATTTATGTTGCATTTATTTCAATGGTAATTATACTTGTGTTTTATGTGGCATTCGCCTTCGTGGATTGGAATGTGTAGATTTGATTCCACTACTTGCTTTAGTTATAGGAATGTAAATTGGTGACAACGTATGGTTTGGGGCCATGCCGTGGATGGCATGAGCACTCTCCATGGTAGCTATGATAGCTTAGATGGGTGAATTCTTACTTTGATATTATTTAATGCATATTTAGAACAAAAGCAGAGAAGACCGATGGTGTAAACCCTGTGTGGGTAATCTTTGTTGAAAGCATTGAAATTGTTATTTATTTTTAGTTTGTTGATGATTTATTTAATGGAGTTGAGGCTTTGGATTACAACGTAGGTGAATGTAAGGGTCTTATGAACTCTATGTTAAGAATTTTTTTACTATTTATAACCCACATACAAACTTTATATAGCATGGCTTTATAAAATGTAGAAGGACTGTACAAGATTTGAATCCTTGTCGTTGTTTATAAAAAAAAATGAGGTTTTACTATATATAATGGTTGCGATTTGGGGCTTAAGTTCCCGCAAGATTCAATCATGCAATCTCTTATATAATTACTTTGTATTGTTTAAATTATTTACGGTGTATTTTAATGTTCTTAGGATTTTTAATATAAGGGCCATTGTGTTTTATGGTATGCGATTTTCCATTTGAAATGTCCTCACGATTTGATCCTGGGATCTCTTGTTTAAGTAAATCACTTGTAAATTGACATCGTAGTGATACTATGATTATTATTACATGGTTGTTGTAGGTAATATTAAGACATGCGATTTATGTTTATGTCGATTTTAATATGATATATTTGGAATTTGTTATTTAAGCTACTGCTTTGTAATGTTAATAAATTTATTGTTTATGATAATATTTAGTTTTAATGGGGAAATGATTTGGTTAATGGCATAGTTTTAATTATACAGACCTTGAAATGTATGAGCTCGCTCTTATCCTAGCTCTAGTATGTGATGTTGAAATGTTATCCTTAGATTTAGTTATAGTTTTGATAGATTAGAAATTTAATTATTTTTCATACTTGTTAATATATATGTATATATATTATATATTGCTAGGTTCTTTTATTAAATTTACTGTAGTGGATAAAAATAATTTAAACCTATATATGAACTGGTCTTTTTTTTAAATATAATATTCCTTCGCTGAAAATATGAAATCTGTCAGTAGAGTATATATGTAATGTCCCAAAAATCGGAAAAAAATAATTATAGGCTAGTAAAAACTACCTGTACGAAACATTATTCACTTGCAGAACTCTATCGTAAACTTCATGTACCTCTGTTTATTCATAAGTTGTTCTTACATTTTGTCTTTTACTTTCAATCCTTATTTTTAATGTAATTTACTTATGATGTTGTACTATTGTTTACTACTCATTCTTATGTTTATACTTTTGTTGCTTATGTGTCGTCACTGGATTTATATGCTTCGTCCTTTTTGCATTGTCGCACTTGTTAATTATGGAGTCCTAACTTAACTTTGTTTGTGGAAACAAAGTGGGCGGAGTGGATGGACTCGTTCTCCCATGACGGTTTGAAAGGTATATATGTTTACTTGTTAGCAGGCTTATTTAGTTCTCTGAACTAAGGCACCTGTTTTTATTTCACATGTATTTCATACCTTGCGATGGGGTCCTGTTTAATGAGTACAGAAATTTGTGACCTTAAAGATCATACTGTTGGTTGAATTTGGTTCTTCTACCAACTCTGAATTATAACAGGTATAATTACTATTTTTAATTCATTATTTATTTGTATCTCATCGTTTATATATCTTAGTATAATGGCTTAAAACCTAAAGTTTTCATGTTATGTTTAATGTGCAAGTCTCATGGCTTATCTTGAGACTAGCGGAGACTAAGACTTGTCCAAGCACTAAACCTTAACATTGTAACACATTATGCCTTTTTATAACATATACATTGTAATTTTTTACCTTGTGTTGTGAATAGGGTGGTGAATATATATCATATGGTTGAACCATATGTTAGCAGGGTTTTAAGATTTTGCATGAGAAATGGAGGCCATGTTTATTCAATGAAACCTTACTATGGAGAGTGGGTTTGGTATTTCATTAATGGACACCAGCTAGTGCATTAATCCCATTAATGCACTTGGGTTTCGTGATAGCCCAAACTTAGGTTGGGCTCATGATGGATTTTCCAATTCACTTGTCATTTGGGGTTTGTGTATTCTGGCTCTGCGCAGGGAGAAAACATGGAGACGACCCTTGGACCGTAAGGTAATATTTGTTATGTGTTCTTATGATTACAAATCGTTTTTCTTTAAGGTTCTTAATGTTTTCATACTTGTCATCCCTAGTTCTGCTTGGTGTTTACAAGTGTCGAAGTATAGTAGAGATCATCCTAGGTCCATCTTAGTCATCGTCTTGAATGTAGAGCCAAGTTGCAAGGTAAGCCTTGCTTAACAAGCATACGCTTGTTGCCTCTCAACATGTCTGCGAGTTGTTTCTTCGTTTGGTTTCGGGGATTCTCAGTGGGGTTTGTAGTTTGCCTTCAGGCCTATGATTCCAGACTTGGGTCTTATTAGTTTGTTATGGCATTTGATCCATGAAGTAACTCATAAGCCATTTGGATTTCCGTAAATAATTTTGGGTTATGTAAATCGTTATTTTGATTTGCGCCTTTTAGCCATGGGCTACACCATTACTTGCAATGGTGCATTATCCCATTAGCATGCCTGTGTAACTTTGTTTTTGGTCTTAAATGATGATTGTGTAGAAAACATGATACCCACTATGTAAATGGATATAAATATTGTTTGCAATTGATTATCATGGTTATTATTTTACGCTATGTATAAGAAGATTCTATTCTGCAGTTTTGGTTTGTTATGGTAAATTTACATGGGGCATTCGCCTTCCTGAAGGTTCTATGTATAATGGCGTTCCTTAGCTTTATAATATAATACATTGACAACATGGGTATAGGCCATGTCGTGAATGGCATGAGCCTTTCCCTCAGTGTTGTGATAGCTTAGTGTAGGGTTTTAATTATTGTTATTGGTTCTTATGCGATGTGGATTGTGAAGAGCCATGGGTGGGGAACCCACGTTGGCCAATGTTACTGTAGGGTTATTTTGGAAATACTGTGTGTTAAATTTAAAAACATGGCCGAGGCAGTGAATGTATTTAGGGTCTTACGACCTCACTGTTAGCATATGCCTTTGTTTATTACATAGAATTTGGTGTATTTATAAATTGCAGCCCGCATACATTAGATGTATAGTGTGGCCTGTGTAAATATGGTTATATGATTTTCTTACTGTTTGTGTATAAAATACTATGGTTTGTTATTGTTGTTTTTTCCTTGGGTCTGGACATCCATACGAATTGATGTCATGACCTCTGTTGGAAAAATGGGTTTTAATTATTAGTTGTTTAATGTTATGCGACGGTTGTGTGTAGATTTAGATGGGACCTTTAAAAACTTTATGTTTTATGAAAAGGATGACTCTAATAATAGGATTGTAGGCTATTTCATAACAATGAGTTATATAGAGGGATGCGATACTAGATTGAGAGATTAGAACTGTGGATTTTATATAATAATATAGATATTTGGTATTGCACCACATGGATGGTCACGATACCTTCTCTTTTTGGTTAATTATGATTATGTTTATTTAATAGAATTTTATGATATTTATTTTATACTTGTTGAGACAGACCTTGAAGGTCTTTGATGATTTAGTTTAGAATATTTAATTATGTACTTTAGTTTATAAGTAATATAATTAGTATATTAATTATAAAACTATTTGAATACTATTATATATATATATATATATATATATTTAATGTGTACTTCTGAACTAATTTTGAATTTAAAACAAGCCTCTGCTGACAAATGAAATATGTCAGCAAAGTAATGCAACATGTAGAAAAATTATATGCTAATTGGTAGCAAGACCTAGATATAGTAAACATAAACTAAGCATGGGAATATTACAGAACTCAACTTCAAAGTACAAACCCTGGTAATGTACAACATATAATAAAATTTATAGCCTAAGCTTAGTATCAAATAAAATACAAACCCTAGGAGATTCTAACCAGAGAATCCTAGACATAGGGTTAGGAAATGCATTGAAATCATTTACCTAGTATATCCAGCAATTAAATTTAGAGAAATAGAATAGGTAGTCTAGGGATTCATACCTGAACTTGATGCTCTACTAATGGCTGAACCTACACACTTAAATAACCAGCATTAACAATTCAATGCATATCTAACATCTTTTTGATGACCAAATCACTTGGGAACTACCACGTTCCACCCAACTGTGACCCGAAACCGTTCCTAGTTTAAATCCGGACCCCCCCGAGCTGGAATCCAACATGCAAGTAGCTTAGAGATCCTAAGGTAGGGTTTTCTAACTCATATTCAGTTCTGAATCCATTTCTCCTTTTCCTTGCAGGAAGAAGAGTTCTTCAAGAAATCACTTGAGAGCAAAAAAAGGAAAAATAAAAATTCTACCAGATAAAAAAGCAGAACCCCCAAGCTATTCCTTGGCTTGAGTCTTTATAGATGGATTTTTTATTCAGAGGGACAGTTAAATCAAGAAACCTTGGTTTCTTGATTTAATGTTTTTCAATTACTTTGGGTAATTATTAATATTTTAACTTAGGAACTATATACTAGTTCCTAGTTGGACTTTCATAGACATTATACTATTTATTAATCTTTAATAATAAATAATAATTGATGCGGATTCTCTTCTTTCTTTCATTTATTTATATTTTTAATATATTTACTTCTTTATACATACCATGTATAAAGTACATAATAATATAATACTTTGTTAACATTTGTCTCTAGGCATCATATACCATGATCCCTAGACTTAATGACACTTCTTCATTAAGGTCAAGTACTAGATGGTTTAGGACCAAGGTATACTAGGCTAGGCAACTCTAGACATCCTTGCATTTTGGATTTTCCTCGTATAATGTGCTAGCTCTTCAGTGCTTTGATGAGAATAGAAAAATTTGAAATTTCATTCAGTTACTTATAAATAAGTATGATGAGATCAATATTTTTCTCGAGTCATTTTCACTCAGAGGTTATTAATATTATTTTCAGTAACCCCTACCACTTACCAGATCCCATACTCAATACTTTAGCAGGGAGTTACAATTCAGTACAATTCCATAGCTTCTCGCTCAACACTAGTGCTAGGATTTACTTGTATGATACACCTAGGGATACGATGGCCAAGGATCCAATCCTCCAGAGCTTATGCTCAACATAAACATGGAAGGATCCAGGGCTTCTTTCTCAACACAAATCATCTATCCCTCGAGTGCTCTAGAGATCCTCGCTCAAAACAAAACATCTCATCAAGCATGTGCTTCACGGTCCACGCCCAACACAAACAAGCATATACATATATAATCAATAATTATCTTACACGCAATATACAAAAAAAATCATCATGTTCATATGCAGTGCGGTCGTCAACCCAATATAAAAATAAAACATCCAGATAATCATCATAATCAATAGGCACATGCCTATAAGCATTAGGTCTGAAATTCAGGATATTACATCCCTCCCCGCTTAGAACAACATTGTCCCTAGGGTTTTAGGGACTCATAACGATATCATGAAACAAGGAGGGGTAATCCTTTATCATGGTGGCCCCGTTCTCCCAAGTAGCCTCATCATCCTCAAAGTGCTTCCAATGCAATTTCAATTGGACTATGGTGCGCTTTCAGAGCTACACCTCTCTCTTGTCCAAAATATGAGTAGGCTCGGGGAAAAACAACCCTTCAAGTTCCACTTGTAATAGGGACCAATCAACAACATATTTAGTATCATAAACATACTTCTTTAACAAAGATGCATGGAAAACATTATGAACTCTTACATTCACGGGAAATGTTAGTTCATAAGCCACTGGCCCTTTGTTAGCTAGTATTTCAAAAGTTCCACAAAATATAGGTGCTAACTTACCGCACCTACCCAAGATCAACAAGCTTCGTTTGGGTTTTAATTTCAAGTAAACATGATCGCCTATTTGAAAGTCCTTGTCTTTTCTTTTCTGATCCGCGTAACATCTTTGGTGGTCTTGTGCATATTTAAGGTTCACCTGGACCTTGGTAACCAACTGTTCCAAGTCCATCAACAAATCAGGCCCTAACATGAGCCAATCCACTGGGCTATCCAAAGTCACCAGTTTTCTACACTTTCGTCCATAGAGTACCTCAAAGGGGCTCATCTTTGCGAAAGCCTGATAACCATTGTTATAAAAAAACTATGCGAGGTGCAGGTATTCCTCCGACTTCATGGGAGTGTTCATGACATACATTCAAAGCATGTACTCAACAATTTGGTTTACTCTCTGTGTCTGCCCATCTGTCTGTGGGTGATATGCAGTACTGAAGTTCAATTGCGTCTCCAATCCCAAGAATAAATATCTCCAAAAGTTTCTTGTAAAATTAACATCTCGATCCGAGATATAATTTTCTTGGGTATCCAATGCAATCTAAATATCTCTTTCAAAAAAATATCAGCAATGTTCATGGCCTTGTAGATCGACTTCACAGGAATGAAGTGTGTTGCCTTCAACAACTTGTCGATGACTACAAAATAAAATAATTTTTCTTCTTACTTTTCGATAAACTGGTGATAAATTCCATACTAATAACCTCCCACTTCCATTCTGGAATTGGCAACAGCTACAGTAATCCCCCAGGATGCTGATGCTCAGCTTTGACTAGTTGGCACTCCTGACATTTCGCAATAAACATTGCAATGTCAGCCTTTAAATTAGGCCAGAAAAGTGTCTCTTGACAGTAGATATCATCTTTTGATATCGTGGGTGCCCCAAGTAGGGTGCCTGATGAAATTCTCTGAGGATGTTGGACCTAAGGTCTGCTCCTTCTGGAACATACAAGCGATCCTTGGACCATAGCAGTTCGTATTCGTCTACCTTGTATTCTTTTTTTGTTGAAACAACCTATCCTCCTGGACTTTCTTGAGGATCTTTACATAGAATGGGTCAACTCCATTGGCCGCTCTAATGTTCTCATGCAAATATGCATCGGTTTGAATCAAGGTCACCTCATAAATCATATGAGTTTGCTAACTCAAAGCATCGGCATCCTTGTTCTCCTTTCCCTTAATGTGGTTAATCTTGAAATGGTACTTGCTGAGGAAAGCCAACCATCTGGCCTGCCTCGCATTCAAATTCGGTCGATCAAATAAGTACTTCAGACTCATATTGTCTGTTCTTAGAAGGAATTTCCTTCCCATGAGGTAGTGCCTCCACATCCTCAATATCATGTGTAGGGTGATTCTACTCATGCTCTTTTAGCTTCTGCGACTCATAAATGATTGCATGATCATTTTGCAAGAAGACTCCTCTAAGTCCTTCCTTGCTTGCATTCATGCAAACAACGAAATCCCCATCGCGATTCATAATTCGTAACACCGGTGCAGTTGTCAAAAGCTTCTTAAGATTTTGAAAACTTTCTTTTCACTTAGTGGTCCATAAGAACTTAGTTGCTTTCTTTTGAAAAGCAGTCATGGGGCAAGCGATTCTCGATAAGTTCTCAATGAACTTTCAATAATATTCGGCTAATCCTAAGAATTACCTAATGTCAGTGACACTAGTAGGGGTAGGCCAATCCTTTATGGTTTTAATATTTTACGGGTCCATAGTTATCCCTATCTTGGAGATAATGTGACCTAGATATTGTATCTGCAGTTTGTAAAAATCTCATTTACTAAACTTAGCGTAAAGTTGGTGTTCTCTCCACACTTGTAGTACTACACGAAGGTGTTCTTCATGTTCTTCTTTATTCCTTGAATAAAACAGTATGTCATCTATAAAGACTAAGACAAACTTATCCAGATACCTACTGAATATGATCTTCATCATACACATAAAGTTCATGGGTGCATTGGTCAACCCAAACAGCATCACTACAAACTCATAGTGCCCATACCTTGTACTAAAGGCAGTTTTGTGAATATCCTCGTTACGAATCTATACCTGATGGTATCCAGATCATAGGTCAATATTTGAAAATATTTTGTCTCCTCCCACCTGATCAAACAAGTCATTGAACCTAGAAAGTGGGTAATGGTTCTTCATGGTCATTTTTTTCAATTAAAGCTAATTGATGCACATTTGCATTGCACCATCTTTCTTCTTTATGAACAATATCGGTGCTCCCCAAGGGGACAAACTGGGTCGGATATACCCTTTCTCTATCAAATCCTGTAACTACAGTTTGATTTCCACCAACTCAGGTGCACTCATGCGTTACGGTGCTTTGGAGTTCAGAACTGATCCTAGGGTCAGTTCGATGGAAAAGTCTAGGTCTTGTTTCAGAGGTAGTCTAGGGATTTCCTTGAGAAACACATCCTTCAATTCTTCAATAATGGGGAAATATTCTATGTGTTGTTCCCTATCAGACTCTATGTCTTGGATGTTTATGGCAAACAACTTGCATCCTTTCCTAACACATTTATTTACTTGTAAGGAAAATATTTGTCTTACAAGATCTTTCTTTGCAATTCCCTAAACCTTCACTTGGCTCCCTAGGTTATCAATACACAAGCTAGAATTGTACAAACAATCAAGCATGACATGGTGTTGTTCCAGCCATTCCATGTTGATAAGTACATCATACAATCATAAAGGTAGGAGTTTCAGGTTTACTTTCATAAGAAAACCATTCAGGTTTACCTCACACTATTTAACAATTTCTAAAAATTTTCATTTCATATCGGTGGCTAACTGTACCATCCAAGGTTTATCATGCTTAGCTTTTCCTAGTTTGCATTTGTCAACAATTTTAGGTGAAACATAGCTCTGGAAAGCACCGGGATCAATAAGTATTGAATTAGAAGTGTTCAAGATCTTACTTGCTATCTCAACCATCATAGCTTGATGATCTTCCTGTCGCCATCCAATGTTGCATAGATACGGGGTGTTCCAGCTACATCCTCAATAGTTGGTTCTTCTTGTAAGTTGTGCAAGACCCCACCGGTCTTGTTCTTACAATCTTGGGCATAATGAGGCCCACTGCATTTCTAGCATTTGATCTGTAGCAGGGTATCATTGGCTCCACTTGCTACTGGTTTTCTAACATTAGCATTTGGCACACAAGGATTTGTACCAGACCTATTAAAGTTCTTGTTCACTTGAAAGATGTTATTTTGCTTTCTGTATGGCTGTGGGTTAGACCTAGGTTTGTGATTCTCAGAGAAGTTCTTAGACTTGTCTTAGTTTCGGTCTAGGTTCTCCTGCCTCATCTCTCCATGCTCATAATAGAGCCTAGATTTGTGCAGAGTGGTTATTGGCCTGGGAAAAGAGCACAAGGAAGAAGCACATGTGCAAGCAAAGAAGGTGCGTCATGCACACGAGAGAAAAAAAGGAAGGTCACGAATGAAGAAAAGGACCAGTGTAGAAAAAATAGAGAGGTGCACAGTGAAGGAAAATAAAGTGCAAGAGCACACAAGGAATAACAACAGGAAAGAGATAGGTGTAGAATCTAGATCATCGTTGTTTAAGGTGGCGTAAGCCTGCAGCTACGCATGCGTGAGAGCATATTTATAAGTCAGGCCGATAGTGTCATGTGTCTGGTTATAATAACCATAGCTGTAGCTTGAGGGGCGGCTAATAATGATAATTAACTGACTACATGTATGAAATCAACACTATGTGTTCATGTAAAATAGTATAAATAGGAGGGATTCAATAGCTATAAGGTTTCTTTTTAGTTGCTTTAGTTAGTCATAACGATGTTAGGTCATTTTTCTAGTAATTGTTCGTCTGTTCAGTGGTAATCCATGGTGAAGGGTGCCATTTTTGCTATACTGTTGTAGATACCAGAGGAAAGGAAGACTTAGGAAGAGTCTGGTACTGATAGGAGGGCTGCTAAGCCATGGATCTGGCTACTATGTGCGCAGACCGCTAGGAGTATAGGTAGGGTAGAAGAGAAAACTAGAAAGCATGAGAACCATAAGTCGAAGTCATAGAGACAATATCAGTATGTATCCTGTAGATTGCAAGGTGGTATAGCATTTTCTCATGCCATATGAAGAGCACCTTGGTGGTTTTTCCTCGATGGGTTTCCATGTTATCTCTTGTGTCCAAATGGATGATTGATGTGGTGAATGGTTATTAATTGTTGTCTGTATAATGCTAAATTGTTTCTTAAGTCTATGATGTTATCTTGTAATTAGTAAACAAATGTTGGAAATGTGTCTGCTAGAATAATCAACCCATAGTTATCCACCTTAGACATTAAATTAATCATTTTTGTCTTATTTTCCTAGTTTCATGTGTCCCACCTTATGCAAGTTGTCATCTACCTATCCATAGTGGTCAAACTTGCCTATTTTGACTCATGTAGATCTTGGGAAACCTCAAGGAATCAATTCTGCTTTATTCCTGGCCTCCTAGGTGCCCTTCTACTTTTTCTGCTTTATTGCCTGCTTTTTCAGTGCTTTAAGGCAATTGGGAAAGTTTGACTAGGTGAGGTGAACTAGTTTTTTGTCCTCCACATCCTCCACTCTTTTCTCCTATTAAAAGCATGTATGAGTTGTCATTCCATCACTCTTTAGCTTTCCTAAGTGCTTTTTCCAATTCATGAGCTCCATGACTAATTTGGAAACTACTTTATGCACCTATGGGGGATTTGCTTAATTTTAGTAAGCCTGCTTTTGACTATATTCGAATTGCCTCCTCATGTATTTGAATCCCTTATGTAATTATTTAATGCAGAAACCTATTATGTTACAGGGTTGGCTATTATACACTGATTTAATACATTTTAGTGTTCAGCTCCATATCCAGTCTCTTTTATGAGTGATTTTGCAAGTTCAATTGATAATTGCTGTGAGTAAAATTGTTCTATCACTGGGTTCTATTTCCACATGGTATCAGAGCCATTTTAGATCAATTTCTCTCCTTCAAATTTATTTTGCAGGTTAGACATCAGTGACTGCGATCCTTCTACTGACAGCTGGGACAATTTCTGAGCTATGGATCAATCTCAGAAGATCATCTTGACTCCTTTCAATTTCTTTGAATGGAAAGCAGAGATGGAGATACCGTTGAGATAAAAAGGCCTCTACAGGGTGACTATGGCAACAGAAGCAGAGCCCAATGTAGCTGCAGAGAATATAAAATGGCACAACAGGAGGGATGAGGCCTATGGTCTCTTGTGTCTGAGTATTTCCAGAGACCTCCTTTTCCATCTTGATGGATTGACATCACTGAATGAAGTATGGGAGAAGCTTACTAATCTTTTTGCAAATATAGATGAGATGAGGGGACATCAAATTGAAAATGAGTTGATTTCCCTGAGTCCCAGTATCTTTGAATCTCTGCAACTCTATTTCTCCAAGTTCAAAGCACTTGTTTTGCGGCTAGAACAATGTGGGATCGAAAAGAAGGATCATCAGATGGTCTTGGCCATACTCTCGAAGCTTGGTCTTGACTATTCAGTGTTTGTTTTGACCTTCTATGCCACAAATTTGACAGCTTGAACCTAGAAGATTCCTAGCCTTGCAAATTTCATGGAATCTCTCACACAAGAACAGGACAAGCTGGTGATGATGGGCACCATCAAACCATCCAAATACCAAGCTCTAGTTGCTGGAGATTCGAAGGTGGATTCAAAAAGCAAAAATAAAGCTAAAAAGCCACCTGAGCAAAAGAGAGACAAGAACAAGTCTTCGAAGGAGCCACAAGGTTCCAAGAAGAACTACAAGAAGAAGAAGAATAAAGGAGAAATAGCAAGTGCGCATACTGCAATAAGGGTAATCACACTAAAAGCTCCTGTATGAAAAAGAAAATAGACATGCTGACCCAACTCCTGGAGAAGAATGGCATCTCCCTTCCAGACAGCTCAAAGAAGAGAGAAGGAGGATCGAGTTAAGAAGACAGAGAGAGAGATCATGCATTGGATGCTGGCACATCAAGCTCACCTAGCTTCATCATTGATTCTGGAGCTTCAAGACACATGGTTTCGACCAAGGAGGCATTCACCTCACTGGACATGTCGAAAGGACCACCTATAGTACTGGGAGATGACTCTCTCACTGAAAGTTTGGGAAAAGGGATGATTGATCTTGATCATGGTCAGTTCAGCAATGTGTTGTATGTTCTTGGTCTTTCCTCCAACCTTCTATCAGTGTATCAGATGACTCACACTGGGTCCCCAAAGAAGGTCATATTCTCCCCTGATGAATTTGAGATCACAGAGATCTCAAGTGGTAAATTCATTGCAAAAGGAGTTGCAAATCATACTCAAAAGGTATACATGTTCTCACACTTCCTACCCTACTCAAACCCCTCTGCTCTTCTAATTAATGCTAATGAGGAAAGCAAGATTTGGAATGAAAGATTTGGCCACCTAAATTACAAGTATCTATCTGATCTTAGTGAAAAAGAGATGGTCATAGGGTTTCCCAAAATAAAATTTTCCAAAGGAGTCTGCCAAGGTTGTATCCTAGGAAAACACCTAGAGCATAAATTTGAGAGAGCTAGTCATGAGAGAACCTTTGCACCCGTCGAGTTGATCCACGGTGATTTTTATGGCCCATTCCCTCATATGTTCATGATTCAGGACAAATATGCATTGAATTTCATAGATGACTTTTCCAAGTATTGTTGGGTTTACTTCCTGAAACACAAGTCTGAAGTTTTCGGCCTTTTCAAAGTCTTTAAGGCTTTGGTTGAAAACCAGTCTGGGAGGAAACTCAAGGTCCTCAGATCTAACAATGGTGGTGAGTATGTCAAGTCTAATTTTATTCAATATTGTGCAGATACAGGTATTCAAATGCATCATTCTATCCCTTACACACCACAACAGAATGGTGTTGCTGAGAGGAAGAACAAACCACTGAAGGAGATGGCAACATGCATGATAGAGGCCAAAACTTTGCCACCAAAGTACTGGGACGAAGCTATCAACTGTGCATCCTATATCCAAAATAGCTTGCCTCATAAATATCTTGATGGAATGACTCCTTTCGAATCATGGAGTGGGCACAATCCAGATGTGACCCATTTCAGGATTTTTGGCTCAAGGGCTTGGGCTAGAATTCCAATAGAAAAGAGGAAGGATTTGCAGCCCCAAAGCCAAGAGTGTCTATTTGTTGGGTACTCTGAAGATTCAAAAGGGTACAAGTTGATAAATTTGAGCACAAACAAATCCTTCATTGAAAGGTGTGTTCAGTTTCAAGAAGAACCCTTAGCAGCAGTGGAAGTTGGAGAAGCCTCTTCACCACCTGAACCTATGAAAGTAAGTGAAGAGATTGTTGAACATGCTATTTATGATATGTCTAATAGTGATGAGTTTATTACATATCCTAACAGCCCTACAAGGCAAAAATGGGCATCCAAGACTCTTCATGTAGCAGGAGAGCTAGCAGGGAATCCCAAGGACCCCAGGAGGACTAGATCTCAATTTGAGGTTGGTCTGTGCATGAAGAAACTATGTTTGCTGAGAAATGCTATCTGATGGTGGAATCAGATCCTCAGACATATGAAGATGCAGTAGGATATCCAAGATGGCAAGCAGCCATGAAGGAATAGTTCATCTCACTCCAGAAGAGCAACACTTGGGAGCTAGTGGATCTTCCCCCAGGGAGGAAGCTAGTCCAATGTAAGTGGGTCTACAAGACCAAATTTGATACTGATGGTTCACCTCTAAAGTACAAGTCCAGATTGGTAGCCAAGGGCTACTTACAAGTTCATGGCATAGATTACAATGAGACCTTTGCACCAATGGAAAAGATGGACTCCATCAGGCTAGCCGTAGCCATTACAGCTTCAAAGCAATGGGAGGTACATCACATGGATGTAAAATGTGCCTTCCTGAATGGAGATCTCACTGAAGAGATATACATGTAGCAGCCTCAAGGATTTGCTACTAACCCATCTCTTGTGTGCAGGTTGAGAAAGTCATTGTATGGGCTAAAGCAAGCCCCCAAGGCTTGGTATGCCAAGATTGATAGCTTCTTGCTATCACTGAATTTTGTTCGGTGCAAATCAGATCCAAATGTCTATTTGAAGTTAATTAATGATCATTGTGTTATATGTTGATGACCTTCTCATTACAGAAATCTCAAAGGATGAGATTGCTTCCTTGAAGGGTGCAATGAACCAAGCGTTCTCCATGACAGATTTGGGGCTCTTAAGCCAATTCTTGGGGCTTGAGATTGTTCAAACCAAAGATGGAATCAAGGTGCACCAGTCCAAGTATGCCTTGGATTTGCTGAACAAATTCAGAATGAAGGACTGCAAACCAAGCAAGACTCCTTTCCTTTCAGGAGTGAAGCTAGAAGAAGTTGATTCTTCACCTATGGTAAACAATACATTGTATAGGAAATTGATTGGATGTTTGTTGTATCTTACACATACTAGACCTGATATTTATTATGCAATAAGTGTGGCTTCTAGATACATGGATGAGCCTCATGAGATCCATTGGAAATAAGCCAAAAGGATCCTTAACTTTGTTCAGGGAACAAGGACACATGGGATCTTCTATAAAGCAAAATCTGATCTTGATTTGATTGGATTTACTAATAGTGATTGGGTAGGTGATAGCACAGACATAAATTCCACATCAGAATATGTGTTCATGCTTGCAGAAGGGCCAATTATCTGGTCAATTAAGAAACAGAGTTCCATTGCACTCTCATCTATAGAAGCAGAGTACAAAGGAGTTGTTAATGAAGCAACTCAATGTTTATGGTTGCAGGGATTACTTGGAGAGTGTGGCTTCGAATCAAAGTACTCAACTACCATCTACTGTGATAACCAAAGTACCATTCGAATATGCAATGATCCAATTTAGAAGCAGAGAACCAAACACATTGAGACCCATATGCACTACATCAGAGAGCTTGTGCATGATGGCACCATTCACCTACTCTTCTGTTCATCTTCAGAACAAGTAGCTGATATCTTCACCAAAGCATTTTGTGAGAAGACCTTCAGCAATCTCAAATCATTGCTGGGGATTTTTGATCATGCTGTGAAGCATGAGTGAAGACAATATTTCCAAATTTTGTTTTACATTCCATGTTTAAGGGAGGATTTTTCCATGTGGTTTTTGCCTCTTTCCTTGGTTGTATGGACATGCAGTATGTAAAGGGTGACTAGCCTTGTTGCTAGGCCCTATAATTTTCTAATATATTACCCATAAGTCATGCTTAAGGTGGGGCATTAGAATAATCAACCCATATTTAGCCACCTTAGACATTAAATTAATCTTTTTTGTCTTATTTGTCTAGTTTCATGTGTCCCACCTTATGCAAGTTGTCATCTACCTATCCATAGTGGTCAAACTTGCCTATTTTGACTCATGTAGCACTTGGGAAACCTGAAGGAATCAATTCTACTTTATTCCTGGCCTCCTAGGCGTCCTTCTGCTTTTTCTGCTTTATTGCCTGCTTTTTCAGTGCTTTAAGGCAATTGGGAAAGTTTGACTAGGTGAGGTGAACTAGTTTTTTGTCCTCCACATCCTCCACTATTTTCCCCTATGAAAAGCATGTATGAGTTGTTATTCCATCACTCTTTATCTTTCCTAAGTGCTTTTGTTAATTCGTGAGCTCCATGACTGATTTGGAAACTACTTTATGCACCTATGGGGGATTTGCTTAATTTTAGTAAGCCTGCTTTTGACTAGATTCGAATTGCCTCCTCATGCATTCAAATCCCTTATGTAATTATTTAATGTAGCAACCTATTATTTTACAGGGTTGGCTATTGTACACTGAGTTAATACAGTTTAGTGTTCAACTCCATATTCCGTCTCTTTTGTGAGTGATTTTGCAAGTTCAATTGATAATTGCTGTGAGTAAAATTGTTCTATCATTGGGTTCTATTTCCACAGTGTCATTGAAATATACATGTATATATCAGCCTAGGCACTTTCATCTTGAGTCACGACTTGCTTCGTAGGTCTGTTGGTATGAGTTGGCTGCACCACATAGGTTGCGTCAGTTGCGAGGTGGAAAGAAATGATAAGTTGAGAGTGATGACATGTATTTTGCTCAGTATTGCATGGCTAAATCCACTCTCTAGCCATCCTATTACATTCATTGAGCTCCCTTGCTATGATCCAAGGGACTATAATCGATCAACAATTGCGGAAACATGGTTCCAGCAATTACCGATCAAAGAGATATCTCGAGTGAGACTGCGCCTGCTTCATAGGTGTTACCGACGGGGCTTGCTCTGTCAGGCTGGTATCTTGGGTATTTGTTGGGTTAACGGGCTGTGTAGAACTTGGGTTGCGCGAGTTAGAAAAAGTGGCCGAAAAATGGTTATATTGCTAGGACCCTATTAATCAAATCGAGGGAAATGTTGTGGCACCCAACGAAGAAGGAGATAGAAGACTGGATGGATTTTAAAATGCTATTATTCATGCAAGAAGAGAGCGCAGGAAAATGCTTGAGTGTAGAGAACTAGATAGAAGAATATATATATTATGATATTCATGATATCTTCTTTGTCGAGTTCCCCATTTTGCTTCATGACTGGTTGTTAATATTGGTGACTAATCAGATAAATGTTTAGAGAAGAGAGACTGTCGAATGGGGCAATCAGTTCGTTCATGAGATAACCAGCGTAAGTAACCCTATTTCTAGAGCTTTTTATTTTTAGGTTAACAGCATATTGCAAGGATGTATTATTGTGTTTGCAGTAGATACTATAACCTCATATAGTGAAGCTGAAAGAAATTTTTTCAAGGGACACCGAAGAAGATACTTGTTACATATCATTACATGGATAAAAATACTTGTCTATGAGAAGGTTATTTTGTAACTTAGTTGAGTTGCGTGGCCAAGAAGGAGGTTATGTCATAGATTACCTACTAAAAAGATGGGAAGAGGTGAGTTGAAATGTTCCCAGGAAGCTCAAAACCTGAAATAGAAGTTGGAGTCCTAAGGAGTGGGAGAATATTTAGATCTGGGAAAAGAAGGAAAATTGAAAGGGAACGATGGAATCCTAGCTTGTTCGAGGGAAGCAAACATGAAATTTGGTCCTATGAAGATGAAGGGTCTTGCAACGAAGAGGAGGACTATAGCCGGATTTAGGAAGGAACATAAGATTTTGAGGATTCTGAGGGGACATCGAGATTAGGACATAACTACATAACCCCAACAATATCTCCAAAGGTAAGATCTAGAGTTTCATCTTGAGAAAAGACTACTAATAAAGGTAGTGTCCGCAATACCATCACTCCTATAGAGGACTGCCTGATAGGATTGAGTGTTGGGGGCCTATTGGCCTGGGAAAGGAGCACAAGGAAGAAGCGCGTGTGCAAGAAAAGAAGGTGTGCCGCACACATGACCAAAAAAAAGGAAGGTCGTGAAGAAAGGACCAGTGCAGAAAAAATAGAGAGGTGCGAGACAAAGGAAAGGAAGGTGTAGGAGTGTGCAAGGAATAATGACAGGAAAGAAACAGGCACAGAATCCATATCATGGCCATTTAAGGCGGTGTAAGTCTGCATCTACACACATATGAGGGGATATTTGTAAGTTGGGATGATAGTGCCTCGTGTCAAGTCATAATCAACACAATTGTAGCTTGAGGGGCAGCTGATGGTGACATTTAACGAACTGCCTATATGCACTCGACCCTGTGTGCTCATGTAAAATAGTATGAATAGGATGGATTCAATAATTAGAAGGTTTCTTTTTAGTTTCTTTTGTTAGTCATAAGGATGGTAGGTTAGTTTTCCATTAATCGTTCATCTGTTTAGTGGTAATCCGTGGTGAAGGATGCCATTTGTGCTATAATTTCATAGAGATCAGAGGAAAGGAAGACTTAGGAAGAGTTTCGTAGGGATAGGAGGGATGTTGAACTGCATATCTAGATGTTGTGTGCATAGACCACTAGGAGTAGAGGTTGGGTACAAGAGAAAACCAAAGAGCATGAGAACCATAAGTCTAAGTCATAGAGACATATCTCAAGATCAGTCTGTATCCTGCAGACTACAAGGTTCTATACCCTTTTCTCATGCCAGATGAAGAGCACCTTGGTGGTTTTCCCGAGATGGGTTTCCACATTATCTCTTGTGTCCAAATGGATGATTTATGTGGTGAATTTTTATGTGAATGGTTGTTAATTACTATCTGTATAATGCTAAATTGTTGCTTAAGTGCCTGATGTTATCTTGTAATCAGTAAATGAATGTTGGAAAGGTGTCACTGAAATATACATGTATATATCGGCCTCGATGCTTATGTCTTGAGTCATGACTTGAGTTGTAGGTATGTTGGTATGAGTCGGCTGCACTACAAAGGTTGCACTAGCTACGAGGTGGGAAGAAAGGAAAAGTTGAGTGCGATGACATGTAGTTTTGCTTGGTCGTGCATGACTGACTCCACCATCTAGCCATCATGTTGCCTTTGTTGAGCTCCTTGGATGCGAGCCAAGGGACTATAATCCCTCGACAATCATGGAAACATGTTTTCGGTGGTTACCCATTGAAGAGATATCTCAGGTGATACTATGCCTGCTTCACAGGTATTGTCGATGGGGCTTGCTTTGTCGAGCCGGTATCTCGGGTATTTGTTGGGTTAAGGGGATGCATAGAATGTGGGTCACGTGAGTTAGGAAAAGTGGCCAACAAATGGTTCTGTTTCCAGGATCCTATTGATAAAATCAAGGGAAATGTTGGGGCACCCAATGAAGAAGGAGATAGAAGACTCATTGGATTCTAAAATGCTATAATTTCCACAAGAAGACAGCGCAACAACACAGTTGAGCAAAGAGAACTGGATACACGAATATATATATTTTGATATTCATGAGATATTCTTTGCCGAGTTCCCCATTTTGCTGCATGAATGGTTGTAAAGGTTGGTGACTAATTAGACAAAGTTTCAGAGAAGAGAGACCGTCAAATGGGGCGATCAGTTGGTTCATGAGATAAATAGCGTAAGTAACCCTATTTCTAGAGCTGTTGATTTTTGGGTTAACAACATATTGCAAGGATATATTACTCAGTTTGTAGTAGATACTATAAAATCATATAGTGAAGCCAAAAGAAATTTTTTTCAAGGACCCTGAAGAAGAGACTTGTTACATATCAGTACATGGATAAAATTGCTTGTCTATGAGAAGGGTAGTTTGGAGCTTAGTTGAGTTGCGCACCTAAGAAGGAGGTTATGTGACAGATGACCTAGTGAGAATATGGGAAGAGGTGAGTTGAAATGTTTCTAGGAAGCTCAGAACCTAAAATAGAAGTTGGAGTCCTAAGGAGTGGGAGAATATTCAGATCGGGGAAAAGAAGGAAAATTGAAAGGGGACGATTGAATCCTAGCTTGTTCAAGGGAATCACACACGAAATTCGGTCGTGCAAAGATGAAGGGTATTGCAACAAAAAGGAGGACTATAGCCCAATTTCGAAAGGACCATAATATTCTGAGGATTCTAAGGGGATGTCAAGATCAGGATGTAAGTACATAACCCCAGCAATATTGCAAAAGGTAATATCTAGAGTCTCATCCCCAGAAAGGACATCTAATACAAGTAGTGTTAGCCCTACAACTAGTGTGCGAGAAGGTACACCCCCTATGAATTGTGAACCAAAAAACCCCGACGCCAACTCAATGGGTGCGACAAATGTTAGAGTACCCATATTCAATGGGAATGGAATGGAGGACCCAAAGAAGCATTGGTTCCTCTCTGAAATTGTTTTGATCATGCTTTTAGTCTGTAAGGCATAAATAAAGAAAGTACAGATCATCATGACCTTGAGGGGTCAGGTGCTAGACTAGTTCATGAAGTTCTGTGATGCACTAATTGGAACACCACATAAGACCCCTGAAGAGATCTGATCTGCAATGATCTCTAAGTTCAGGAAACCCAAATCAGAGTCGCAATGTATTACTGAGATTAAGGAGATTCAGCAGGCCCTCACAGAAATGATGTGGGACTTTGATAGGTGGTTCAAGACGTTGATGGCTAAAGTAAGTTTCCAAATGTCTGATGTGCAGCGTAAAGAGTGTTTTATTGTTGCACTGCTACCACACATCCGAGGGTCATTAATGCAACAAAAGATTGAATCACGGACAGAATCCCTAGAGCTAGCAATGAAGTTATAAGCCTCGCCCATTGGCAATGGTGCCACAAGAATGGTGCAGATCCAGTCAGAGTTGGCCAATATGACGATACAACTTCAAGACATCAAGAAGGGTAAAGAAGAAAAAGAATATTTATGGTACACAAAATGTAGGATGGACAGACACAGTAAGGATAATTGTCTGACCTTCCTGAACTACGTCGCATCAGGTGCACCCAACCCATTAAATGACCATGGCTTACCATGGTGTCACATATGCCATTCAAGAGGCCATCACGATGAAGAATGTTTATATTTTCAAAAAGTTACTAAACAGGCACAAGCCTCGTATCATCCTATGCAGCTCCCACCTAACCTGTACCAATTGTCATACGTGCTTCAGCAGTCATATGTGCAACCAAATCCCTATCAGTAACACTACCCGCAGAACCAATACCCACCACAACAACCACACCCACAGGGAATGGGTGGCAGAAACTTCATAGGAAGAGGTGAAGGCAGAGGATTTAGTAGAGGAAGAGGTCAAGTTATGTGCTATAACTGTGGAAAATCTGGTCACTATGCTAGATATTGTTTACAGCCTATGAAGACATGTTCATACTATAAGGGACATGACCATAATCTCAAACAATGTCCATAGCTAAATGAAAAATGGAAAGAAAGGAAAATTGCAGCACCTAACCCTCCACAGAAATCGAAATTGAATCCAAATGTGAATGTTCAGATGATTTCAAATGAACCACAATACTTGAACATCGATGTCGTAACTCAAGGTGGTGTGACGACTAGAGCAGACCAGAATAAACCGCAAGAGCAACTACAGCCACAAGTGACACCAGCGGCACAGAAAAATGAGCCACTGGCTATCCGTAAATAGAAAGAAATATTCTGGGATGTACAATCAGAATTCATCATCCCAGAAGTACCATCAAATTTCGTGGAAGTCAAGGACATACTTAAATGGTTTCAACACATATTACAAAAGAAGGCTCCACCAAAGGTTAGCAAACTCAAAATGTTTATGTCAAGTTGTTTAACACTAATGCAAGATAAAGATGCTATTTCAAAACTGTAAGCAATGACAGAAGAGATTTCTGTAGAATCACAACTTCAGAAGAAAGTTAACCAAGTAAGTAAAAATTGTAAAACTAGCCATGAGTTAAGGATGACTGCGCAGATAGGTGACTATGACATGGATTATATCATCTTAGATATGGGATCAGATGTCAATATCTTAAAACAAAAAACATGAGAAAGTATGGGCAAGCTATGCTTGGACTAGTCTCCTATCCAGTTCCGACTTTCCAATCAAGCGAAGGTCCTATCTATTGGCCGATTGAGAAATGTACCCGTTGATGTCTAAGGATTGTGCACATTCGCAGACATTGATGTCATTAACATTGTTGACAAAAGAAATCCATACCCCGCTCTGCTAGGAATAGATTGGGCCATACACAATCAGACCATCATAAATTTCAAGAAAAGAATCCTCTCATTCGAAGATGAGGAAATGAGGGTAGTATGAGCTATCGATGCATTTGAGGGAAAGAGATACATTGAACTTGTCCATAATGATGGAAAAGGGGATTACCTTGACTAGATCTACAATGTCACAACTATGTAGAAATATTATACCAATCCAACATCAGAGGGAAACCTGAGCTAGATATTCGCGAGTTCATCTACATCCAACTCAGGTGGGGCTTTAGAGAATTGGAAAAATAGATTACACGAAGTCTCTATGAGAAGGTGTATAAGAATTACAAGGTCTCTGCGTCGGGTGGAGACTGAGTCAAGGGAGATACCCACCTATGAGTGTTTCATATATACTTTAAAAATGACACCTAAAACCTGGCATACCTTTGCAGAGTTGCAACAAGGAGTCTAGCAGGTTGCACATATAGTTGAAATTGCTGACAAGCACCCTACAATTGACACCCAGGTTGCGCATACAGTTGAAATTGCTGACAAGCACCCTATAGTTGACACCCCCTATAGAAAAAATGAATATAGTTAAGGACACCCCTGACAAAAAGGATAATTCTCACCAATGCAAAACAACCATTCAGCAATACAGTATAACCAGAGACCCAGAGGATGATCCGATTGATATCAGCAGAGTAGAATCAGGAGGCACATGAGATGTAGAAGGAATTAGCATTTCAAATGGTCAATTCCTCCAACCCCTAAAAATCAAGGAAGTATATATCATATCTCCAAAGACCTCAAATTTCTCCAATAGACGAGATTATTGGGATGATGAAGTAGTTGCAAACATCGTAGATCTACTACAAGAATATTAGAACCTATTCCATACAAGCTTCGCAGAAATGAGGGGAATAGTGAGAGACTTAGGGGAGATGAAAATACCCCTACAAGTAAGTGCTTAACCGAGTAAGCAGCAACAAAAAGCATGGCATGATCAATATATTACGGTTAAGCCATTTGAACAAGGATGACTTGTCTTACGATATGACAACAAAGCGTTCAACCAACCAGACAAGCTGAAGACACAATGGCTAAGGCCATATAGGATCGCACACATTACCGAGGTGGGCACAGAAAAATTTCATAAGATTAGATGGTACCCATGTCACTGGTATGGCGAACGGTAGTCGCCTGAAGCCATGCTATGACACACATAAAAGAAATAAAAATAAAAAGAGTTGAGAGGTTAAAAGATGTAGTCTAATCTATTGCACGATTGCGATAGAACCAGCATAAAAACACAAGAAACAAGGAACGCAAGAATCAAGCCACCACGTGAACTCAATCAAGGAAAAGGAAGCACAAAAAATGAGCAAAAAAAAGACATTAGTATGCAGAAAAAAGAAAAAGCGGCAAAAGGATGAAAAAAGTGGGCATGACAAGCTGGTCGACATTAAAATACAAATCTCTGACAAATATTCTGGCAGTTTTGAATGTGACATTAACTCAACGCAGTACGAGGAACATGGTGGCATAATTTCTGGTCCCATCACCTATCCTTGGCATAACTACCATAACTAGCCTAATAGGTACAACCCATAAAGTAGCTCATAGAAGTTAATGCAGACAGTGTCGGCAAAAGTGATTTATGAAATTGATTAGACCTTGATTTTCTGTCAAATGATGATTGCAGAATGTCAAGGACTGTGTAAATATTCAGCTTCCCCATCTGACACTCTATTACGCATAGTGAAAACTGGAGCCGCATGATTATAGAGCTAAAACTTACCATCCCTGTTCAAATCACACTGATGTCCATCGTAATTAACATCCCTAGTGACAGTGAGGCATCTGATTCCACGATTATCATTGGTTTGCGCGTTAACGAAGAGCAATAAATACAATCATCTATGGTACAGAAACCACAACAGCATCAGATAATAACCCCATGGAAAAAACATGCAAGAAACAAGCAGCGGTTGTGCCCGAAAGAGAGTTGAGGTAGCCCAGTGTGATGCAACCAAGAGAGGCGTCTGGAAAACCACCGCCCCGGCGAAGAAAATGAAACACTCCGACTACTCAGGAAGACTACGGAAAGGAACCTATTGGTGACCAACCAGAATATATTAGGAATGAAGGAATATTTCCACAAAGAGAGCTAGAAACAGAGCGGGTGGACCCAAATTTCCCGTGTTACATTCGACCAAGGAGAATTGATGCATAGGAGAGGAATCTCCCAAATAAGGTGGTGACCACTATGGTATCTTCGAGGATTCCTAACAACATTACCTTGCTAAAGGATATCCTTCCTAAGATTGCTAGGTTTAAGTTCCAAGACTTTGACACTCGCCAGTAGGAAGGACTGCAGATAACAGGCTGCATGGTAGACAAACAGTCTGCCACAAGTGACACCTAGGTACTCAGGCCAAGGGAATCGTCCTACGGACTTTCCCGCTCATGTCTAACCAACATGTTGTTCATGACCTCACTTTCGCCATAGCATACAAGGTAATACATATGTAAAGCAGTTACTCGCTTGCTTCCATGGAGGATTCCTATGGCTAGATCAACCATATCTTGTCAACGCTGAGTTAATTTCAAGAATCACTAGCCTCCCAAATGAAGGCAAAGATCCTGCGGCATACTTGACCAAGCAAGATGATAACCCCACCAAGCGGAAGCATAGCCTTTAGCAAGTGGGCCAGGGCTACTTGATTGGGCCCATCCAGGACCAAGGCATGCACGTCACAGCGAAGATCATATATTATAAGATGTTCCACAAGGCGATACCCACTCAATGTTCTCCAGCAGTTGTTGAACAAGCATATTTATGTGCATTGGATGGAAGGTTCAATTGGTTGTGATACCTACTGAACGCACTCATAGATGATGTGTTGCAGGCCCAGCACAAGGAAACACACAAATTCCACTATTCCTGGCTGTTGATCTTGATTTTGTTCACTGTGTGGGGTAACCCACCAAACTATGTCCAGATGGATGTCTTACTACCTTTCCTTGGGGAAAGATACCAAAATCTATCAGAAGAAAAGGTAGACAGCGATCGCAAAAAAGATAACAATATTGCATTATTTGTCCATAGAGAGGTGCTACGTGAAGTTTTCGAACAATCCCATAGAATCCACACTGCAACAATACATAGGTATGTTGCATTCGTTAAGTTTCAATCTCATGCGCATACTATAACCCTACAGCCAACAAAGGACCCAATCAATCAGGTGCACCATGTGGACTTCATGGTTACAGACGAGGATGTGGATGCAATTATTGATCTTTTGTCAGAGGAGTGGCATGGCCCACTAGCAGATCTGCTACCTACAGGGAAGAATGCAGAGGAACCACCACTTCACCAAGTTAATGGCGAAGAGCATGAAGGAGATGACAACCAATATTATCCGTTGCAGAAACACAATGAGGAAGAGGATAATATTGATGACTTAGACCATCATGCATTGAACCGCCCACCAAGTCAAGACCATGCACAGACATAGACACATGCGTAGCAAGAAGAGGTCCACTTGTCCTATAAGAAGAAGAAAGCAGACAGAACATCGAACACAAATACATTGACTGAAGATTATTTGCAGGAACTTTCTGATGTTGTTGCTAAGGTTGCACAAGATAACCTCGCTAATCTCAATATGTAGCTAGGAAAAATTGCTACCTAAGTCAAGGACCATCTCAATAAGTTGATCGAGGCCATCCAAGATATCAAAGCTACAGTGAAGGACGATACATATGGTGTTGATTCCAGTATTCTGCTAATTACAACAACAATAGTGCCACCAAGCAGAGTGGTAATTTAGAGGAAGGAACTAGAGGCAGATGTAGAGGCAAGAGAATGTTCTCATAATAAAAGCGCACAGATAGACTTCTCCAAACTAACCTTAGAGGAAGTCTGTAGCATTCAGCAGGAAGCCGTGTCCAAAATTTGGCTAAGGGAAAATGCAGTTGCTTACCAGGAGAAAAAATAGTTTAGGAAGGAAAAGCTACGCAATATCCTCTTAAAGGAGAAAGAGCAAGAGCTGCAGGGGCGCATCACCCTTCTTTCTAAGAAAGAAAAGCAAATACTAGCATGTAAGCAGAAACATGTCGCATTGGTAAACTCTATCAAGAATTCCATTGCAGCATTCCCACAAGAAGTGGGGCAATAAGATGAAGACTCACTAGTTAAAGTGACCAGGCTTGCAAAGATCACACAGAATCTTAGACAGCAAGTTGAGAAGCTGCAAGCTAGGAATATGCCAACCACACCCCCGAAGGTGCTTCAGGAAAGAAGAAGAGCAACATCTGAAGATGCGGTTAAAATCAAATAAGGAGAAGCACTCTACGCAAAGGGCGCAAATGATCTCACTACCATTTGGGGAGAGCTTCTCAAAGATTTGACAACTAAGGAAATCAGGTGGAATGCATGAGAGGAAGATGCGAAAATTAGAGTTGCAAATGTAGAAATGAGGAAGTTTCCCCTCCAGCAGAAGGTCATAGAAAATGCAGAGATCAAAAGGCTGTAGCAAGAACTGAAGACCCTTCACGAATGAGAAAGAGATAGAAGAAGAGGTAGAGGCACATTAGTTGGAAGCCAAACAGCTCACAGGATTTATTCAGCTAGTATAGAAAAAATTTCAAGCCATAATAAAAGAGATAGAGGTGGAATCATGAGCACATGTCCATTTCGACCGTGTTGAGCAGCTAAACGTGCAAGTAGAAGAGGTTGCAGAAGAAGTTGCAAAGTTTTAGCGGATGGTAATGAAATTCCAGGGAAAGGTTTACCTTGCTGCGCAGCCAGAGTTGATGATGGAAAGTAAATCTATGCAAGGAACTAAAGTCGGGGCGACAAAAAAAAAATCAAAGAAACCAATAAGAGAGTCATCCCCAATACAATGTGTGCGGAAACACAAAGTTGTGTGGAAATAATAGTGCACTTTAAACTTGCCGGTAAACCAGTTAAGAGAAAAATGGCGGAAGGTCCCAGATAGCTGGAAAGTGCTCACAGACCATTAAATGCATAAATATTCCACAAATATTTGGCGTTCGTGACAAGACATCGCCCTAGATTGATCAAGTGTGGGAATATTTGTGACGACAACTGGCCATTACGTCAATATTGATGATGACTGTCAGTATCAAAGAATGATGATACTGTTAATCATAGAAAATCTAAAAGGAAGATCTATTACACCAAAGGAAGGTCTTGTCCTAATGATGCACCTGGATAATCCTACACGGTAGGTTACCCGATGCTCCTGTAAGAGATGGACACCCCTACAAAAAACATCACTTCATTGTGCTGTTTGATCACCAGTTACAGTTTGAAATGGGATGGGGTGTGTCATGGAGAGAAGCCTTGCAAGCTAAAGCAGTTGCTACATCCTTCAATGTGTCGGGTATTTCCGAAGACAGGAATAAGAAATATGGTAACAGTCTGCAAGTTAATTCGACCCAGCTAGAAGTCACTAGCGAAGTCATCCTTGGATATTTGTATTTTAGTATACTAGGAGCTCTATCTATGGCACCAGACACTACTTCGGAAAGGACTAGAGTTCTTTTCCAATTTGACAAACTCTATGGGGTAAGAACCAGATTCCTTACGGCTTTTGACAAAGTCTACAAGGTTGGCAAGCAGGCTCATTTTCCAGCAATTTAGGCAAGGTATCCATGTGTCAAGGGACCGAGGAAGGGCCACATGGCCAGTTACGGCCTATACTCTACGCTACTCAGGTGAAATTTGTCAATGTTTGGTGAATCATTCACCTCTACCACCCTTGCTTGCGGGGATTTTCTGGTTTTCAATATGGACAAGTCTTCAAAGTCCATATCTATGGAAAAAAGGGTGGTGAAGAGTAATACGAAGAAAATATGAAATCGAGGAAGAAAAACAAGAGAACAACCCACAGCAAGCATGTGCAAAACCCGAGAATCCTGAGAGTGGTAGACAAACCGAGGTCAATTATATTGCTGCGTCAAAATGGCACACTAGCCACCCTTGGTGAAATTGGAGGCAGACTATGATAAGATGATGAAAGAGTCCTAGAGGAAAGAAAACATTATTGTTCGTTTGGATGTTGGTCCTCATAAGAAGCGCATAGCTTACTTTGTCTTCCCAAGTGAATTCAGAACTTGAACCAACCATTACAAGTCTTTCTATGGTGCCAAGAAATAAAGTGTATCGTTGTTGTAACCTAGAAAATATTTTAAGTATGGAAATAATCCACAGTGTAGGAAACATCTCCAAATGAAAAAAAAAATCAAGGAACAAGGTGCACAAGCCAGAAGGCAGAAGAAGGTACGAAAGAAAAAAAATAATTAAAGGTTTCCATGCAGATTACGCCTCCTCATATGTCCCTTGCTTCTTGGCTCACGATGATCCACATGTGAGTGTTGGGGGCATGTTGGCCTCGGAAAGGAGGACAAGGAAGAAGTGCACGTGCAAGCAAAGAAGGTGCATCATGTGCATGACAGAAAAAAGAAGAAGGAAGGTCGCAATGGAAGTAAAGGACCAGTGCAGACAGAATGGAGAGGTGCACGGTGAAGGAAAGGTAAGCACAGGAGCATGCAAAGAATAATGCCATGAAAGCGATAGGTGTAGTATCTAGATCATGGCCATTTAAGGTTCCATAAGCCTACAACTATGCACGTATGAAGGGATATTTGTAATTCGGGCCGATAGTGCCTCGTGTCAAGTCATAATCACCACAGTTGTAGCTTGAGGGTGGCAAATGGCGATAGTTAACCAGCTACCTGTATGCAGTCGACCCTATGTGGTCATGTAAAATAGTATAAATAGGAGGGACTCAATAGTCAGAAGGTTTCTTTTTCAGTTTCTTTAGTTAGTCATAACGATGTTAGGTCAGTTTTCCAGTAATTGTTCAGCTATTTAGTTGTAATCCATGGTGAAGGATGCCATTTGTGCTATAATGTCGTAGAGATCAAAGGAAATGAAGACTCAGGAAGAGTCTAGTAGAAATAGGAGGGTTTTTTAGCCATGGATCTGCCTGCTGTGTGCACAAAATGCTATGAGTAGAGATAAGGTAGAAGAGAAAACCAAAGAGCATGAGAACCATAAGTCCAATTCATAGAGACATATCTCAAGATCAGTCTTTATCCTACATACTCCAAGGTGTTATACCCTTTTCTCATGCCAGATGAAGAGCACCTTGGTGGTTTTTCCCATATGGGTTTCCACATTATCTCTTGTGTTCAAATGGATGATTGATGTGGTGAATGTTTATGTGAATGGTTGTTACTTGTTGTCTGTATAATGCTAAATTATTGCTTAAGTGTCTGTTGTTATCTTGTAATCAATAAATGAATGTTGGAAAGGTGCCATTGAAATATACATGTATATATCGGCTTGGGCACTTTTGTCTTGAGTCACGAATTAAGTCATAGGTCTGTTGGTATGATTCGGCTCTGTCGCACAGGTTGCGTCAGCTGCGAGGTGGAAATAAAGGACAAGTTAAGCACGATGACATGTATTTGTGCTCAGTCGTGCACGACTGAATCCACTATCCAGCCATCTTGTTTCCTTCGTTGAGCTCCTTGGATGCAATACAAGGGACTATAATCCCTAAAAAATCATGGAAACATGGTTGTGGCGTTTACCGATTGAAGCGATATCTCGGGTGAGACTATGCCTGCTTCACAGGTGTTGCCGACGGGGCTTGCTCTGTTGGGCCGGTATCTTGGGTATTTTTTGGGTTAACGGGCTGTGTAGAACCTGGGTTGCACGAGTTAGGAAAATTGGCCAACAATGGTATCCAAAGTCTTAGGCATGTCGAATTCAATCCTGCCCCGAAAACTAGGAGGAAGACATCCTATAAACTACTAGATATTTACCTTTTCTTCTTTGATGTACGATACATAATGCAATAGATCTATAAATCTATTAATAAACGCATCCATAGTCATGGATCCTATGTGTAGTTCGTGAAACTCTTTTACTTTTCTGTCAAAGAACCCTTTCCACATATATTTTTCTTGGAAAATATTTTTGGAATAGTTATGAACCTGGAAATACGTACTCATGCCCAATAGCCACTCTTCATTCTTTTCCCCATTTTTTAATTCACCTTCATAGTTTGGGGCTCTTATTTTTTGAAACTCCCCCTCAAGACTGTCATCACTTTTTTGCTTCTTTCTCTGTGGAGAAAGTGAGTCACCACTAGAAGGACTGTGATGATCTTCTTTAGTTGCTCCAGGGGTACATTCTTTTTCTTCTTCTCTTGGGATGTTGGCTCGTTTATGGTATGGTTCTCTTTTGAATCTATTGGTGGAGTGAGTAGGTTTACCTTGTGGGCTTCCTCCCGTCATATTTCTCAGTAAGGCTTCATTTATAGCTTGCTGCTCTTTCCTTTCGTTCAGGTTATCTTCTCTAAAACTTTTCAATTCAGCTTGGAGACTGTGTAAAGTTTTCAAAACATTAGAGTTCAGCTCTACCACTACCTCCTCTTTCAGAGTGGGAGTGGTAATCTTTCCTTTCCGACTGTTTTCTTCCTCAATATTCATGAACTGAACAGTGTAGTAAAAATTCCTATAACTGTAAAAAAATTTAAGAACAGGAAAAATTTCTATTTGAAACCAAAATTTAATATTATACTTTATTTCCTCTACAGTGATAGCTTGGTGTGCCCATAGGTCTCTTAGTATTGAAACTGGGCTCTGATACCACTTGTAATGTCCCAAAAAATTGGAAAAAAAAACAAAAATTATAGGCTAGTAAAAGGAAACCATATTAGATTCGATAGATAGGAAAGAGTTTGCACCTTGAAAGATTTGGTCTCTCTTTGCACGTGGTAGAATGACCTTTAAGATGGATCTATGCTCGTTCTAACACTAAAAAAATTTAAAGTTTATATATATATATATATATATATATATAAAAGTGAGAAAAATTAAATATAAAGTTTTTATAAGAAATTATCTATAAGGTGAACAATCTAGCTGACTTTTATTTAATTATTTTTATAAATACAATTCTATCATAAAATCCCAATTTCATTAAATACAAATTTAAAATAGTTATTTATTTCATTTGTAATGTAAGTGAGCACTTGAAGTTGATTTTGTTATCTTCCAACAATTTTGTTTCCTTAATCTTTGAGAAAAGGCATTCCACAAAACTTTTGAAAATGGTCTTCGATTCTCATGCTGGAACACATATGTTCATATATATCAACAACATCCAATTTTTAATGAACATTTGTCTATGATAGAAACAACAAGATCTTGGGACTTTGATGCCAAATGGACAAATGATCAATGTAATTATAGAGATGTGCATGGCATTGTACTAGTTTGGCCATGATTTTATTCTACTCCGAGTGAGGCTTCACATTACTTTGGAACGTTTACTTTTGTACAATTCATTTCGGAACATCTGCACAAATACATGTCTTTGAAGTGAAATGGTCATTAAAGATGGGATGCATTTTCTATATCAACCACGTCATTTTGATTGTGCCCTTTTTTCATATGATCACGTTGAAGAAAATGAGGATTCCCATGAGTAAGAATTTAATGACGTAAAATATTTTCTAGAATGTTAGAATTAGTTCTCCAAACAATGTTCAAGTGTTTGACCTTCAAACTTTTGCTAGCGATATGGAATGATTCTTTCCCATCCTATAGTTACTGATTATTTATTATTATTTCCTATTTTGTAGATGGTTCTTTCCTATCCTTTTAGGATCTGTAGCTTGATTATAGGATCTGCAGCTTGACTGTAGGATCGGCAACTCGATTGTACGATATGAAAATTGATTCATTGATGTATATGTACATGTACAATTCATTGTAATAAACAGAATTATACTTCTCTTGAACTCTGTTTTGAACTTGGTATCAGAGCCAAGAAGCTTAAATCGTTAGTACTCTACACTGAACCATGGCTAACTCAAATTCTAAAACATCTGGGAAAAAATATGCTCCCGTTATTATTCAATCTAAAGGTTCATTGTTCAATGCAGGGATTGTATTCGATGAAACAAACTATGATTTGTGGTCTCAAATCATGGAGATGCGTATTGCTGAGAAGGAGAAGCTCTCTTTCATTCGTGGTAATTCATGGCAACCTACTGAGAAGGATGACGGATATGAAAAGTGGTATGCAGACAATCAAAAGGTCAAGAGATGGTTGTTGATGTTTATGTCCCCAGAAATCATGAAGCGATATATTCACTTACCCACTGCTCGAGATATTTGGAAAGCTCTTTCTAAATATTTTTGTGATGGAGAAGATGAATTGCAAGTGTTTGTCTTGAATCAAAGGGCCTTCTCTACGAAACAGAATGGCAGAACACTCTCGGTGTATTATGGAGAATTAACCGAGATCTTTTGTGAGTTGGACCATCATGATAAGGTGATTATGGAGAGTGAGAATGATGTTGAATCTTACCAAAAATCAGTTCAGCGACAAAGGGTGCATATTTTTCTTGCTGGATTAGATGGTGAATTCAAACAAATCCATGGCGAAATTTTGAGAAAGGATCATATCCTCGAATTGGAAGCATGTTATTCTTTGGTCCACCATGAATCTGTTCAACTTGCAACGATGAATGGAGAACTATAAAAAAATGAAGCTTTAGCCATGGTGACTCGAAATCGGTCTAATCAGAACCAGTATTCTCAAATCCATCCTAAGAACACTAATGGTGCCGCTAAATCCACCTACAAATGCACTCATTGCAATCAAAATGGTCATACCAAGAGCCACTACTTTAAACTTGTGGGGCATCCAGAATGGTGGGATCATAGCTGCGATTCACAGAAGAAGATTTCCAAGAGGACCTCTAGTGTTGCGGTTGTCAAAAAAAAGACAGCGGATGGTGTTGCTAGTCATATCTCACCATTAGCAGTAGCAGCAGGTAATGGTGGTAAGGTTTTAAATATTTCTACACTTGTTTCCAATAGTGCATGGATAATTGATTCTGGTGCTACGGATCATATGGCATTTGATTCTAGATAGGTCTCACCTCTTAAACCACCCGCACAAAAAATTGTTTCCACTGCCAATGGCTCTTTGGCCCCAGTTATTGGAGAAGGGTCCTTACCTCTCACCGATACTTTAAATCTAGATTCTATTTTAGTTGTTTCATCTTTGTATTATAATCTATTGTCAGTTTCCCAAATCACCACTACCTTACTTTGTATTGTAATTTTTTGGCCTGATTTTTGTGTGTTTAAGGACATCCAAACGAGGCAAACGATTGGTTGTGGTGTTAGGCGAGGAAAGTTGTATTACTTGGACTTAGTGTCAAAGAGTTCAGACAAGTTGCATCAAGCTTTAACGGTGGATGGATCTGAGGGGGAGAAGAAGAAATCTGAAATCTTGTTATGGCATCGACGTTTGGGGCATGCCTCCTTTGGTTACTTGAAGAAATTATTTCCTAGTTTATTTGCAAAATTTGAATTTTCTAGTTTTCGTTGTGGCTTTTGTGAACTTGCAAAAAAGCCATCGTGCTTCGTTTCCATTAAATTTGAATAAAAGTCCAGTTCCTTTTATGGTCATACATTCCGATGTTTAGGGTCCGTCCAAAGTCACTACATTTGGTGGATCACGTTGATTTGTTACTTTCATTGACAATTGTACCAGGATGACTTAGGTGTGTTTGATGAAGTCTAAAAGTGAAGTGAATTTGTCATTTCGAATTTTTATAAAATGGTTCATACTCAGTACAATGCACAGGTTCAGGTTCTCTGTAGTGACAATGGAGGCGAATATTTGAGTTTTGAGCTTCAGTAGTATCTGGAAGCACACAAAACTATTTATCAAACTACTTGTCCCAATACACCTCTATAGAACAGGGTGGCTGCGAGAAAAAACCACCACTTGTTGGAGGTTTTCTGTGCTTCGTTGATAGAATCTCATATGCTGTTATCCTATTGGGGAGAATCACTTATCTCTACAGCATATTTGATCAACCGGGTACCCTCCAGCGCTATTAATTTCCAAACACCATCTCAGGCTCTCGTTGAAGCAGTTGTTGCTCCAGCTATCCCAAATTGATCTCCTCACATATTTGGTTGTGTAGCTTTTGTACACCTCCATAAGCATCAGTGCAACAAGTTGTATCCTCAAGCGGTGCAATGTGTCTTTCTCGGATATGCTGCTTATCAAAAGGGGTACCGATGCTATCATCCTCCCACCAAATGAATGTTTATTACATTAGATGTAATTTTTCATGAAGACTCCATGTATTTTTCCTGTGAGCCTAAACTTCAGGGGGAGTACTAGAAGGAAATTCAGACTCTAGACTATGATGATCACATTTCTGAATATGTGGTTGTTCACATCCTGGAAGTAGGGGACCTATTTGATGCACTGAATCAAGAAGTGGGCAAATTGGATGTGGGTGGTTTGAATTTGGATCCAAGTAGTGATGAACACCCATAAACGTAAGTTGTGGCTCCACCTCTGTTCGAGCCTCTCACACCACAGGCAGCTGATACACCAAACCAATCACTTGCTGAGGATGGTCCTGAACCATCTAGAAGACATCTACCACAACGTCACACTAGAGGTATTCCTAAACCCACATATGAACCCGAGATTTATAGTAATGTTAAATATCCCATGAGTCATATGTGTCTAGCCATCATTTGTCAAAATCAAATAAGTCCTTTGTAAACTAGTTATCTACTGTATTTATTCCTAACAATGTGCAGGAAGCCTTAGCTAACCTAAGGTGGAAAGCCGCTATGAATGAGGAGTTGAAATCCTTGCAAGAGAATAAAACCTGGGAACTTGTTGACCATTCATCAAGAAAGAAACCAGTCGGATGTCAGTGGGTTTATACTGTGAAGTACAATGAAAATGGTGCAATTGAACGCTTTAAGGTGAGACTGGTAGCAAAAGGATACACCTAAAGTTATGGGATTGATTATACAGAGAAATTTGTACCTGTAGCTAAAATCAATACAATACAAGTCCTGTTGTCTCTTGCTGTGAACTTGGGTTGGCCATTACCGCAGTTTGATGTGAAGAACTCCTTTCTACATGGCAAGCTGTCCAAAGAAGTTTACATGGAACTCCCAACAGGATGCATGATACTAGAAACACATAGTCGGAAGGTGTGCAGATTAATGAAGTCACTATATGGGTTGAAATAGTCTCAAAGATCATGGTTTGGAAGGTTCGCAAAATCTATGAAAGATTTTGGTTACCGTCAGAACAACTCATACCACACTTTATTCTTGAAGAAACACCAGGGTAAGATAACTGCACTTATTGTATATGTGGATGACATGGTGGTTACAGGAATTGATCTAGAAGAAAGAAAGGCTCTACAGGATAACCTATCCAGAGAATTGAAAATGAAAGACCTCAGCCCCTTGAAATATTTCCTTATGATCAAATTGTATCGATCTGATAAAGGGATTTTTCTATCTCAAAGGAAATATGCCTTAGACTTGTTACAGGAAACTGGTATGTTAGCATGTCAACCCGCTAATACACCAGTGGAAGAAGGATTGAAGTTACATGTTGAGTCTGATCAGGTACCAATTGATAAAGGGAGATACCAGAGACTCGTAGGAAGATTGATGTACTCAGCACAGACAAGGCCAAACCTTGCCTATTCCTTGAGTATTGTTATCCAGTTTATGCATAATCCTAGCGAGCAACACATGAATGCAGTTATGCGCATTTTGAGGTATCTGAAATCTGCTCCTGGAAAAGGAATTTTATTCACTAAAAGTGAATATTGTCAAAGCGTGGATGCATATACTGATGAAGACTAGGCTAAACCAGTCGATGAAAGGCGTTCTACTTTAGGTTATTTCACCTTTGTAAGAGGTAATCTTGTTACGTGGAGAAGCAAACAAAAGAATGTTGTTGGCCGATCAAGTACAGAGGCTGAATTTAGAGGTATGTCACTTGGAGTATGTGAAGCATTGTGGCTAAGAATTCTCCTCAGATATTTGGGCTATCCGCCTAAGCAGCCAATTTGACTATATTGTGATAATAAAGCATCATGTGATATTGCTCATAATTCGATTCAACATGATCGAACAAAACATGTGGAGGTAGATAGATTCTTCATTAAGGAGAAGTTAGATGAGGAGATAATAGAGTTACCTAATATTTTATCAGAGGATCAGTTGGCCAATATTCTCACCAAAGCAGTTTCAAGTCGAGCGTTCTCAAAGTTTTTGGGCAAGTTGGGCATGTGTAACATCTATGCACCAACTTGAGGGGGAGTGTAGCGATATGGGATGATTATTTCCCATCCTGTAGTTACCTATTCTTTCCTATCATGTAGATGGTTGTTTCCTATCCTTTTAGGATCTGTAGCTTGATTATAGGATCTATAGCTTGACTGTAGGATTGGCAGCTCGATTGTAGGATGTGAAAATTGATCCATTGATGTATATGTACCTATACAATTCACTGTAATCAACATAATTATATTTCTCTTGAACTCTATTTTGAACTGAAGATAATTTTATTTATGTTTTAATTGGGGTCGAATAATACTTCAATTTTTTTTGCAGAAGAGGCTATGGAATTTATAAGTAATTCTCAATCAACGAGTGTTAGTGACATTTATCGTACTAGATTTCTTCTCCCTCTACCTTATGATTAAAAAAAAAGACTTGATTTTGAGATAAGTTTATGACATTTGCTTGAATATCAAAATTATGGTGCTCTCCAAATGATTATTAAAGGAACTAATTACATTGGGAAGTCTTATTTTATTCACAATACTTCTCATGTTCTTTCTGCTTCAATATCTACTAATAAATTCAGATGGGTGCTCCCTTCTAGGGTTTTTGAGGTTAGATATCCATCATTTGGTCTTGGTAAGGTTTAGATGGAAGAGTTTAGGGTACCTTGGATGAAGTCACATGATGAAACTGGGCTAGTTGCTGGTGTGACAGTGGTGGATATGGGTTTGAACCCTCGTGACGGGATCTTGTCTGTTAAGGACTTGTGTCTGAAGGATATGTCGTTGAGAGGGAATTTCATGTCGGGGCTTTTGACTGATGTCCTTGCTGCTATTTTTGAATATAATATAGCTTCTTTGGGCATGTTTCTGGAAGATAAGGGTGTGGGTTCTAAACCTATTGATTCTTTGTTTAAGCCTTTACAGATGGAGCTATCATTGCTGGGGTCTTCCGATAAGGTTTTGTCTTTTGATGTCTAGGGTGATAAAACTGACCATAGAGCATCTATTTCTTGTGATAGAGTTTTGGATGTTGGCGGTTCTGAAGGTGTTCATGAGTGTGGGTTTTTGGAACGAGAGTGTGATTCTAACTACACTAGGGTTTCCTTTCCTGAAGAGCTTTATCTGCAAAATGTGCTGAAGTTAGGGCATATTAAGAGAAATTTTCTATACATTTGGAAGTAGGTTAAACCTATGCTTCTGGTGGTGGGTGAGGACATTTCCCTAAACGAGATAGTGCCTACCAACTCACTTACACTTGTGGGTTGTTTGTGTGGGAGAAAGGTCAGTTTTGAAGGCATTAACAGTTGGGTTTCTGCTACATGGAAAAATGCGGTTAGCTTTTGTCCAAACGTTTTTATGCTTCCTAGGGGTTGGTTGGCATTTAAATTTCAGAACATTGAGGATGTGGCTGCTATCCTGGTGGGTGTCTGGAAATGGGATAGCTCGAGACTACTTCTCAAACACTGGATGCTACTATTTGATCTCCAAACTGAGAGGTATGACACTTTGCCCATTTGGGTGAAGCTTCCTAATCTACCCTTTGAGTTTTGGTCTATGGAATTTCTTAGATTGATTGGTAATGCTCTCAGGATGTTTTTAGAGGCTGATTTATCTTTTTTAGATTCTCATGTTTGTTGTTTGGGGAAAGTACTGGTTCTATTGGATCTCCACAATGGTTTAACTGTAGATATTATTATTAAGAAAGGGGATTTTGTGTTTACTTAGCCATTAGACTATGTGGGGGTAACATTTTGGTGCAAACGGTGTCATAGTTATGGTCATCTGTTAGCCCATTGCCATCTTCCTTTTTTATAGAAAAAGTCTGTGTCTGTTCCCAAGCCTAAACCTGTTTGGCATGTCAAGAAATATTGGGTACTTCCTGATGAATTACCTGTGACTCAACTAAATGATGGTTTGGATGGTTTATCACCTATGGATCCTTGAAGTTTACATGATGAATTTGAGTCTATATCTCAGGATCTTTGAGAAAAGACTCTTAAACCTTTATGTTTGTCATCTATGGAATATTTTGAGGAGGGTACTTTTTTAAGCAGAAGTTCTTTGGTAGTATTAGATAATGTGGATAAGTTTATTTTGAGTGATTCGTGGCTAGGGGATTTAGGGTTTATTTCCCCTATTAGGGATAAGAGTGTTTCTGGCACTAGTTACTTTCTTTGCTCAAGTTCTAAGGTCTTGAAGGATACTGTCTCTTCTGAGGGGGCTAAGATCTTTTCTGGCATTTTATCTTCTGTGATACCTAGTGACTCTTTAGAGGTTCTTGATCGTTCTGATGATTCTGGGGCACTTAGAGTAGTGGATTCCCTCTACAGAGGTAGCATATTATCGTGATGACCCTTAACTGTAGGGGTTTAGCTATTAAACCTAAGAAACTAGTTGTGTGTATGTTGGTAACTGATCAGTTTATTGATGTTCTGTTTCTACAACAAACTATGGGTGATGTGGTTTTGTTTGCTGTTGAGTTGGAATCTTTACTATCTGGTTGGACCTTTGTTTCTGTGGATGCTAAAGGCAAATCAGGTGGTATGCTTTTGTGATGGAGATCTCGATTTCTTATTTTCTTGAATTCTTGGGCTATGGATTCAAGATTGTGTGTTTCACTATATTCGACTGAACTTAAAATGGATTTATGTTTTGTCAATGTTTATGGTGCTTATGTGGAGAGGGAAGGGTTTTGGAATAACCTATTGGATTTTGTGCGTCTTAATAGTACCAAGTTAATTTTAGGTTGGGATATGAATTTTTCCTTGGGATTATCTGAGATATGGGGATGTAGGGCTAGGATTGATTGTCTTTCTTATTTATTTTTTTAAATTTGGATGCTCATGGCCTTGTGGATATTGTTTCGAGTGTGTTACTTCCTACTTGGACTAACAGAAGAGTTGGTAATGAGAACATTTGCAAATGCTTGGATAGATTGATGGTATCTATTGATCTTTTAGAATTTGAGCATTGCTTTCATCAGTGGGTGGGGTGTGGGGGGAACTCGGATCACCAACCTGTATTTTTACAGATTTTGAATCAAGATAAGAATGCTCATAGTCCTTTCAATTTTAATGCTCATTGGCTTGTACATGAGGATTTGGTTACCCTATTGAAATTTTTTTGGGAGGTTTATGATGATAATCCTGGTGTGACCCCTGCAATGCATTTTTCTGCCTATCTTAAACGGATCAAGGATATTTCTATTTGTTGGTCTGTTAAGAGGAAAGTGCAGAATCTTAAGGATTTAGTAGAGATTGAGATCTTACTGGATGTGGCTTGTAATAAGGTGGGATTTGGATATTCTTCTAAGGAGGTTAAGGCATCTTTGGTTGTACCGGAATCTCAAAAGAGAAATATTTTATTGGACAGAGAAAATGAGGCTAGACAGAAAAGAAGGGCTATTTGGTTACTATGTGGGGATGATAATACTCCATTCTTCCATAAATTTTCGAATCATAGAAAATTTATAAATTCTATATGGAAGATTTTAGATGATGGGGGTAATATTGTTGAAGGTTTTGAGTCAATTGTTGGGGCTGGGGTTCATCATTTGGAATCTTTGTTTAAGGAATATATCCTACATCTTCCTGATATCATGGAGATTGTTGATAAATATCCTTCTGATATTTCTAGAGAAGAAAACAATGATCTTATGATTCCTGTTACCCTGAAGGAAATTTAGTATGTTTTGTCATTAAGTAAAAATGATAAGAGTCTTGGACCTGATGGGATTTCTGTGGAGGTCTATAGGGCTCTTTTGATGTGTTGGGAACATATTTGTTAAGAGTAATTGAAGACTCTAGGTAAAGTGGAAAAATACCTACTATTTTTAATTCCACTTTCATTGGCTTGATTCCAAACACTGATTCACCTAAGTCATTTGATGACTTTAGACCAATATCTTTATGTAATTTTATATATAAGATCATTGGTAAAATCATTTCTATTTGTATTAGAAACATTCTAGGTAGATATATTTCTAATGAATAGTTTGGTTTCTTTCCTGAAAGAAAGATCGATGAGGTTGTTGGTGTTATTTAGGAAGGTTTGCATACTATACATTGTAAGAGTTTAAAATTGGTGGTTCTAAATATTGATCTATCTAAGGCTTATGATCGTGTAAATTGGACTTATTTATGGGTCATTTTTTCTAAAATGGGTTTTTCAATGCCATTTATCACTTGGGTCATGAGCAACATTACTTCTGTTTCATTTGTTGTTTTGACTAATGGGGTGGCTTCAACTATTTTTAGATCTAGTTGAGGGCTCAGACAAGGATTCCCTCTGGCTCCTTTACTTTTTCTTATTGTTGTTGAAGTACTGAGCAAGGCCCTTCCTTCAACTAAAATTAGTGGGGCTTATTGGGGTATCTCTTTTGGAAATAATATTACACTTTCTCATGTTCTATTTGTGGATGATATTGTAATGGTATATGATGCTTCTGAACAATCTTTATCAACATTATATAAGGTCTTGATGGTCTTCTGTAAAGCATATGGGGTGGTTATTAATGAGGATACATATTCTTTTTATTATTCAGGATTGGATGAATCTGAGCTGATTTCTTGACAAAATATATTTTCATTTTCTGTTGATAAAATTGAGAGTGGTATGAAATATCTTTGTTTTCATCTTAAACCTTGCAGATATTTGTTGAAATATTGGGATTGGCTAATTGCTAAAGTGGAAAAGAGAGTAAAGAATTGGATTTTTAGATGGTTATCTAAGGGAGGTAAACTTATTCTGGTTAAGTATATTCTTGAGGCCATTCCGGTCTACTGGATGCATTTTTGGATTCCAGTTGGTATTCTTGAAAGAATCAGGAAGATCTGTTTCAAGTTTTTATGGTCTGGCAATAATGATTCTACAGGCTTACCATGGACTTCGTGGAAGGTTTTGGAAAACCCTAAATATCTGGGAGGTTGGGGATTGAAAATTCCTACTTTATTTGCTAAAGCACTTGCTGCAAAAAGTGTGTGGAATCTTATTCATGGAACATGTCTTTGGGTGGAGATTGCACTTCAAAAATATATCAGACCTTTATCATTGTTGGATTGGATTAGGGTCTTTGTTAAGAAAAAATAGGTATTTCCATATGTTTGAAAGCTTTTCTTTGGTATTTTGATCTTATTAGACAGTCTCCTATTTGGAGGGTTGGGACTGGTGCAGATGTGCGTATTGTCATGGACCCTTGGATTGGTTGCAAATGGAGACACAGTTTACCTTGTACTATGATTGACAAATTACACTATGCTGGATTTTATTTTCTGAAAGATATTGCATGGCCTGGTTTATCTATTCTACAGGAACATGGGTGGTTTAATGCTAGCATTCTTTCCTTTGTGGACCAAGAAATCATTTCCTAGAATGCTTATTTTGATTTGCTAAAATTCAGTCATGTTAGATTAACTAATGAAGATGATCTGTTGGTATGGAGTGAATAAAAAATAGGTAAGTACAATCCCAAAGATGGTTAATTACATCTTATCCAAGATAGGAATGAGATGGGCATTTCTTGGTGGTGGAAATGGCTTTGGAAGCTTAAATGTCCTCTAAAATAAAAAATCTATTGTTGGTTTTTATTTTCAAGGAAAGATATTACTTGGGATATCTTGTGTAGAAAAGGTAGAGAAGGACCAGGAAGATGTTATCTCTGCAAAGTGGAGGATGAAACTAACTTTCATATTGGGGTTGAATGATCTTTTACCAGGAAGGTTTGGTTAGAGATTGATTCCAAGTTAATGTTGGTTAATCTTTGGCATGGTAATTCAATGTTAAGTTGTGTGAAGAATTGGTGCCTTAATGTTGAGGTCAGGTATATATCTTTACTTGTCATCGTTTCTTGGTTTATATGGAAGGCGAGAAATTAGTGTTGTTTTGAATATATAAATCCTATGCCTTATCAGGTCTCTTCTTTATGCTTGGTTCTATTGAATTCTTATCCAGATGATAATAGATATATGAATATAAGGTTGGTTGTTGAAGAAATCATTGATAAAACCTACCCGTGGGGGTATTCTGGTTTGGTAGTAGATGTGCCACGGATTTGCTGTGTTGGTGGTTTACTTTATATATCTGATGAACATTCCTTTACCTTTTTAGCTAGTCTGGGTTTGGGTACCAATAACTTTGCAGAGTTAATTGCACTAAAGCTTCTTTTTATTTTGGATTTAAAATATGAGATCGATACTTTGGATATCTTTGGTGATTCTTAGTTTGTGATCAGTTGGGTCATAGGCAAGTACAGAATTAAAAATATGCAACTTACTCAGGTTTTGCATGAGGTTATTAGAATCCCTGATCTTCTTGAAAAAGTGGATTATAAACACATTTATCGATAAAGGAATTCTAAAGAAGATGCTCTAGACAAAGAGGGTGCAAATGTTATCCAAGGGCATTGGCATATGCATGAGTTCTGGGAAACTGAAACATATGAGTCTTTTCAAGGTTTTTAGAAGATGCAGATGTGATGGGGTTATGGAGTATGAGTGATTTTGAGGACTTATGGTTTCTTGTGCATTTCTTTTTTTGCAGGTCTTTTGATATATGTATATTTTGATGATCAACATAGACTTTGATGGAATTGATATATAAGGAATATTTTGATGGGGAAGATATAGTTTATGAATACTTTGATGGTGAAGGCAGACTTAGATGATAAATATATATTTTACGCTGTCTTTGATGGAAATGATATTTTGCAGACTTATATGTGGGACTTTATGATATGTGCATATCTGGACAATGAATATTTGAGCTCAGTGTTATATTGAATCAGTTTTTTTGATGATTTCCTATGTAGTATTGCATTTTTTTTATGCAGATTATCTGTATAGAATAGTATGTTTGGATTTTGTTTTCTTGGATGGATATAATTTGATGAACAATCAATTATGATCTTCTATAATAGCATTTTTGTGCTAATGAATTGAGCAAATGGACACTTATCATCATGTGATAGTGGATCATCTGAAAAATGTAATTTTGTAATTTTGTAATCTAGCAGTATTTCAAGAAGAAATGAGGCATACTCACTATTTTCTGATTGGTGAAATGAGATATAAAGTAGCAAGGTTACTCACTCATATTGATTCTCGATTATGAGAATAATTTTTGGAGAATAGATGTACTCATTTTGATGGTATATCAATCATTCTTGTTGGTTAAGTTTTTCAAGTCCTTCTTATCAGAGATAAGTTGCTTTATGCAGGCAATGTAGTGATGAAAGTTTTCTGAAAAATATTCAACATTGTTATCACTTTTGATACAATATTCCAACAGCAATGTGAGAATCTAAAAGATGCATCGTTTTGGAGACTATTAAGTAACGTATGAAATTTAGAACCTCATTTTAAAGATTGGGATATTCTTATGTCACGGGACAATACCAAGATACCTCCAATAGAAAGGAGTTTATTTGACTCAATAATTCATCTATTTTCCCCAAATAATTTGGTTATCCTACATAATAGGCTCATGTTGAAAGCTTAAAATTCTCCATTTGCATTATGTGTTGTTGATAAAAACGAGGTGAAAGGATAGTATCGATGTTAATGATGATCAATTAGAGCATGAATTCCTTTTATGCCCTGGTCATCATGTCATGTTGATATGTAACTTATGGGTTGAAGTTGGATTAGTGAATTGTCCACTTGGTTACACTCAAAAAAAGTTATGTATTCCTAGAACAAAGCCTTGTCTCCTTCAAATGTACACTACTGTTCTTCTTTATAATTACATCCATAGTCCATTTGACACACGTAATAAAAGAATTGTGCCAATAACAACTATTATTTTAGGAAATCATAAACAAATTCCCCTAAATATGGCCCTCGACCCTTACTATACCCAAATAATATTGTTTGACTTTATAATGAGCCATAACTGATATTGGGAATATGAAGAGGAAATGGTTGACCTTCATAGCCATCTTAAGAGTTGGATTAACAAATGGCGTGTGCATATCACCACCTTTTTCTTTCAAGATTTTTGCCAAGATGAAAAATTGTGCATTTGTCACAATTAGGAAGAAAGAAGAGAAATGATTAAACTCATTATAATTGTAATATCCAAATAGACATTTTCATTAGGCATGGAATGCATGTGTTTTCCTCAAGCTACTCTAAGTTGAACTTACTATCCCTATTTTTTAATCATTTAATAACTTTTGTAATACTGTCCAAAATTTCCAATTTTTCTATTCAAATTTATTATGTTGTTTAAATATATGGGGAAATTTTTTATGTTTTTAAGTAGTTGATGATATATTTTATAATTTGTTTAACATTTGTTATAATTCCAATTGATTGAATTCATCTTATCAAATTATATTTAGGTGGGTGTATTGTTGTATCTAAGAAAGTCATAGAAATTGCAAATAAGTGATTGTTCACTTATTGGTTAAGAAATTTATTCAAACATTACTTGTATTATAGATTATGCTTATTTGTATAAATGATAATTTGTTTGTATATATCAAAATAAAAAATAAATTGTTTACTTAATAGTTATAAAAACAAAGATGCTTCAAAAATTATCTATGCACTTCATGATGTAAGGAAATAAGAGCTTTCATTTTCTTGTTTCAAAATAAGATGAGTATGAGAAATAGTATTGAATGCCATTTATTTATGCTTTTATTCCATTTTTATTGAAGATCAAGGAAATAGTTCACGATTTCATGCATGTTTGTCATATATAAGTTGGTAGAAATATTTAGAGAGAGTGGTTACAACGGTGAAGGGGTCATGATCTCATGCTTGATCTAAATGGGTGTTCCATGTGTGATAAATATGGTTTCAAATTTGAATATAAAGAGAGATTGAGAACATATTGGAATTTATAAATTGATTTTGAAAATTCTATTTAATAACTTTATTAACCATGTTCTATTCATTATAATAGGTATATTTGATGAATTATTTTTTAATATTACATTGTTTTAAGTTTCATGTAGAATCACTGAAAATACAACTTGTTCAAAATTTCTTTGGGTTTCTAGTGAGATAAGCAAACATGAACAGTTTATTCTATGTATACATCATAAGGACTCTAGCTTGATTGAAGGTGGATGTCACATTTTCAACTATAAACTTCATTTTTTCTACAATGAGTGCATCACTCTTCCAAATTTAACATATTTGTCCAAACGATGGGGTTGATGTAAATTGGCATTGCATGTGTCATGGATGCAGCATATAAATATTTCTTAGACTATTGTTGTATATCGATTTAATACAATTGAATGTATAATGTATAATTTAAATAAGAAATTGTATGATTTATATGCTCATTTGTATATTCCTATTGTAATTTTAGTATATCCCTATCATACATTGAAGGGACTTATGTGTATATATTATATTTCTAAAGTCAAGTAAGAATTTTAAATTTCAATTATATATGTTAGATCTGAATAATGATGTTATAATTGAAATAAATATGTTAAAATTAAATTTATTGATAATGATCATAACATATTTCACAATTAGATTTCTACTTTCAACATTTTTAATTTTTCTCGTTACTCATGTTTTATACTTTGAAATAAGAATTTATTAAATAGATATTGTCATAGTGATGTCTTAGTTGATGGGTGATCATCTCCCTATGGATTTATCATCATTAAAATATGGTGATGTAAAATTTCATGTAACAATACTAAAATCATTATTTATTTACTTTAAAATAGTCACAATAAACAATCAAAATCAAACATAACCTACAATATTTTTATTGGAATTCCATAATGCCATAATGTGACATTACACTAAACACATTCAATTTATTACTTTTCAGTAACATCAAATGATCAAAAGATGACTTAATATTAATGTGATCCATTTACATTACTAAATTTGTAAAATGACAACATAATATGACATGATATTAAAGTTATCAAATAACAACATAACATATATGATGTTACTATTTGAAGATACATGTATTTTTTTTATTTATATGTACCCTCATAATTTATGTATCCTTCTTGTTCTTCACAATATAAGGAAATTTAGTTTGCATTCCACAACCTTTTTAGAAAAAATGAACTTAAACAAATAGTAGCATCTCCTACACAATGTTACATAAAATTACAAACAACCCAACTATGACTGTCTCGATTTTCAAGTCTACCTTCCAATGTATCAATGTTACATAAGCATTAATGTATTTTTTATCCTAACATTAACCTTCATAAATATACTAATACATCAAAACCACTTCTGAAATCAATAGAAAAATATACCTTCACCTTTTTAAATGTGACATAAAATTACTAATATGTCTTCATCAAAAGGGGCATAAAATTGTTGTCAACCTAGCACTTAAAAGGTGACAATTTTTCAAGTCTACCTCCCAATATCATTGTGTTGAATAATCCATCAACCATCTTATAACCTTTCAACGTGCAATCTTACATCATAATGTCACATTACTTGGCATGTCGCATTGTGACAAAACTTGTCATGTCCCATTGTGACATAACAAGTCCACGTTGTTTCATGCCGCAATATGACAAAGCCTATCCATTATGTTTCATGTTGTAAAGTGATAGAACCTATCACATCGCATTGTGACATAAAGTGTCGATTATGTGTCAAGTAGCAATGTCCAATAACCCGTTGGCGATGCTATATAGCCTTTCACTCTCAAATGTGACATAATGTCACATCACCTACAACGTTGAAATGTGACATAACCTGTCCATATTGTTTTACGTCGCAATGTGATGTAACATGTCATGTGTAACATTGTCACATATCCTATTGACCATGTTTCATTTCTCAATGTGGCATAACCAATCCATATTTATTGGTGTTGTTGTTATAATTATTATTATTGTCACGAAACCTTATTATCATTTATAATAATTATTGTAATAATGTTATTGTGCCGAGAGGCGTCTAGAGCCCAGTATGGGGGAGATCTTGTAACGTGATGTAACGTTAATAACATGTCGGCAAAAAATAATATTGAAAGTGAATATAATGGGAGAGATCTTGTAACATGATGTAACGTTACTAACATGTCGGCAAAAAATAATAGTGAAAGCGAATATTATGGGAGAGATCTTGTAACGTGATGTAACGTTACTAACATGTGGACAAAAAATAATATTGAAAGCGAATATTATGGGAGAGATCTTGTAACGTGATGTAATGTTACTAACATGTCGGCAAAAAATAATAGTGAACTTGTGAATATTATGGGAGAGATCTTGTAACATGATGTAACGTTACTAACATGTCGGCAAAAAATAATAGTGAAAGTGAATATTATGGGAGAGATCTTGTAACGTGATGTAACGTTACTAACATGTCGGCAAAAAATAATAGTGAAAGTGAATATTATGGGAGAGATCTTGTAACGTGATGTAACGTTACTAACATGTCGGCAAAAAATAATAGTGAAAGTGAATATTAAGGAAGAGATCTTGTAACGTGATATAACATTACTAACATGTCGGCAAAAAATAATAGTGAAAGCGAATATTATGGGACAGATCTTGTAACGTGATGTAACTTTACTAACATGTCGGCAAAAAATAATAATGAAAGTGAATATTATGGGAAAGATCTTGTAACCTGATGTAAAATTTGTAATATTGAATAACTAATGTAAAAAGTAGTAAATATTTTATCGGCCTAATAATGTAAGGTCATAACGTTTCATTTGAAATACACTCCCTATATTAATACAAACAACAAAAATAGTATATATAAAAAAATAATTATTCTCAATGAGCTATTAGATACGAAGAATCTCATCAAGCAGCTAGTCCATACTAGGAATCTAATCACTTAACAAGGTGAACATTGCATAATTTTAATTCTTCATTTCAGGTAACATGAATTTTTTATAGTGAACATTGCATTTTTTTTTCAAAAAACTATGAACCATGTCAGAACAGGCTACCTGCACCTCCTCCCCAGCTCCAGCTCCACTGGCAGCAGCCTCCCCTCCTCGGTAGCTCCAGCTCCACTAGCAGCCCCTTCCCCTCCATGTCCTCCCCTGCCGCCTGCACATGCTTTAAGATTATGCCCGATTCTTATAAGTTTCTATTAAGCATAATTTTGTGCCTTAATATTATGCGTGCAAGTGGAGACTTCAACACAGAATTGGAAAATATATTCAATACATAATATTCAATTGTGAAACCTTAACTTTCTATTATGCATAATATTATGCCTCCAAGTGGAGACGTCAACACAGAACTGGAATTAGATCTCACCCTTTGGTTGAAAGAAACAATGTTGAAAGTATTTTTTTCTTTCAAAACATCCCACCAAAAAAACAAAACACAGCCATCAATTGTAGGAATGAATAGATATCGATATCGTCCAATTTAATAGACAACTGAGTTGCAGCAAGACTTAAATCCTTCTTTATAGAGTTGAGTTCTTCTTCTTATCTCACTGGTTTTTTATTTTCAGTGTGTGATAATACATAAAAATATATTCTTTAAAGTTTGTCTTAGATTAATCTCATTCCTCGAATTAAATAGTTATTGTATGGTTTCTTAGAAACTGTATTTTTTCACCAAATCTATTTGTACCTATATTTACAAGATCTATTTTTCTGACCAAGACAAAAGCACAACAATTAAAAGTCGACCCGCATTGAAATTCCTTCCATGTCTAATCCTAAATCTGGTACCAAATCCATACCTGGTATGTCCAATTTTATAATTATTGAGATAACCCCATTGTATTTAGCTAAAACATATTTTAAGAATCTTTGATTTTTATAAGTAATGTTCAACAAAAACAAACAATTGTGAGAAAATCAATGGAGCATTGAATAAACCTGCAATATCCAATAAGCCTTAATATTATGCATTATGCATACAAGTGGAGATGTCAACACAGAACTGGAAAATACATAATATTATGCCTTAATATTGCTTAAACTAAATTGCTTCATATCCACAGCTTACACCACTTAAAGGAACATTTAATGTTACACTCCTCACTGTTCAATGGTTAATATTTTCCACTTTAACTCCCACCTATCGTTTGTGTAGAGGAGTAATGCCTACTTAAACCGTGAGAGCAGTAAAGGCGAGAAATTTCTATCCAATGAATTAAGGCTTGCTAAGACTGGATTGTTTATAACCTTAAAACACAGAGAACACAACAGAACATGTATATTCATTATTATCCATATCATTTATGGATTTACTACCTAAGTTTGGATTGAAATCATGAATGATTCATTCAAAATCGATATAAATTTTGAGAAAAAGAAACATGGCACTTCTCCGTGGACAATTTGATAATACAGTGCTTTATCCTTTGCAAAATTTTAATATGATGCAAGCCCAATCCACTATTAGATGTAATAATTCTAGCCGCTTTTCTCAGTTATTGTTTGTTGCTTTTAAACTTTTAAACCTACACTCAAGATACTAAAATGAAATGTGGTGAGAAATTTAAAACGTTTAGATAAAAACAAAAAAATGCCAACTTAATATAAAATTTAGAAATATTCGGGTTGAAATTGGATTTTGGTAATTTGAATATCAATTTAAATAAGCTAGTGTGGTTTTCACAGTAAAACTATAACCTCCATGGGATTGGTAAAAGTATAAAAAAATGAAAACAATAAATTAGGATCTCGAGCGTTTGGGAAAAGGATGCAGTAGCCAAGAAGATGAGAGCATACATTGCTTTTTTGGTTGGTTCTCGTGACTACTTGAAAGGTGTTTCGAAATAGCACATCAGACGATTTTGTAGAGATGTTGTATCAAGGGCACCATACAACATCTCTATCAGTGGGACGCATAGTGGAAGGATGGTGGGAGGAGGAGGGGAGGACGTGTAGTAGGAGGAGGAGAGGAGGACGGTGGAGGGGAGGAGGACGTGATGGAGGAGGAGGAGGAGGTGAGGAGACTAGGAGGTGTAGGTGGATGCACACGGGGAGGAAGCGGTGGAGTAGGGGTGTGGCATGGGAGGAGGAAGAGGGGTGCAAAGTGGGAGGAGGAAGAGGGATGCACAGTGGGAGGAGCATGCAGTGCACTGGGAGGAGAGCTGCGAGTGGAGATGGAGCTGGAGTAAGAAAAAATACCACCAAAAAAACAAAACACAACCAGCAATTGTAGGAATGAATAGATATCGATACCGTCTAGTTTAATAGACAACTGAGTTGCAGCAAGACTTAAACCCTTCTTTATAGAGTTCAGTTCTTCTTCTTATCTCACTAGTTTTCGACATTCATTGTGTGATAATACATAAAAATATATTCTTTAAAGTTTGTCTTAGATTAATCTCATTCCCCGAGTTAAATAGTTATTGTATGGTTTCTTAGAAACTGTATTTTTCACCAAATCTATTTGTACCTATATTTACAAGATCTCTTTTTCTGACCAAGACAAAAGCACAACAATTAAAATCTGACTCGCATTGAAATTCCTTCCATGTCTAATCCTAAATCTGCTACCAAATCGATACCTTGTATGTCCAATTTTATAATTATTGAGATAACCCTATTGTATTTAGCTCAAACATATTTTAAAAATCTTTGATTTTTATAAGTAATGTTAAACAAAAACAAACAATTGTGAGAAAATCAATGGGGCATTGAATAAACATGCAAGATACAATAAGCCTTAATATTATGCCTACAAGTAGAGACGTCAACACAGAACTGGAAAATACATAATATTATGCCTTAACATTACTGTATTTTAATATTATATTAATATTACATATTAATTTTAATATTAAAATTAATATAAATTGATATAAATATATATTAATATTTATATTTAACATAAATTTAAATTTAAATTTATTTAAATTAATAATTACATTTAATATTTAAATTTAACATAAGTTAATATTAAAATTTAACATAATTTTAATATTAACTTATTATTGTCTTTATTTTCAATTTTAACAATTTACTCATTACGTACAACATGATAATCCTCATAATTATATATGTGTTTTCAAGTTAACCTATTCCTTACAATGTTGATCAAACTCCAATTTTGTGTCACCGCCCACGACTCGAACTAGCCTAGATCCAAATCCTAGGCTCTATCAAGCGCGAAGAGGGATCAAATCTCCCAAAGTGCAAACCTCTGGTCGAAAAGCTCTTTGAGTGCAATACCTGAGAAGAGGTTTGCACCTTGGGAGATTTGATCCCTTTGGGCGCTTGATAGAGCCTAGGATTTGGATCTAGGCTGGTACTTGATATTAATAAAATTAAACAACTAATTATAAATATAATAATTGTCACCTTATTTGATGGGCCTCCTCTTTGTTATTATTATTATCATTTTTAATAATTATTATAATAATATTAATAATAAAAACTAACATAAAATAAAAGAGAAACTAGTCTTGAACTCATCCACTATGTGACCAAAGTTTGGAGAAAAAAAGTTTTATTTATTTCCATTTTTTAATTATTGTTATTATTATTTCATCTTAATTTTTTATTATTATTATTTGAGGAAGTAACAAATTGATTTGCATAGGTAATCAAGAGTATTAGTAAAGTGTCATAACAATATGATATTAATTAACACAAATATTACTTACATAATCAAATATATGAAATGATACCCCTTTATGTATCATCCATGGTAGTGTGCAATATTGTGAAGGGATACTCCTTAGCATGATAATCCATGGAAACCTTCCTTTCACCTACACATAAGAAGTGATTTTAAGGACAAAATGAGCAAATATTGGATTCTACAGAGGAAAAAGAATTTACACCTTGAGACATTTGATCCCTTGAGTATTTAGTAGAGCTACCTTTAACCTTTAAGATGAATCTATGCTGATTTTTAAAAAATCACTGATCCTTATTATTTTATTATTTTAATAATAATAACACTCCATCAAGTCATCTCCATAACTGTATCAAACCACTTTTAAATCGATAATCATGGTTGATATACAATGATCTATATATAAACTATATTAATTACTAAATTAGTTAATAAAAAAAAATACAATTTATATGTTTGTATCAGGTCGAATATCGCTCTATTTCTGATAAATTATCGCGTCCGTTTTACAAGATTCCAAGAAGAGAAGTTTCAATCGCAAGCTCTCTGTCTCTCTCCGTCCATTCTGTTGTACCAGAAAATATTTAAATACCGCTTGTCAGTTTTCGTTGCTTTCACAAGCGAACCTCCATCGTTTCATTCTTCTTGATTCCGGATCCTGTGCGATCTCCATCATTTCATTGTTTCTTGATTCGGGATCCCGAGCAGAGAATGGAGAGAATGCAGCTGGTGAAGCAGCTACTTATAGAAGCGGGAGTTATCGGAGGCATTGTGGACGATTTCGATCCTCTATTTCGGCTGGAAGTAATCTACGGCAATAGACGAATATGCCTGGGTGATGAACTCTGGCCTGCTCAAGTCCAACACAGACCTTGTTATTTTCAATACTTGTACAATCGTGCCCATCCCGAGATGCTGGAAACATACAACAGCTCCAGAGCACTAATAGTGGTAACCTAGCTTAAATCATATTTCCTCGTTATTTTTCTAATTCTAATATATTTGGCCAAATTGAAGCCATATTATTAACCCTTTCTGAAATCCATAACTAGGTTATGACGAATCCTGACGCTGTTGGCCGCGAGTATTTGCACTGGTATGCTATATACTTCCTGTGAAGCCAAATCAAATTATTGATTATATAGCAACGGAATCCGTCAAATAAAAACATTCATCGATATATTGTGCAGGTTATCGACGCATACTGCGGAACGCCAACAAAGACTAGGTATAATGGTTGTGTTTATTATTTTGTAGAACTAGAAATCGATCGATTCAATGCGTTCCTTAATGAAGTTAAACATGGGGTATGTTTGCTTCGTTGTGCTGCAATGATAGGGCTCGTGCAATGGGAGGATCTGGTTACGTATGAAGCTCCAAGGGCAAGATACCTGGGTACCAGAGGCAACATAGTTTTCACAGTATTCAGAGCGGTAGATCCGCGTATTATTATGCCCACGTCGCGGAACAATTTCAGTACGAGAGACTTTGGATACATTAATCAACTTGGACCTCCCTACGCTGTTGCCTTTTTCAGAATCAAGAATCCGATTGATTGAGAATGGTTATCTCCATCAATATCTAATATGATCCGAGTCAGAATGGTTATCACAGATTCACCCGGCCATGTACGGGTGAATGCTGTATGAATACCTGTGAACTGGTTACACGTTTGATCATGACAATCTCAGCAATGAAAATCTGATCCATGTTTATCATCATTTCAATAGATCGTGAATGTTTTAATCTGAAGATTCTCAAGGTTCGAAGAGTTTCTCAACGTAATTTTATGCTATTTCTGAATAGAAGAATGATTGATGTCATTTCATGATAAAAGAATTATTGCACCAGAGGTGTGTTGCATTCAACACTGTGATGTGCTTATCTTCATAATTTTATTTAAAATATATCTGGTTTTTAATTTAAAAATTTCCTTAAATTTCTTGTTATACATCTTTTTATTAAATTTGAAATTATAGACTAATAATAAAAAAATTATAGATTATTTCAACTAATAATAAAATTAAGATAAATATATATGTGTAATGGTCTGGTTCATTGGCTTATTAGCTTGATCTCCTCAATTGCTCATTCTCCTAATATAAATGGTGAAATTCTGTTTTAAAAAAATATAAATTATATAGCCTTATTAGCTTGATCTCCTGAGTTGCTCATTCTCCTAATATAAATGGTGAAATTCTGTTTTAAAAAAATATAAATTATATAGAGTTTGAGGAGTTGATTGTAAGGCAAGCTTTTATAAATATATATATTTATAATAGGAAAAAAATTAAATATAAATTTTTTATAAGTTTTGTTTTTTAATGAACAATTTAGTTGATTTTTTATCTAATTATTTTTATAATTGCAATTCTATTATTAAATACAAATTTTAAGTAGCTAATTTTTTTCTTTGCTCACTAGATAATTGCAATTCTATTATTAAATACAAATTTTAAGTAGCTAATTTTTTTCTTTTCTAATCTAGTGAGCACTTAAAGATGAGATTGTTATCTTTAATATACTTTTATAAAAACAATTCTATCATTAAATTTCAATTTCATTGAATTTGAATTTAAAGTTTTCAATTTGAATGGAAGTGGGCGCTTGAATTTAAAGTTTTCAATGTCTTTCATAAGTGCATTTCTTTCATAAATTCAAAGTAATTATAATGTAATCTCAAACATAATTAATCATTGTTTCAAAAGTTATATTGAACTGTGTAAAAGATAAAATTAAGTTTTGATTGAACCCATACTAAAATCCAATGTAGAATTTTACATTTAATTTTCAATCATAGTTAATCAATATTATTCAATGTTTTTTTCATCATATGGAAGTACTCTTTGTAATTATATAGATTTTTTTATCATCATATACATTATTTTCTATGGATTCATTCATAATTGTTTTTTTTATTATTATGTTTTTTTTATGAACTTTATACTATATTTTTATTATTGGAATTGTAATTATGGACACAATTTTTCATTAATTTTTTTAAGATAAAAATATTATTTAAAATATTAAAAGTAATAAGAATTTAACATACAATGAAAAAAAAGCATATTGACAATATATCATCAAACAAAAGAAATAGTAAATTATACTACTCACTAAGAGGTATAGTAATGACTCAAAGGTACTAATCTCTATAAACACAAATGGGATGTAGACTACTTTCTACTTCCCTTTTTTTTCTTTTACCATATTGAGAGAATGTTTTCTTAACTATGTGCTTTGTATAGATATATACTAAGAAAATGTAGGTGCATGTTCTTACTTTTGAATCAAGAAAAATAACAACTCAAAGACATGGATGCCCATCTACTTAGAAAGAGAGTTATTCATATCAATAATAACAAGATCATAGAAGAGAGGGATATATGCACATTCTTAAGAACACACACATTCATTTTTTTATAGCTTCAATGCTCTCTAAAGTAGCATTAGGTATGCCTATTCATATCATAAGAAAACATATATGCACACTTGGAAAACATGCATGTGTTATTATAAAAACAAATAAGTTTATATTGCAATATTCTTTAACTTCAACATATAAGCCACATATCTCACATCCTTCATGTAAAGAAAAATACATATTGATGTGGGGATTCAACTATTTAGAACCATAATATTATATTTTAGAAGCATCAAATGTAATGTACCTATTAGCACCTGTGCTAAATTTTGAAGTTTTTCACTTAGCCATATGCACTGATTCCCCTGCAAAGGTTTAGATCAACATAAGAAAGAGTAAGGTCTGAAAATTTTCCATATCACATGAATTTGAAGGATATTGATGGGGGTTCTAATTTCATTTTGATGCCCTCGTGCTTAGTTTTATAGCTCTGCAACTTTTCTTGGAAGCATTAATGCAAAGAATGCCCTAAATGTCTAAGATTCATCACGATGTTCACTATTCAGTCTGTTTTCCTGTGTTTATTCCATTTCATATATGTTTATCTGCTGCTAATGTGTTTCTAGTTGTATGTAAGGAATTTTTTCTATGTCAAGCACTCCTTTCATCACATAATGCATTTATTTGTGTTTATGATCAATGTCTTGGAATTCATCCTCTGTTAGATGCTCCATTTTAGTTATCAACCTTTATTGTTGCTTCTGCTAAATGTGTTTCAGGGGATTCATCAATAGATAGGTGGCCCCTGTCTCATTGGGATTCTTCTCATTTCCCCCTTTCATCTCTCAAATATATTTTGTTGAATATTAACACTTACTTTTCCTTATATTATGTAGGTTATCGCTGGTCACTATTTGATGTAAGTCCTTGAATGTTTCAGGATTTGAATTCATTACCCAATGGTGCTTTATATTTGTTTTTCCTACACTTTTTAAATTGTGAATATCCCTTCCTCTCAGAAATATAGCCTTACGAATGCTTGTTTAAATACAAATGCATATGTGAATCACCCAGTGACAAAGAGAGAGCCCTATGTGACTGCATATGATAGAATGCAGTATAAAGATTGGTTTGAAATGGTTACACAAGTGATTTTCTTACCACAACCATAGTAAAAATTACTGGGGGATAACATATTGGCACAGTTGTCAGGGATTAATTGCTATTATCTCCTTGGGGAAACGACATTGTTCTAGTTATATGACCTCGTTGAGGAGCCAGTTCTAGATACATGTTGGTTGTATATGCTCTGGAGACTCCACTCAAAGATTTTGGAAGACAACTCCACCAGAAATAACGGTGGCCAAGAAGATGGAAAACAACGGTCAAACAACAAGAAAGTTGTGCATCTTTCACTTGGAGACTCCACCTTCAAAGAATCCATTCTTCCAAATTGTCTATGGTGATTCTACTAGGGAAATGAGATCACTACAAAGACATGGAAAGGCATGGTGAAAAAATAAGGTACTCAACTATGAATATTCTCAGGGACATCTTATCCTTTCTTGTAAATTGTTTCCTATCATTTCCTAAGCTTGTCAAAGGAATTTCCCATTGTTTATTGCACTCAAAGAAAGGCCATGGATTTACCCCTATATATCCTTCTTTAAGAACTGAAAGTGTCCCTTCATATTGTACATATGATTTTGACCAAGATCCTTCAGTCGAGCCATATAAGAACAATGATCATCCATGTGAAACTCATGGTGCTACAGTTGATACTGGATCATTTTCTGAGTCTCTAAGTAGGGAATTCCAACCCTTGTCTGATCAAGAACTCCCCCTATTTCCCTTTGAATAAGCCTCATTAAACTCCACTGCAAAAGAGTATCTTGTTAACAAATCCTTATCTCCCACCACTTTGGAGCTTAAGCAATCGTCATCATTCAGTTTTGCATTCCTTCATTACTCTACAGTTCCTCACAATAGATTGATTTTGTCTCTCACACCATCTTCAATTCCTCTTGAAAAACCCTGCTATAATCCCAGGGAAGGCTAGAAGTTTTTCACCTATACTTATCCCTGCTTCTCTTGATGACCTCCCCCAAAGATATGTCCAAAAAATCAAACAATTTAATGGGGAGAGGCGGTATTCAGTTGAGGAACACTTGGGATGGTTTTCAGACTAGAAAAACCTAGAGGAAGTATACCATGAGGATATTAAAGTCAGAATGTTTTCCCAAAGTCTTGTTGGAGAAGGAAGAAAATGGTTCACAAATCTTTTGGATAACTCCATTCTGAACTATGAGTTTTTTGAAGATTCCTTCAAGAAAACATGGGCAGAAAAGAAAGACCCCAAGAAGTGTTTGTCCAAATTCCATTCCATGAAGAAGGGGGAGAGTGAATCTATCCTAGAGTTTTTTGACAGATTTATGAAAGTACATAATGCCATCTCTTCCCAGTTCAAGCCTCCCCTTGGTGCTTCCCAACTCCAATATGTTGAAGGTTTTTATAGTGAATTTACCTTACAGCCAAGTGTAAGAAAATATACCTCCCTTACCGATATGATAAATGATGCCATAGAGGTAGAAATAAACTTGACTGCTGCTAAAGAGAAAAGGAGAGAAGAGGGAGAAAGAGGAAAGGATAAAGAGCCCACACAACCTTCTTCCTCTAACTCACACGAGGCTAGTATGAACATGATGATGAAAATAATGGAAAATTTGATGGAGAGACTCCCTATGGACAATAGGCCACCTCCCAGTGAAAATCAAGCAGAACAGAATATAAACTAGAACTTTAGAAGACCCCTTCCTCCTCCAAGAAATCAAATAATTCTTGAAGTTCTGTTACGATTTGAATTAAAAGAGGAATTAGATATTTTGTTAATGGTTGAAGAAGGACCTTTGTGTGTTTTTGAAATTCAAATTTCACATGAATATTTAAATGAACATACATATCCTTCTTTGCTTGTGAAAGATGAGAAGGATGAAAAACTAAAGTCTGCTTTCCATTCCAATCCTTCTTTTTATAAAGATTACAATCAACAAGATGAAAGTAGATTTTTTCCATTGTGTTTTGCCTCATTTGATTTTCTGAAACAAAGATTAAGAGTTTCTAATCAAACAAAAAAACTTGAGGGTATGAACAATGTCATGGCATTTTAAGGAATGGGTAATGAGAAGGGTGAACATGTAGAATATGCTTTGCATTCCAATCCTTCTCTTTATGAGTAAGAAGATAATCATCCTATTGTTGTACAAGAGGAGTATTACAATTTGTTTTATGAAAAATGCAATCAACCTGTTCCAAACTATGTCTATGGTGGTTTTGAAGAGGATTCGAGATGAATATGATGATGGCTACTTGGAATACGAGGATTTCTACTTGGAAGATGAGGGTCCTAAATGGGATGTCTCTTCATGCTGCTCAAATTCAGAATTTCCATGTCAAGAAGAGTTCATTTCACTTGATTTTATTGAAGGAGAGGATGATATTTCTATTGAAGAACATAAAGAGAATCGAGCTATTACTTCATAAATTTTAATGGACATTGTAGATGGTCCATTCGAAAAATGTCATTACCATTTTTTCAAGTCTCTTGTGAAAAACAGTTTAACAATGTGCAGGTGGAGTTACATTTTGAGCAGCCTTATTGGGGCAAGTAAATGACAGCAAAATTTGAATATTTTCATGGATTTTATGAGCCAATGGCTAAGTATATGGACCATCTTTGTCATGGCAGGTACATAATAGAAAAAATTTCAATTTTTCATGATCTAGTGGTTGAATATGTGGAAAATATTTGCAATGGTAATGGTTGGTTATGTCTCTGCAGTAAAGATCATATCTCTCATCATAACCTATTTCCATTAAGTTATTCATCTCTGATCAAGCATACTGAAGAAGCCCAATCATTAGATAAATTGCTTGGTTGGCCTCACTGGAAGTCAGAATTTACTTGATTGGACATTAATGTTTGGTTAAGTAGGGCAGGTAGGTAGGTGTGAATAAGCTCAACATGGTGAGAATTTCCTTTTATACATTTTTAGTTTATTTTACGTATCAGTTCATTTTTTGTTTTCAAAGCATGTTGGGGACTTCACGAAAATCTTGAGACCATCCCAATGGATCAGGAACTTGTTCTATGGTGTTCTTTGCTACCTCACAGGGAGGATAACATCCCCTATTTGGACTCATTGTTAGCACCTATGCTAAATTTTGAATTTTTTTACTTAAGCATCTGCACTAATTCCCATGCAAAGGTTTAGACTAGTAAAAGAAAGAGTAAGTTCTGAAATATTTCCATATCAAGGGACTTTGAAGGATATTGATAGGCATTCAACATTCATTTTGAAGCCTCTATGCTTGGTTTTGTAGCTCTGCAACTTTTCTTGAAAGCATTAATGCAAAAAATGCCCTAAATGCTTGAGATTCATCACGATGTTCATTGTTTAGTCTTTTTCCTTTATTTATTTCATTTAATGTATGTGTAGCTTATGCTAATGCGTTTCTAGTTGTTTGTACAAAATTCGTTCTCTGTTAATCACTCCTTGCATTAGATAATGCATTTGTTTGTATTCACGATAAATGTCTTGGAATTCATCCTCGGTTAGATTCTTCATTTATGTTATCAACCTTTATTGTTGCTTTTTCTAAAGGTGTTTTAGGGGATTCATCCACAAATAGGTGGCCCCTGTCTCATTGGGATTCTTCTAATTCCCCCCTCCCATATCTCAAATATATTTTGTTGAATATTAACACTTACTTCGCCTCAGATTATCAAAGTTATTACTGGTCACTATTTGTTAAAAGTCCTTGAATGTTTCAGGCTTTGACTCCATTGCCCAATGGTGCTTTCTGTTTGTTTGTCTTAAACTCTTTAAATTATGAATAACCCTTCCCCTCATAAATATAGCCTTATGAATTATTTTTTAAAGTCAAATGAATATGTGAATGACCCTATAACAAAGAGAGAGCCATCTCTGACTGTATAGGATAGAATAGAGTTTAAAGGTTGGTTTAAAATGGTTACCTCGGTGATTTTCCTACCAAAACCATAGGAAAAATTACTGGGTGATAATAGTACCTTTGTTGGAGAAGTAACTAGGTACACTATCAAAGATATTTCAGAGGGTATTAAAAAATTTGACATTGAATACATTCTTTCTCAACACGCTCATTGACAATGGATTTCATACCGACTCCATGGTTATGAAACAGCTAGGAAATATCAAGGGAAGTGATATTAGGTTTTTATAGGATTGAAAAAATTATATATGTGGCTTCTTATTGTGGTGCAGATGAGGAATTTTCACAAACAGTTCACATACCTCCTCCTTTAATACTGTATAATTTCAAAACTAGGAAAAAGTAGTAAATTAGTATTTCTTGGTTTTGTGTCGAACATCACCGAACCTTTCCAAATTTATTATGGAAGAATCATATGGGATTTAAAACATCCTAAAAAACCTGAGACAATATACATTCGAATCAGAAACTCACTTTGACATGTTATTCAAGTTTGCACAATTTTGGTCAATTTTGAGCTTTACTAGTCATGATTGTAGGAGGTTCCAACTGACTCCAAATGATCTCAAATTTGAAATGAAAGGGTATGGTGAGTCTTATAACATGCCATTATCATCTATGAGAATTTTATATATTACTTTAGTATTCTTCAACTTGTTTTGGGCATAAGGTGAAAAGGGGAAAATTTTCTCGAAAATTGTGTCAAAATCCCCTTAGGGGCGGAGGCCAATTTTCCTCTCCAAATAAAGTATGGCCCTCCTAAATTTCAAAACAGAGTATGTGGATATATATCAGACATCAATGGAATTCATTATTTGTGGTTACTAATCTCTAAAAATTTCTTATGGCATGCAACATCTATATGGTAACTGTGAAGGAGTTTGCGTATGGGGAAAATGCATTACTAGTTTAAATTGGACACATGAAATGTAGAAAAAATGGTTCAGATGGTAACATAACATATATTTTCCATATTAAACATACAAATATATTTCCCAACAACATTAAATATCATACAAATATGATATAAAATTATTTCAAGATTGAAGGAAAATTCATAGAAACTAGCTATTCAAGAGCATTGGAATACAAGCCTTCCACACATGGATTTATTATATCTGAAATTACAAAGCATATGGAAGTAAGAGTAGAGATCCATACATCATATACCCAATCTTGGGAATCAAATAGAATTAGCCAAGCGCAATCACCATCCCAATAAGCGGCGTCATCACATGAGAGAATGGGGAATGGTGAAGTAGGAATGAGAGAATAGGGAGATAAATTATAAATTGAAATATATGGAAATTCAATACACAACTAAAACACCTTCATTTATCTCCAATGACAGGCCTGAAGGGCCTCTTCATTCATATCCAATGAGAGGTCTAAATGGTAGAAATTGGTTCACAAGTAGGGAGAGTGAACACTCATCGTGCAATGGACAAGAAAAATATATCTAAAATGAAAAATGAAAATTAACAACTGATCAAAATCCATTCCTTGTCCTCATGACCCGCTTTTATTAAGTTCACCAGGCCACCTCGGTTCTAATTTCCGCCCATGGGATTCCTCCAACTCATCTTAGTGGTTTGGTAACTCCTATGATATGTGTACTCTTCTTCATGTTGTAACTCCCAAATGTGCCCTCTTGGTGCCTATTTTTATCCCTATCGTGTCAGATTTGTCATAGGTCTGCAATCAGGTCTTAATTTTTCATATTTGTGATAGAATATTTCATCATTAGTTTTCATAGATTGCATCGAATCTCCTTCCAAGTGTGAACACATTATCTTATTAGTCTCTTCTTCTTCCATGGGATTTATTATCCTTTACTAATTCAAATTTATTAGCTCATGGTATGTTATTTGACACTACATCACCCTCTAATAATGTTACATTCCCATGTATTTGAATTTGGATGAAGATAATGCCAAGTGTGTGGGGAATCTAGTTACCCAAGGGTCCACAAGATTCTAGTGTATTCATGAACCAACAACACCTTATTTTATTACAATTTATTATTTATGTGTCCCATTTAACTAGGAATAAGGTAAACTAAACTCCTTTTGGATTCCATAGCTCCCTTGATACAAAATTTATTCCTCCACCTCAACCTGGGGAACTAGTAGGTTGGTGTAACATTGTTTGTAATTACTCTCATTTAGATGGGGATATGATAGTCCTCCCCACCTGATATTTCTTATTCGCAAGCAATTCCAAGTTTGGATGCTAGAAAATTTGTTCATCTTCCCAAGTGGCATCCTCACTTGGTACTCCTTTCATTGCATCGACTTCTCCCTTATGGTTTTTCTCCTTAATTTTCTTTAGGTGCAATTTGAGTAGTAGCACTCATGTACTGCAAATTTTTGTTCCCAAACGTAAAGAGATGTGTATTTTTCATATTGATATCTCCTGTGACATTGCCACTAAACACCAAAAGATCAATTAATTCCATCAAAAAAAAATTTGCACAAATAACCTTGACCTCCATAGTCTGGAAACCTTTTATGAACTTTCAACCCATTTTGGTCACTGTAAAATTATTTCAAGTTGTATTAAGTTACCAAAATTTGATTCTTTTAAGATATTAAGAAAATTTTAGAGAGGAACCACCATGCTTGTTGTTGCACTAATATGATTACAATCACCTTCTTATGTGGTGAGTCAACCTCCCATACTGCTTGTTGCGCCTAAAATTGAAACCAACTGATACTGAGATCCCATTGCTTGTATTGCACCATTCCAAACATGATGAGTATTAAAGATAGATCATGAAGGTACATAACAACATCATGCAAATGTACATCAAGAAGTTACCTCATGAAATAATCATGAAAGTTCATCTACATCCAAGTAAGTAGAACATGATGTGGCGCATACACACAAGCATCATGTATTATATCAAATTTTCTCCAATGAAAAAGGTGAGGATCCCATGTCCTATAATTCTTCCCCAAAATAATGTAAGATGTGCCAAGATATTTATACATGTTTTATTTCATCCAAGAAGTGAATCGATAACATCCACCAAAATCTAAACCAAATAAGGAGCAAGGAAAAAAGGAAGACATCAAGTGGCTAAAATAAATCTCATCAATAAACCCTTGAATATGTATGTCGTCAAGAAAAATAAAGTATGTTTATTCCAATAATAAGGTTCTTCAATCATATATATCTTCACCCAAGTGTTGGATGAAGTTCATCCAACATCAAAAAGGACTAAGCAAGGAGCAAGGAAAATCATGATTCTCTAAGTGACTTAAGTGAACATCATTGGTGCATGCATGTAGATGTCTATTATCATAATGTAACAAAGGATGTTACCGAAAATGTAAATAAGAAGGTTCTATAATCATATCTTTATTAAAAGGATACATAGAATTTTTATATTCCTCATGTAGCACCATAAAAAAAGAAAACTTTCACCAATACTTCATGTTGGTAGGGGTTTTGGTAAGTGAGCAGTGCAGTGTCATGGCAGCTGCGCAAGCTCATGCGGTACCACACAAGGCTAGATCAGCGCGATGGGTGGAAGAATAACTATTTTGAATATTTTATATATTAATTGCCCAATTTTTGTCACAATAGGTCATTAGTGGTTATAAGTTAGTTAGAATTGGACCTCCATTGTAAAGGCGCAAGCCTATATATATATATCTAGCTTTGCAAAGATAGGAGATAGGAGATAGGATATAGGAGAGAGGAGATCTGAGATCAGATGGTCCAAGAATTGGTATTGTCTAAAGCATGATTATTACATGTGCTATATGGTCTTGGAGAATTTTCTGTTGTATTTGCAATCTATCTGGGGTGTTTTTGATGTATTCATCCTTTGGTTGTGGAGAAGAATTGTCCGTTTTTGGATCTTTTTGTGCATAGTTAATATATATGATAGTTGATGAATAAATATTGTCTTTTGTTTTTACTCTTCTCTCTGGTGCGATATGTCTTGTTCTGATGTCGCAGTGATCTAGCTCTGTTATGATGCGTTGATGTGTTATGATGTCGCTGTGATTTATTCCAATTCTTTTATATTGATGTTGATGCAAGTATGTCGCATTTCCTCTACATTATGAGTTAAGATACTTTATAAGTGAGGCCATTATGATAGAGATACTATGACAAATGTATGATCCATTCTCTAATTGTGGAAACGAGTTAATGTCGACTGCATAGTTCTGGATGAATTAAGTTATGTTATTTTCCCGTCGGATCCCATATCCTCCATTCCCATTGCTGAAAACTCGATTCCAACAGCTCTCCCTTCAACATATCGGGTGAGACTTCGTCAGCTCTGTAGATGTTGTGGGGCAAGCTAAAACCTGTCTCGATAGGTGCTGAGGGAGATTGCGTTGGTTGGGCATCGATAGAGTGAAAACCCCTATCGACAAGGCTTTGTTGGTGGGTTTTATCCATCAAATGTTTCCATTGTCAAGACTGATTTGCGATTTAGAGGAGGATATTTTTTGAAATCCGACTCGACCGGCGATAGAAGGGTGGTTTGATCTAAAGTTACGGGAGTTTACTGAAGCTAAAAATCAGAATCCGAAGTTGTCGATGAGCCATTGGTTGGATAGATATATCCACGACTGTCCTCACGAATTGTTGGATAGATATATCCATGACGGTCCTGATCCAAGAATTACAAGAAACCAACAGTAAGGCATCATGGGATGTTGAAGTGTGGTTGGATAGTATCCTAGAAGGCTACATCATCGAGTTTGCAATTGACATGAATAAGTCATTTATTGAAGTAGAGAGGGAGTTCTTCAGCGGACCATGAGGAATATTTGTGTTGTTGCTACAACTATCCATTAAATAACTGGTCTGTGAAAAAGGTATTCTGAAGATGGACCAAGAGTATTGGAGCTCTGGTGTGCATAGGATGTAGGCACTGTGACAGAAGGGGGGAGATGCATGAAAAGGTAAAAGGTATATGGGCATGAGTTTTGGTGAGAGTGTGAAGGTCACCGAGGAAACAAGTGGTTGTAAAAGGGGAGGAGCAACGTTTTGAGAGAAGAGGTAGAGGATGGGAGAAGGTCTTACTACGATTGAAGTACGATTCCATGAGGAAGAACCACATGGGACAAAGTGACCTTTTTGTGACGATGAGGATGACCAAACCCAGGCTACGCTGAAAAAGATGACAGGATGGAACCCCAATAGTAACGTGTCTACACCTCCGTGCACCAATCCACCACAAGTAAGAAACGTGCATTCTACATCGACTTGCATGATGTGCCCACAACAGTCTAGCAATTGAGTACTAGAAGGAGGAAGAAGGGCTAGAATGGCGAGCGATGAAATGAAGTTACCAATATTCCATGGAAATGGCACTGACAATCCAGATTAGTATTGGTTCTTGTGTGAGGCGATATGGACTGCCCAACAAACTGTAGATGATGATTTCAAGAAAAACCAGCTGGAAACTACTCTTAGGGGCTGTGCATTGGAATGGTTCATGAGATTGATGTGGGTTCCTTAGGGAAGTATCACAAAAACATTGGATGAGATCCGTATGGGGCTATTCAAAGAATTCAAGAAGCTGAAGTCTGAGGCTTAGTACATTACTGAATTAAAATAGATCAAAGAATTCCCTAATGAAATGATCTGGGACTTTGATCAGTGGTTCAAGACATTGATGGCTCAGGTCAGTTTTCAGATGAGCGATGTTCAGCACAATGAATGGTTCATCACTGTTCTTGTCCCACATATCCGGCAACCGCTAATGCAACAAAATATTGTGACATAGAGAAAGGCCCTAGAGACTACGATGAAATTGGAGGCATCGCCAGTAGGAGAAACCACAGTCGAAATGAACCAGATTCAAGAACAGTTGGCCAATTTGATGCTCCAACTGCAAGATATTAAGAAGGCTAAGGAAGATCATGATGATCTCTAGTGCACTTGGTGCCACACAGATGGAGATACCAAGGACACTTGTCCAATGTTCTGAAATTATTTACTTTCAGGAGCCCCAAACCCATTGAGCTATGCTGGTATACCATGGTGTCGCATATGTTAGGTCTATGGGAATCGACATGACAATTGAGAATACATGCAAAATATGGTTACCAAGGCATAAAATATGTACTATACATTTTTTCGATCAGTAGGACATGATGACAAAAACTATTGAGCTTATGATTTTCTCCAGGAAAGGACGTATGTTTCATACTTTATGAAAGGTGAAGACCCCCAATCAGTACAAGTGTAGCCACAAATGGTACAACTAGCAACACAAGTGCAATATACACCACCACCCCCGATGCATTTTATCCCTACGCAGCCACAACAATAGTTTACAACGCAGCCATAGTTTGCACCTCAGCCATAGATGGTGGTGCAACCATAGTATAATAAGATGTCGCGACCACAGTACAATCAGCCACAATATGTTCAAGTTGTGCACTATGTCCAGCAACAACCAAACATACCGCAGTAGCAGATGACCCAACTGCAGTTTCAGCAAGGAGGAATCCACGAAGGATTTATGGGCCGAGGAGGAGGCTTCGGTTGAGGAGGAGGATGAGGTCATGAATCAATTTAGTGTTATACCTATGGAGTATTTGGGCATTATCAGAGGGAATTTCCTCATGGAGAGTGTACTTATTATGTCACCAGTAAACATAATGTTGAAATTTGTACTCAGTTGATTGCAAAATGGTAGGATGGAAACATTTCTTAGTTGCAGAACGTACATAATCAGAATCAACCTATGTTCCAGGTACAGAACTAGCCAATGATGCAGGGTCAAATCCCACCATAGACTCAGACTCAGAATCTGCCCCAGACTCAGAATCTGTCAATGAATCAACCGATGAATCAAAACTCACCATTGACCCAAGCCCGGAACCTGAATGAAGGACCAACGGTTGCAACAATTCATGTCGAACCAAGAATGAAGGATGTCAACATTGGGATTGTCACTTGCACTGGTGCGACAACTGGAGACGATGGACCACGTCAACAAGTTTGGCTCGCTAGAAATAAAAACGTAGCATTTGATATTGAGATGGATAAAGACACATTCTTTGAAGCGAAGCATGCAATCAAGAGGAATTTGGGTAATTTACCAATTATTGACATGCCATCTGCTTTTGATCCATCTGTAGAGGCAGGACCATCGCGAAAGCATGGTACCTTGCGATAGTTCTTTGAAATTTGTCTGTCACTGGCAATGGAATTTGATTCCCTTGCCAAGCTTGAGATGTTTTTATACTACCTGAATAAGGCAGTGAAAGATTCAACAGTGAACTCTTTGCAAAAGAGGAAGATAGGTAAGGAGACAAGGATGAATATCCTTATTGGAGATTATGAGGTTGACTCTGTTATTTTGGATCTTGGATCTGACGTAAAAATCCAAACCAAGAAAACTTGGCAACTGATGGGGAAGTTGATTCTGCGATAACTGCCAGTACAGTTGAGACTAGCAAATCAGGCTAAGGTTCATCCCATTAGTCATGTCTCTAACCTAGTTGTCGACATTGAAGGTATGAAAACACATGTTGACTTTGATGTGATAGAACTACTTGAAGATGGAGGCTCCTATCTTGCTCTGCTATGGATTGGATGGGCTAATGATAGCATGGATGTTATCAAATTCAAAAAACAAGTTATGGCATTTGAAAACAAGGATATCCGAGTCATTGCTCCTATGGACCGTCAGGAAGGACGTCAGTATATTGAACCTGTTAGGGATGAATCCGGTAGAAGTTGGGACCAGGCCTATAATATCTCTAAGGATTATATTCACCTGATTATTGATGGTGAACTTGGATGGCACAGTGCTAGTTCTACGTCCTCTAAATATGATGATGCTCTTGAAAATTGGCAGAATAGGTTGCATGAAGTATCATTCAGGAAATGCAGATTGATCACACAATATCTCCGCTGTGTAGACTGAGACTGTTGAGTTACGCATTTATGAAGGACTGTCAAGATTATTAGAGTTCTTTCAAGAATTCAAAGAGAAATTGTTTGAACCACAAAGGATACTAGCCCTTGATGTAGCACTGAAGGCTACCCCAGCCTGATGGTGGGCGACACAGAAGCAAGCGATCCATGACTGGGGCCAATGTCGAAGATTGATGACGGTGTGCTTCAGTGATTTGGAGGTCTATCATGCGAGGAGATATGATGGATAGAACAACCCCACCAATCATTTGATCGAATTCCAAGCCTTATGGGCATCATGACCCAAAGATGAGTGGGTGCATGCCTTTGTTCACACTCTGGATGAGATGCCGAGATCCTAGTACGTAGCAGCTGAATTATGCAGAACTATCACCACTTGGGAGGAGTTGTCTATTTGCTTTCCATAGACATTTAGTTTTCAGGATGCCAACCTAGAGGTATGTAACTCTTTACAAATTATCCATGATGTAGTACTGAAATTCATTCTTGTCACATACTCGGTTCATCCACATGCACACTGCTCCATCCAATCCATGACAACATGCTACAACTTGTCTAGGGATCCTGAGGATGATGATGAGTTACAGAATGTTAATATTCCAGAATCTAAAGGTAGCTACAATGTCACAGCACCCGACATATCTACGGATTCAATGAGCTAGCTATCGAGGATCAGGAAAGTAAACATTGGATCATAAGAGAACCAAAAGTTTTCCAATGTTAGGGTCTATTGGAGTGAGGAGACAATGACAAAAAACACAGACTTGCTACATGAATTCCAGGACCTTTTTTCGACACGGTTTTCAAAGATGAAGAGGATTTTAGGGGATCTAGGGGAGACAAAAATCTTGTTGAAACTAGATGCCAAACCTGTACAACAGAGGCCATATTGATTGAACCCATGATACACAGACCGTGTGAAGGCCGAGATAGACCGAATGCTCGATGCTGGGATCATTGATCATGTAGAAGAATCAGACTGGATAAGCCCTATGATTTTCTGGGATAAGAAAACCAGTGAAATCCACATTTGCGTCGACTTAAGGAAGTTGAATGATGCATGCATACATGACCTATTCCCAACTCCTTTTATAGATGAAGTCCTTGAGGAAGTAGGAGGCTAGGAGATTTATTCTTTCATGGATGGGTTTTTGGGATACCACCAGATCCGGATTGCAAAGGAGGATCACCATAAGACCACGTTTGTCACAGAATGGGGCTGTTTCCAATATACAGTCATGCCTTTTGCGATGAAGAATGCACCAGTAGTATTCTCTCGGGTAGTTGTAACTGTGTTTAAATACTTTATTCAAAAGTTTCTGCAGGTGTATATGGATGATTGGACTAACTATGGATTAATTAGGGACCATCTCGACAACTTGCATGTGATGCTAGAAAGGTGTCGACATCTTCAGATCACGTTGAACTCTAAAAAGTGTATTTTCTATGTGCTGTTTGGCATGCTACATGGGCACATAGTATGTAAGGAAGGTATCTTGGTTGATTCGATGAAGATCACGCTAATCCTTAGTTTACCACCCCCGACGAATGTGAAAATGCTTCTGGCAACTGAAGGGCATATAGGGTACTATCTCAAGTTTATCAAAGGATGTGCTGTGATTACTGCCCCCATGGAGAAGCTGATAAATAAAGATGATGTGTTTGAGTGGACTCACGAAGGTCAAGGAAGATTTGAAACCTTGAAGGCAAAGATGGCCTTGGCGCCCATACTGGTTTTTCCTGATTGGAATAACGAGTTCCATGTGCATGTTGATTCTTCTTCTATTGCACTAGGGGTTGTTCTTGTGCATTCAATTGAGGGCGACCTAGATCATCCAATAACATATGCCACTAGAAATATGTCATTTGCTGAACAAAATTATACAACTAAAGAAAGGGAAGGCCTAGAAATGGTTTATGCCTNGGGGGGGGATCTGTAGATGGCTACTTTTGTTCCAAGAATTTGGTTTTTAAATAGTTGTGAATCCAAGATGGTTGAACGTTGGCCCGGATCATCTGTCTTGCATTCAGAACGGTGAAGAACTAACCAATATTGATGACGATTTTCCAGACGCACAATTGTTCCATGTTGACATCGTAGACGATCACTATGCACCAATTATTCAGTTTTTGGCCACTGGTGTCGCCTTGGAGGAAATTTCTACTAGCCAAAAGTAGTAGCTGGTCATGAAGGCTTCTGATTTTCAACTAATTGCTGGGTAGTTATATAAGCATGGACAGGATGAAATTTTGCGACGATGTATTTTACCACATGAGCAGGGTCCCATTCTAGAAGAAGCACATGCAGGAATTCTGGGAGGTCACTATGGAGTTTGGGCTACTGCACAAAATGTGTTGCACGTTGGGCTATTGTGACCTACATTGCACAATGATGCTACAGAATATGCGAGGAGCTGTGACGTCTTCCAGCATTTTGGTAAACCATCATGACAGGACAAGATGCCACTGGTGCTGTAGGTAACTCTCCAACTTTTTGATAAGTGGGAAGTGGATTTTGTGGGTCCTATTCATCCACCAGGGGAGAGGACATGTGCGTGATACATCATTACCACAACTAACTATCTGACCATGTGGGAGGAAGTTGCACTAGTTATGGATTGTACCGCTGCGACAACAACGAGGTTCATCTTTGAAAACATTGTGACATGGTTTGGGTGTCCCTGGATTTTGATAGGTGAATAGGGTAGTCATTTCTTCAATCAGACTATGAAAGTGCTAACTGAGGAGTTTCAGATACAACATACGAAGAGTACACCATAGCATCCACAGGTGAATGGTACTGTCAAAGCATTCAACAAAATCTTGGAAACAACGCTGGCTAAGGTATGTAATACTAACCATGATGACTGGGACCAGAAAATTCCTCCAGTGCTATGGGCCTATCGCACTACTTGCAAATGATAAGAGGCTAGACACCATTCAAGTTTGTCTATGGGTAGGAGGCAGTAATGCCCATGGACTATATTGTTCCTAGTTTGCGCGTTACCACGGAAACGAGCATGGATGATGCAAAAGAATTAGAATAGCACGTTGCACAGTTGGTCTAGCTTGAAGAAGATCATTTCATTGTAGGCTTCCACCAACAGGTTGCGAAGGATCGACAAAAGGTGTGCCATGATCACCACATTAAGAAAACCCAGTTTGCGGAAGGAGATTTGGTGTTGTTATATGACAACAAGTTTATAAAACATCCAAGTTACAAATGCACTGGTTAGGTCTGTATCTTGTTCATTCAATTACTTCTAGAGGTACAGTTTAGTTACAACAATTAGATGGCGCGGTATTGTCGACGCTTGTCAATGGGAGTCACTTGAAGCTCTATAGGACTGGGCCAGAGCTGTGCACTGCTTGAATCATTGTGTGAAAAAAAATGATGAATATTTTGTTTTAGATAGCAAAAGAGTGAGCCTCAGGGAAGAGGATGCACAAGGTTAGAGTTAGTAGTGATGGAAGCATGACCAATTATGATAGCCACAAGGATGTGGGTTGGTCAAATAAAGTAATAAATGTAGTTAGTTAAAATATTTGGCTGACAACGTTTATTGAAGCGACGTGCATTAATGGATGATCTAACCATTACAGGAGTAGGATTGTTGGTGAATTTGGCGTTATTGCTACCATATTTAGTCATAATGATGATCATATATTTGGAAATGATGAGTTTGAATCAGAAGAGGCTATAAAAAGTGTGCGGGATGTGAGAGGATGGCATTATTTAGTCAAGCAAGCAGTGTGTGAAGTTGAGGGAGAATTGTGTTATGTGTTGTGAGCTTTGGAATGAGTTGTAGCATTGAAGGTTAGAGTTGTCAAGTGCATTTTAAGGTTTAAGGCGTGAGGCATGCTGAGCGACCTCGACGCCATTGAGATTTCAAGCGAGCTAGAGTCCCCTATTCAGTCCATGGTTGTCAAAGAAGAATTCATGAGCATGCTGGTTGGCTCATCGTCTATCCCCAAGAAGAAGTGACAGGCTCAGAAGCCCAGTTCCACGCCATCGTAAAAGAGGAAAACCCGCAGGTCGGTGAGAGCGCAAGGAGAAGGAATTGGATAGACCAAGCTGTCGAGCTCAGGAGCGGTTGAGTCTACAGCACCTAGGGGAATATATGTTCATGATATGTTGGGGTATGTTGCTCCTATGCGGCTGGGATCAAAGTTAAGGCATCCAACAAAAATTCAAAAGTATCCACCGAAATTGTCGTCTTTGCCAAAAGGGATGACATGCTCAGTCGACATCATTCTTGCCTTGATTAGGTTGAAATTTGAAGACCATGATTTTTTGTTAATCAAAGATGTCAAGCATGAGCCCTACGAGTCAGTCTCGATGGTTCCTGGTGCCCCCATTCGGGGGATTCCTCAACCTTGGGTGAGTGGGTTAGACCGATCTCGATTGTTGGAGCTCATCAATATGTCTCATTTTGGGCAACTGAATGAATCCCATACATGTGTTAAGAAATTGTTGGCTTGTTTTCATGGGGGGATGCTTTGGTTGAATACTCCCATCCTTGTTACAATAGATTTAATCGAGAGCATCACAAACTTGCTAAATGCTGGGAAAGATTTGACGTAGTATCTATGTGGGAGGGATGCCGACAAGAAACTTGCTAAGAAGCTGAAGGAGTGCTTTAGCCTGCAGCAGGATGGCCGTGACTACCGAATTGATACCATTAACTCACAAGAAGTGCGTATTGGTGCAAGGATTTTGGAGAGTAAAGTTGTTCGAGGAAATTGATCGATCCAATGTAATTCCAGAATTGTTGCATGTGCCCAAAAGTATGATGAGGCTGTGCAAATGAATTGGTCTTTGTTTTTTCCAAACTAGTTGCTATAAGATGCTCTTGCTGCTCAGACTGGGCGGCTATTTTCGTATATTTGGTTGTTGATCCTTATTTCCCTCGTCGCCTAGATGGAACCTGAAGACTATTAACCAATCATAGTCATAGGGGCATAGGTGTGTTGAAGTGCATGATATCAGAACTTATGGTGGGTTAAAGAGCCCAGTCGAAAGATGGGCCGTGCCCTTCACTTTTTCAGTTTATTGGGAAGCATTGCAAGCAGAAGCCATTGTCATTCCCTGAGTCTCTCCTTATGCAGCGGCTAAGTATCAGCAACTCATTTAGTTTGCCATCGGGCCCCACTCTATTCACATTCAGTCAAGGTGGGACCCCGACTGGTAGTGGCTACCTTTAGCATACAAATTCATGGCAAAAGAGTTGGATTCTATTGTTCAAGATTGGCCGGTGGAATGGCGTAGCCCAGTGAGTCAGGAGAAATTGTCTAAGGAGCCACCTCCTGATGCCCTAGAAGACCTTCCCAAAAGGAGCTAAGCATTCATGACTCTAACAATGAGTCATTGATGGACCATGAGGATGTAGCACAGCGTATGCAGGAGGAGAATTGCACCAAATGGTGCCACGAATATGATGTGGGTAATGGTATTTAGTCGGGGATGGAGGACCAACTGCAGCGGTGCATCAAACCAGTCACTGACTCTTCTGAGGCTGCGACATAGGCAATCTGAGAGTCGAACCATGTAGAGTTTGGTGTGGTAAGAGATAGATTAAATTCCATTTTTTATATTGTTTCTAGATAGCTATCCGTGCAACCCATGATGCAGGACATCTTGTAGATTAGCATTGAGCCCCGGGATAGGAACATGTAAGCTCCACCGATTGCGATTGATGTGGGAAATGAGGAAGTACACTAGTTGCTGCGATCGATCCAAAGTATGGATTTGGATATGAACAAGTTATCTGCTATGACGTTGGTGGAGTTACAGGACGTTGCTGCCCTGGAATTAGTGGATTGACAGAAAGAGTTATCTGAGGTATACGTCCAGTCATAGAGTTTAGCTGAGAAGCTGTAGAAAGAGGTAGAGGATCTGCATTAGTTCCAAGTGCAGCTGGCAGAATAAAAAGTGTGGCAGATAGATGCCTTAAAAGTGACGTAGGCTGAGATTGAGAAAAACACTGCCAAGGAAATTACTGAGCTGAAGAAGGTGCAAGAATTCCTAATCGTTGAACAAGCATAGATGTGTGCTCGATGCAACGAAGTCGATCAAGCTATTTTTGAGGCCTTCCAACACATTTTCGAGAGCACAGCCGAGCTCACCCTAGTCGAAAAGTCCAAGCAATTGGAGAAAACTATTGTCTAGCTCCAGGATAACAAACTAAAGCTCAATGCCCTGGTACAACCTACAACACCTCCAGAGAAGGTTGCGGAAAGGAAGGCTTCCATTGAAGAAATTGCAACTCAGTTCGAAACCATGGAGCAAGAGGCTAAGAAAATTATGGAGGCGACAACGTAGTTTTGGCAGAGCATTGTCCCAGATGAACAACTTTATCTATTGAAAGCGCGGGTGCAAGAAGCTGAAGGCCAACTGACGATGCTGAATAAATCATTGTGGGCAATGCCACTGATGGTACAGATCACCAAAGCCAAGGAATTGAAGGATCTTCAGTAGCAAGCCGCCCGTGCCTAGGAATTCCAACAAAAGAATCACTCTTAGCTAGATGAATTTCAAGAGATTGGTGGATAGTTGGTGGTTAAAGTAGTTGCCACACTACAGGTGGTGCAGGAGAATCGACAAATGGTCAGTGGCAAGGCTAGCAAAGAGAACCCAGTGCAACATTCTTTGAATAATTGTTATAATGTTGCTGACAAAGTCCAACTTTGGGTTCATGAAATCGTGCAGCAGTTCAAAGATTTTAAAGCGTGAATGAGGCACATACCTTGTCAACCTAACGTGGCTTGGGGACAAGCCACAAGACTATGTTGGGGGCTTGTTGGTAAGGGTTTCGGTAAGTGATTTGTGTAGTGTTGCGGCAACTGCGCATGCTCATGCGGTACCATGCAAGGCTTGATCAATGTAATGGGTAGAAGAATAATTGTTTTAAATATTTTATATATTAATCGACCAAGTTTTGTCACAATAGGTCATTAGTGGTTATAAGTTAGTTAGAAGTGGACCTCAAATGTAAAGGCGCAAGCCTATATATAGATCTAGCTTTGCAAAGATAGGAGAGAGGAGAGAGGAGATCTGGGATTGTATGATCTGAGAATTGGTATTATCTAAAGCATGATTATCGCATGTGCAATCTGATCTTGGAGAATTTTCCATTGTATCTGCTATCAATCTGGGGTGTTTTTGATGCATTCAACCTTTGGTTGTGGAGAATAATTGTCCATTTTTTGATGTTTTTGCGTAGAGTTAATATATGGCAGTTCATGAATAAATCTTGTCTTTTTTTTACTGTTCTCTCTGTTGCGATATGTGTTTTTCTGATGTTGTGGTGATCTAGCTCTCTTATCATGTAGTGATGTGTTATGACATCACTGTGATTTATTCCAATTCTGCTATATTGATGTTGATGCAAGTCGGTCGCATTTCCTTTGCATTATGAGTTAAGATAATTTATAAATGATGTCACTGCGATAGAGATACTATGACAAATGTATGATCCACTCTGTAATTGTGGAAATGAGTTAATGTCAAACGCATAGTTCTAGATCGGTTAAGTTATGTTATTTTCCCATCAGATCCCATATCCTCCCTCCCCACTACCAAAAACTCGGTTTCGATAGTTATCCCTTGAACATCTTCGATGAGACTTCGTCTACTCTGTGGATGTTGCTGGGTAGGATAAAACCTGTCCGGGACGGTGCTCGGGCAGATCACACTGGTTGGGTGTTGATAGAGTGAGAACCCTTGTCAATGAGGCTTTGTTGCTGGGTTTTCACCAACACTTCATTAGGATGACTGCTACAAAATATAGAAGTGTAGGATGTAGGATAAAGAACCAACGCAGCGAAATGATCAGAAAGTGAAAAAAATTTAACATGTGAAAGAGCCATCGGGATAGGATCATTGGCCTCCCTAAAAAAGTGAAAACATTTACTCATATGTTGGTTCTAAGGTATTTGAAGCATGCACTTCTTCAAAAAGTGTGTAACCATTATCGAGATTCAACTCAAGTTTCTCTTCCAGCGCAACAAGTGATTGGCTCTTATCAAACTCATCTTCAAACACATCAAGAACATGCACTTTTCCATGTTTCTCATGATCCATCTTGTTCTAATAATCCTCCAAGAAATATACCATATGACAATGTAAAACATAGGAGGAAGAACAAGTATCATGCAACCTCTCAAGAAGTTTGTCATTTTGAATTTTGAGCTTATGAATATCCTCATTATTACTCAAGTATGATTCATGTAACCATTCATTATGCTGAACCAAATTGTTCCTATAAAAAAAAAGACATGAAATTACCTTCTATGTTGCACATTTCTCTTTGAATCTTCTCCATGTATTCAAGGAAGGATGGATCCTCCATAAAAGAAAATTTACAACAATAATTTGACACCAATTCTTTAGTGTCATGGATTATGATAAGAGAATCATGGATAGTCCTTTGAATCATGTTCAAATACCCTTCAATGAAGGATGGTTCATGCTAGATAAAATACTCCTTTTTATTCTTGATTTGATCAACTTCTTGAAGCTCAAGTGGTTATGTGGAAGTTGATCTTGGTTCTTCATTATCTGACACAGGGTCTTCATCTTTATGCTCATAAGAAAATTGGATTGCAAAAAAAGTTTTAAATCTAGTCTCTATGTCACCAGCATAGAGTTGTGAGAACCCATCAATATATACTCCTTCACAGTTCAAGGATCCATCAGTAGATTCTCTTTGATTTTCACAACCCCCATAAGTAAGGATTGTGTGCTTTTCTTCACACCCTTCTTCATGTTATTCTCTGCAATCACCTTGAGGTGATTAATTCTCCACTTTATGAGTCTTTTCTACTTTGTTTAATGGTGTATCTTGGATCTTTTCATCTTTCTTAGACTTAAATTTCTTCGACTCCCTCCACATGAGGCCCACAAAATTGTTTATAAATTCCTCATTTATAGGGAAGGATATATCTCTTCTCTTTTCACAAGTAGGATGATTTTTAATACTTTCATGCTCCTTGAAACTTGTGGATTGATGATTTTCCCTTAATAGGTTCACATCTACACTATTAGGCCTATATCTAAAAACCCACTCAGTAAAGTCTTAGAAAAGAGTAGTCTTATGTGAGTATCCCATTACAACAAGATATGCTTGATATTGTTGGAGAAAAGTTTTACATGTTGCTCTCAATATTTCTAATTCATTCATAAGAGTATCCCATGGTGTTTTGGCACATACATATTAACAATACACAAGGTCATAAGAATAAACCTTAGCCCTTACAAAATTGTAATAACTGGTGCAAGATGGAAACTCTTCCTCATACCATTCATATTCTTCTTCATATTGATCGTCATCATCTTCATAGGAGTCATCATAAGAGTAATACATGGCTGCAGCATTTTATTAAATGGACAGTCTTAATGCTTAGGTGCAAGGAATTTGCTTTGATACAACTGTAATGTACCTTTTGTGGTGAAGATACATACACTATTCAAGATATTTCAAAGGGGATTCAAAACTTTGGCGTTGAATGCATTCTTTCTCGACACCCTCATTGATAATGGATTTCATACCGACTCCATTGTTATGAGACAAATGGCAAAGCTCAAGGGAAGTGATATTAGTTTCTTGTAATATTTTGGATTGCATAACATCATGAAAAATGTTACGAGTCATGTGACATTCCAACCTAGATCTAGATAGAAAAAAGAATCTCACTTAGAATTATTTGCACAAAGAGATAACAATAATAAAGAAGAAATAATGGATGGAACACTAGAGGAAAATCACTTTAGTGGAAAGTTTTCCACTATGATATTATTCATTAAAATGAGTACAATATATAGATTTTCTCAAGAGACAAAATCGATTCGCTTAGTGGTGAGTTGAGTAGCTCACATTATTGTTGGATTATCTTGATTAATTCCCCCAATTCATGGCAGTGTGCCAAATGTAACTCCAAGCAGTGGTCATAATGAGGTGAAATGAACCTAGATGGACCATGAAGTGGTTAGACTAGTTGACAAGTGTGAAAGTAACCATAATGAGGGTGCTAGAGGTGGTTCAGTGGGTTGATTTTCGACCATTAATTAGTAAATTGACCAAATCCTCAAGAGGGCACACCCAAACTCCTTAAAACAAGGAAATACAATAAATACCCCATAAATGAATCATGGAGGAGCACATTGACTCCATAGAATAAGGAAAATAATCGGTAAGTGGAAAATCAATCTTTTATGGCATAACCACTATTCTAAGAGGGTTAAATGTGGAGAAACTAGGATCCAAGGAACTAGACTAGGAACTATAACCATTTTCACATGGAACAAATTACACTAAACACTTGGAACCTTATAAAAAGATTACTAACCAATTTCTAGATGGGAAATATGTTCTAACACCCCCATTAAGCCAAAAATGTTTGTGAGTGATTATTGAGGACCCAAGCAACAAGGCTTATGGTCACCCTTTAAATTATTGATCCATCTTAATTGATGAAAGAGGAAAACCCACATGGGGAAAATACTCCCTAAAGAATCGACATGAAAGAGAATTTAAAATCTATATACACTCCAAACTATATGAGTATGTCTAGAGGAATATTCTTCTTGGGAAGAAGTGGAATGTGCTTAACCAACTTAGGAATGTGCATAGCTGCATGATGAATCCCATGACCATGTAGAACAACTAAAATACACTAACATGAGAGCCAAGGATTCTCTTTAGACTTGAAATTTGAACCAACCAGGGTGCCATGTCAAAAAGAGACTGTAAGTGCTTGATAATAAGTGACCCCAAGCGAATTAGAAGGCTCTTGATGCATAAACTTCAAAAGAAGGTTGTAATAAACTCCAAGAAGGTGGAACAAGAGTCCCAAATGTTCCAATGTGATGTCTAATGCATCTCCATATTCTATGCAACTTTGAAAATCAGTGCTAGCTATCATATAGGAATACATAAAAAGCATGGATACAAGGAGAGAGAATGCAACATCTCCAATCCTTGATCCTTCTTAGAAAACATCCAAGGGATCACTCTTTCACACACTAGTATATTAAATAGAAGAATCATGGAAGAACAATGATGAGAGATGGAAGATATTATCTTCAACAATATTGATGACATTAGCTTGTATGTTATCTTCATGAAAAAGAGGCTCATGAAAAATAGAGGAAGTCATAGAGGAAGAAAGTTGAATTGGATCATTTGTTGAATCTTCTACCATTTCTTCATGTACCTACAAACAACACTCTTTGAAATTACTTACTTTAAAAACATGCTTGAGAGTGACCAAAAGGAGAAAATAAATGATCAAATCTNAAAATGGGCCTCCTAAGGAAAATTAATAAAATAATAGTTAAAATAATAAAATAATATTTATTAATTTTGGAGGAAGAAAAGAAAAAAATACTTTTTTGTTTATATTTTCGACATATCGCCCTGTGGTTTTACTCAAATTTCAATTGGGAGAGCTCGTTGGATGTGGATTTAAATTCTGCATCCAACAAGTACCCACTCAACATACTTTTGACAGCCATCTCTAGCCCAAAAACAATAAATACTAAAAAAAACATGATGATGGCATCATGATTGTGTTTTTCAGGTATTTCTTATTTTTGGGGTAGCAGGGCCCATCAAAAGTATGTCAAGTGGGTACTCGTTGGATGCAAAATTTAACTCTGCATCCAACAAGCTCCTCCAATCAAAATTTGAGTAAAAACACAGCGAGATATGTCGAAAATATGAACAAAAAAAGTAGTTTTTTTATAATACTTATCCCCAAATTTATATTAAAAATTTGTTTAAGTGGTGCTCCATTTTTTAATTTTAAACTATTTTGATTAGTTAATACATGATGACGTGGAATTTGTATTATTTTTGGAAGGCCCATTTTAAGTTGAAATTTCCTCTAATGAATAATTGGAACCAACAATGGAAATTATTTTGAATCAGACTAGCTCTGATACCATGTAATATTTTTTATTGCACAACATCACAACAAAATTTTTGAGCCATGTGACAATCCAACCTAGATATAGATAGCAAAAGAAATCTCACTGAGAATTATTTGCACAAAGAGATAGCAACAATAGAGAAGAAATATTGGATAGAACACTAGAGGAAAATCAATCTAGTGGGAAGTTTTCCACTCTGATATTATTCATTAACATGAGTACAATATATAGATTTTCTCAAGAGACAAAATCGATAGGCTTAGTGGTGATTTGAGTAGCTCACATTAATGCTGGATTATCTTGACTAATTCCCCAAATCTATGACATTGTTCCAAGTGTAACACCAAGTAGCAGTCATAATGAGGTGAAATCAACCTAGATGAACCATGAACTGGTTAGGCTTGTCAACGAGTGTGAAAGGAACCATCATGATAAAATTGAACAAATCCTCAAGAGGGGGCACCCAGTCTTCTTAAAAGAGGGAAATCCAATAAATAGTCCATAATTGAAGCATATAGGGCCGCATTGACTCCACAGGACAAGTAAAAGAGTGGGTAAGTGGAAAAACAATATTTTATCACATAACCACTAGTTTAAGTGGGTTAGATGTGGACAAACTTGGATCCAAGAAACTAGACTAGGAACTAGAACCATTTTCACATGGAAGAACTTACACTAAACACTTAGAGCCTTTACAAAGACTATTAACTAAGGTCTAGATGGGAAATATGCTCCAATAGTTCTGATACGATTGACAAACTGATATTTGTGGCTTATTATTATGGTGTGGCTAAGGATTTTTCACATTCAATTCACACACCTCCTCCGTCAATACTTTGTCTAATTTTAAAACTAGGAAAAAGGTAGTAAACTAGTATTTCTTGGTTTGGTCCCAGAAACCACTGAACATTTCCAAATTTATTATCAAAGGACCATGTTGGTGTAATTTTGGTTGACCCATGTTTATATTCCTCGTTCATCAACAAATCCCAAGATATCATCTAGACAGAGCAGGACTATGTCAGAAACACCTACGACGTAGATGAGGTATCACTCAAGATATCTTATGGGAACTGCTATAAACATGTTTTTGCAGTTATGTGGGGATTTTAACTCTGTCACTGCTACCAAATCACTTGACCAAAAATGGAATTAAATCTTTGTTCTTATCTCTTCATTCATGATAACTATCCGCCAATTTGTTGACATAAATAATGACATTAATCATGAAGCATTAAAACACATTGAAGATGTGACACAAATATAAGTTCATTCACCATAAAGCATGTGTGACATATATATATGAGTTATTAAGAACAAAGGCATTGTGGCATATTCAGATCGACTTATTCACAACATACATGCATTAGATGTATAGAAATATCAAATAGACAAAGAGACAAAATGTAACGTGGAAACCCATCCGTGAAAATCCACAAAGGTGATATTCATATGACATGATAAATATGTTAGCACCTTTGGTATGTGCACTCTACTTGGAGAATATTCTTTTGATATTCTTTACAATTTTTAGATATTTCTTTCATCTCATGCTCTCTAGTTTTGGCCTATGTATTTCTTCTCTTCTTGTATGAATCATTGATCCAAACACAACCTAGATCAAACCTATTCCTCTCTTGGAATGAATATCCTTCATCATCCTGTACAAATCTTGGGTTCATGCTTTTATAATCCTTTCTACTTCTACTATTATTGACACAACCATTAATTGAATCACAAATGTTAGTCGATAGGATGTATCTCTATTTTAATACATATATTTATAAAAAATAGGCACTTTCAGCCCAAAATGAACTCATGCTTTCATGACTAAAATAATTTTTTTATTCTAACTAACTCTTCCCTCAAAATCAGTTGCACTTGTTATTTTCGACTGCTTTATTCCTCTTTCATATTGGCTCCTTATGTCACAAAATCTTCCATCACAACTTCCTCTGTCGCAACTTGTCTCGTCATGTAACCAGACTCTTCATATTTTTGAACAAAATTCTGGCATAATTTCATCTTACTTTTCCTAGGGCCAAGATGACCCCAACACTCACATGTGGCCTGTATCTAGCCACATTATTATGAAACTTCCATTATTGCGACCTTGATTTGAAAATCTTGGAATATTTTCACTACTTTCTTAGTATCCCATTGCATATTTTCTTCTTTCTTCTTCAAGTTTTCCAAAAGTTTGGAACTGAAGTGTTATAAATTTGTAAGTTCTTCCTACCCGAAACCTTGTCACACTTTTTCATACATAGGTTGAATGATATCTATAACATTTTTTTCCTTTTATGGTAACACTGCGACCCTATCAATTCTCTTTTGTTTCTATGTTCATAGTTTTATGACCTGCTGTATTAGTTTCTTCTTTTGGAATCCTTGGCCATTTTCTCTACTATTAATGACTTCTTTACGTCATTCTTTAGCAGAATAACTTATGCTTGGTAGTATGCAACTACTCTGTTACTTTTTCTAGTTATTCATCATCGATCAAAGCTTCCATGACAGAGAAACTTGCTCAGCCTCCTTAGCACAAAGTGCCTTTACTTCTTCTATCCTTTTCACAACCTTAGTTGATGTTTTTATTATTTCTTCTAGTACCTATGGAGGTGTACTGGGTTTTACATGTAATTCCAACTCTACAATCCTGTTGTGGAAGTTCTCTACAACTTCCCCATGTCGAAATAATTTAGCTTCTAAAAACATCTTAGCCACGATGCCTTCATCTGTTAAACTGCTACATGCTATTGTAAAAACCATATCTGATTGATTCCTATTGTCCTGTGATGTCTTTGGTGTATGTTATGCTTCTTGGAATGTGTTATTCATTTTATTAATATATTTGTGAGAGGCCTTTACTTGATTTAATAATGCATGGTCTCTATTATTAATTTATGCAACTATAGTATTCTGAATAGCATGTATTTCATACATCGTAAGTGCAGAAAGATCCATGGTGACATGGCCAAAATCTTTGACCATGGTATTCATCGATGAAATTCGTAATTCAATTTCTTGACTAATTAGTGGAACCCTTATTGGTGGAGTTCACATCATTGTGTCACTAGGTCACTCTTTAGATGAGTCAGCTATGTCACATGACTTAGGCAATTGTGGCGTGTAGTTGACCACCACTCGAACATATTTTACTACTTTACAAAGTTTCTATAGTAAATATACAATGCTTCTTGTAAATTATGTCTGAAACTCATCTATCTATTTGTATCTTACATTGGTGACTTCCACCATTACATCCAACAAAAGTGTGTAATCATTATTTGTAAGGATGGAAACTACAAATGATTTGTCGCCCTTCTTCTTCTTGTGACACTACGTAGACTTCTCTGACCACTTCCTATTATCCCCCAACATTGGTTCTATCAGGATCATACTTGAATCATTCTAATTATTAATGGAAGAGATTTGTGGATTTTCTTCTGGTGGTGGGTCTTCTCCATGTCCTCCATTATTATTTTTTAATGGATCATCCTATCGTGGCTCTTCTTCTGCAGATAGTTGATCATTTGTGATGGGAACCATTCATTCTTCAATCCAATATTTAATGACTGAATCAAACTCAATAGAAGATAGCTGAAAGTGCATCACCAACAGATCCTATCGAGGCTTCAAAAAAATATGATGGGCCTCGATTGAAAATATGATCATGTTTCGAAACCACTTAATAGTCGTCGTGGTTAGCCTCGCATGATTCCTAAAAAAATTTCAAAGGGCCTCATGCCTATAAATAATTATACATTATTATATTTATGTTTCTTATGTTGCTCCTTGTCAAACCAAATATTTTGGTATAGATCTCCTCAGCATAGGACGAGCACATCTACCCCTTTGTAGTTTCTTGGTTTTTCCCATGCGATAAAAGAAATCAAAATTAGTAGAAAAGAATAATAAAGTGTGCTACCTTTTTCCTGTACCTCTTATGCATATGATAACACTTCATTTAGAAGATAGTGCAACTAGTTGAGGTGGACTCTAGCTGCACACATCTCTACTACATAAATTATCCATGTGGTACATTGGTTCGATCGCATCTTGTGCAACAACTTACTAGATAAAACTTTCGCTGCGAATCGAACAACAGTATCATTAATGGAGGTGATCGCAAACCCTTATGTATCTTGTGTCATCTCATATTTCTATTTCAAATTATTTTTTAATGATGTGTCCTAGTATTTCCCAAATGATGGCATTAGTTCGACACCTACAAGTGGAATCCTAGTGATTGTTGTTGTTAGCTCAACATCAACTGAAATATTATGGTCGAGTGATATACATCTTGCATGGAATGATACAAGCAACTTCTTAGCATATGAATTCACTTCTGTTGTGTGGCCAAAATGTGGCATCTGCATCAGTGACAATAATCTAGCTTTGTCTAATCCTCATGTCCATTCCATTAGAATGATACAGATAGGGCCATCCTCCATGTCACAGACAATCATCATATATATTTTCATTTCCAATTTTGGAAGCCTGTACAAATCATTGTTGTTAGAATAATCAACCCATAGTTACCTACATTAGACATTAATTTACTTATTTTTGTCTTATTACCTAGTTTCATAGATTCCATTCTATGCTATTTTCCTTCTACATGGCCTAGAAGTCAATACATGTTAAAACTGAGTCATGGAACACTTGGGAAACATCCTAGAAACCCAATTTAGCATGTCTTCTTTATTCTAGATCCTTGAAAGTGCATATTTTCTTTTTCCTAAAACCTGCCTTGTTTTATTTCTGATTTAAGGCAAAGGAAAAGCTAGACGAGGTGTACTTGCCTTGTTTTTTTCCGACATCGTCATCCCTCCTTTTATCCAAATAAAATCATGTATGATCTGTCCTTCCATCCCTCTTTAGCTTACCCACTTGACTTATCAAATTCGTTAGAATCTTCATAGATTTGGAAACTTCTTTATGCACCTATGGGGGAATTGACTAGTTTTGGTGAGCCTGCTTTTTGACCATTTCGAATGGCATCTTTATGCATTCGAATATATCATGTAATTATATATTGCAGCAGCCTATCACTTCACAAGGTTGGATGTTGTACACTTATTCAATATAGATGTAATGTCCCTGACCCTCCAACCGGTGAAGAGGACACTACCATTGCTGCTATATACCTAGGAAACTAGCCCCATGAACATACACATAAAAATTGAAATTCTTTGAACTAAAATATGCATACATTATTACCACATAGTAGAAGAAAAACAATACATTTAAGCATTTAGCATGTTCATTGTAATTCATTATCAAATGTAAATTGCAGGGATTGAAACACAATAATACTTATCTTATGAAGAACAACTCCCCGCAACCAGCTATGCCGCTGCAATGTTCCACCCAATCATAGGCTAGTGTACTCATGGATTTCTTAGCATCACTGCCACCCCCAAGCTCGGCATGATTCCCCAAGGAGAAGGAAACTAAGTAGGTTCACACATAGCCAAAGATATGTCAAAACTCAATCAAGCCAAAGCTAGGTTTGGGTTTATCCTACTACCAAGGGGACACAACAACACATAACCAAGATAACAAGTTGGGTTTATCAAGTTATCAGGAGATGGAAGCACTATCTTCTAAGATAGTGGGCTCACTGAAGAGCTAAGGATGCCTACACCAGAACTAGCTTGACTCCTAAGACATCCACACACACCCAACACAAGGAATCATTCCCTTCTCTATTGCACAGTCCCTCAAGACATGAATTATCTTCCAGTGTTATTCATGGGGTGTGGAGAAGAGAGTCATTCCTCTAGCTCTGTCTATGAGGCTCCTACAAAACACTAGGTTTGTCAAGTAGACTCCTTTCCAATCCAAAGACTAATTGCATGCACAACAATATACATAATTTATGGTTGAGGAAAACATTTCAGTCACAAGATTAATTGCCAAGGAGGGTAAGGACAACCCACTAAAAACAAATCGTATCCCAGGGACATTTTGGACCTAACGTGGCCAAAATGAAATTAGCAACAACACCCAAGAGGATATGGTCTCTCCTCTAAATTGTTGGGAAGCAAAAAAACATTTTTTGGTTTGGAAAAAATTGGGTAAATGCAACATAAATCATTGGGGAAGAAACCCAACCACAAGAAAATAAAAAAAATGAAATTCTCAGCTTCCAGAAAATGAAGAATGACTACCCACATGAGGAAGAAATACACAACAAATCCAAAATCATTGGTTTCACACTCAGCAAATTTCCAGTCGCTTGAGGGAGCCCCAACGTGGGTGAATGATAATAATAAAAATGCTCAGGATCCCAAATCGTGAAGGAAGAACACATAGCTAGAAAAATCATGGATTTAAAATAGCTCCTAAGCCCCCGTGCGTGAGGCAAAATGAGGAATGTGGACGTATAAGCAAATGGGATGCATTTTGGGTGATTACTTTGCCCCAAAAGTCAAAATTGATTTTCCCCAAAAATGGGTTTTTCCCCAATTCGAATTTCTTTTCCCATACTCTACCCATCTCCATGCAATGACTAACTCAACCACATTTCAGCAGAATTTAATGATTGGTGAATGAGACAAGAAAGGTAGTTGAGGTTTTCGTGGGTTCTCCCTTTGACATTTGGATTTTCCCCATTATCCCAAAGGTTTAAATAATTTATCTCCCTATTCCTTACGAAAATCACGTCCCCATCTCTTTTAATGTTGCATAGACATATTTGGTTGTGGTATTTTAATTAAAATGCATATTTACATGATGCCAAAAAATTATAATGTGTCGAATAGCACAATATACCATTGGCAATGATTTTAATCGCCAAAACATAAAACATTAAATCGATGGTGGGGATTTTTCCTTTAGCTCCACACCACAATTAATTACAATATATACATCATATACATTTAATGCAAACGGGTTCAAAATCGAGGTGTTACATTCCCCTCCCCCTTCAATAGCACTGTCCTCAGTGCTTTACAAAATTGAACAAAATGCTTCACTGGTATTGCCTCAATTCCTCATAGAATTGAACAAAAACGGATGTGCCAATTGCATGGAATCCTCCATCTCCCATGTATCCTCTTCAGGACCGTAGTGCTCCCATTGCACCTTTATTTTCCCTATGGCTCGGTTCCAGAGCATTGTGACCTTCTTTTTGAGGATGCACATTGGATCGATTTGGAACTCTCCCTTGGGTTCCACCTGAATCAAATCCCAATTTATCACATGGTTAGGATCATGTACATATTTCTTAAGCTAAGAAACAAGTAAAACATTATGAACTCTAGTTCTAGGAGGAAATGAAAGTCTATATGCAACTAGCCCTATTCTTTCAAGCACTTCAAACAGCCCACAATAACTAGGTGACAACTTGGCACAACTTCCAAGATTCAAGGAACTCTTCTTTTCCCTCACTCTGAGGTAAAAATGATCCCCTACACTGAACTCTCTATTCACCCTATGCTTATCTTCATAGCTTTTTTGTCTATCTTGAGCTGGTTTCAGATTCTACCTGATCATTACAACCTCCTGCACCATCTCCTTGAGCAATTTTTGACCAAGCACAACCCTGTTCACTGGATTATCCCAAGTCACTGGTGTGCTACACCTTCTTCCATACAAAGCTTCATACGGACTCATCCCCAAGGATTCCTGCTGTCCATTGTTATAAGCAAACTCTACCAAGTGTAAGTAATATTCCCACTTGGTTGGTTTATCCATCACATACATGCAAATCATGTCCTCAAGTACTTGATTAACTCTCTCTATCCGACCATCAGTCTGAGGATGGTAGGAAATGATGAAGTTCAACTTTGTACCCAAATCCGCAAACAACCCCTTCCAAAAGTTGGAAGTGAACTTGACATCTCTATCAAAGACTATTACCTGAGGCAATCCATGCAATTTGAAAATATCCTTCATGAAGATCTTTGCAATATCATTAGTCTTATGCGTAAACTTAATCGGTATGAAATGTACTGCCTTTGTCAACTTTTCCACCACAACCATGATGGAATCAAGTTGTCTCCAAGTCATTGGCAATCTTGTAATAAAATCCATGGAAATAACTTCCCGCTTCCATTATGGAACTTGAAAAGGATGCAACAAACCTGCTGGGTGTTGATGCTCAACCTTTAACTGCTGACATTTCATGTACCATGAAATATATTTAGCCATGTCCTTTTTCATTCCTAGCCAAAAGTACTGCTTTCTACCTGTAGCAATTGTCTTCTGATATCCTCGGTGACCAGAATATGGAGGTTGATGGATCTCATCCATAACAAATCTCCTCAACTCTGCTACATTTGGAATATAAATTCTCCCTTTATAAGTAAGAATTCCATCTTCTTCCAATTTATATCCCTCATACCTCTTCTCAAGGCTTTGCTGTTGCAATTTGTCTTTTATCTGTACATATCATTCATCTCCGGCAATATTATTCACAATCAGCTGCCTCAAATATGATTGGAAAATACCCAGAGATGCTATGTGCATTTCCTGCACCTTCCTGCTGAGTGCATCAGCTACCTTGTTCTCTTTTCCCTTTATGTGCTTGATTTCAAAATAAAACTCACATAAAAACTCCAACCATCTCGCTTTCCTAGCATTGAGAGTAGGCTAATCAAACAAATATTTCAGACCACAATGGTCTATCCTTAGCTCAAATATTTAGGCCCATTAAGTAATTCCTCCACATCTTGAGAGCATGTACTATGGATTCAAGTTCTAGATCATGAGTGCCATAGTTCTTCTCATGTTCCTTCAACTTTCTTGATTCACAACATATCACGTGGTTGTCTTGCATAAGGAATCCTCCAATCCCTTGTCGGTATGCATCAGTACACACCACAAAATATTTCTCTGGGTCTGCAAATTTCAATACTGGTGCACTGGTGAGAAGATTCTTCAACCGCTGGAAGCTTTCTTCACACCTCGATGTCCATTCAAACTTTATCCCCTTCTTTTGTAAATAAGTGATGTCATGTGCAACTTTGGAGAAACCTTCAATGAATCTTTGGTAGTATTCTGCAAGTCCCATAAAAGATCTTACATTTGTCACATTTCTTGGACTAGGCCAATTAATAATGGCTTCAATATTTTAAGGGTCCATAGATATACAATCTTTTGAGATAATGTGACCCAAATATTGAATTCTATCTCTATATAAATCACACTTGCTCAGATTTGCATACATCTGATGCTCCCTGAGCAATTGCGATGTCAATCTCAAATGCTCTTCATGCTCTTACTCATCCCTAGAATAAATAAGAATGTCATCAAGGAAAACACGAACAAACTTGTCCAAATACCTACTGAAGGCACTGTTCATAAGGCACATAAATGTAGCTGGTGCATTTGTGAGACCAAATGGTACCACTACAGAATCATAATCTCCATACCTTGTTCTAAAGGTTGTCTTATGAATGTCTTCATCCTTGATTCTTACTTGATGGTAACCAGACCTCAATTCAGTCATGGAAAATACCTTTGCTCCTCTCAATTGATCAAAGAGATCATCAATCCTAGGTAACATGTATTTATTCTTCACAATGAATTTGTTCAGCTGTTTGTAATCAATAAATGACCTGAGTGTACCATCTATATTCTTTACAAACAAAACTAGTGATCCCAAAGGAGACACACTAGGCCTGATATACTTCTTCTCCAACAAATATTGTAGTTGCATATTTAGCTCTAGCATTTCTGGTGTACTCATTTTGTAGTGTGTCTTGGACACTAGTGCTGCTCTTGTCACAAGTTCGATTGTGAAATCAATGTCCCTCTTTTGAGGAAGCCTTGGAATCTCATCAGGAAACACATCCTTAAATTCTTGCAACACATGAAATTCTCTAACCTAGGAGTTTCATTCTCTATTTCCTTTGAAATATGAGCTGCATACAACTGGAAACCTTTCATACATAACTTCTTCATCTGCATTGCTGAAATCTGCCTCATAGAAATCACCTTTGGAATACCTCTTAAAATCCTTGAGTTGCCTTCTTCATCCAAGCACTCAAAATCCTTATTATAACAGTCAAGCTTTACCCTGTGAGATTCTAACCAATCCATTCCAATGAGAACATCATAGGAACCAAGTGGTAGAACATTTAGATCTACAAAAGTCGCCAATCCATTCCTGACCAATGGACATTTCTCTACCACTTCACTAACCTTTCTCTTAGTTCCAGTGGCTAGCTTAACTAACCAAGATCTACTATGCTTTACTTTCTTAAAAGCATGAATAACCACTACTCTAGGGATAATGTAACTATGAGTAGAACCAAGGTCAATCAAAATAGAAATATATTGCTCAACTATATTACCTACAACTTCAACCATACTTGACTGGTGATCTTCCTAGAGGTCCTCCAGTGCTGCATAAATCCTAGGGACAACCCTTGCTACTTTACCCACTGTTTCAATTTCTTGAATGTTGTAAGCTAACCTTGCACTCTCATTCTTTAGTGGACAATTCCTACGCATGTGGGGTACTCCACATTTCCAACACTAGAGAGGTTCCTTGTTCTACTGTGGATCTCTAGGTTTTTCTCCCATCTCTCTGGCTGGCTGCTTCTCAGCTTGTGATGGTTGATTTTGCTGATTCCTGAAGTTAGAAGGTTTGAAAACTTTCTTCCTTTGGTCATACTTCTCATTCTTCTTGTCCTTCAATGTCTTATGATAATCAGGTTTACCTTTGATTTTCTCATAGAAATACTTAGCCTTCCTTATTGCTTCTTCAAGAGTTCTAGGTTCATAAAAATCAATTTTGTCTTTGTAAGACTGAGGCAATCCACTTAGGAAACACTGGATCTTAACTTTTTCATCTTTGATGTACTTTACATACCTCAATAGTTCCAAGAACTTATTTCCATACTCTTCCATGGTCTATTGTCCCAATCATAGCTCATGGAATTCTTTAATCTTATCATCATAGTATCTGTCAGAGAGGTACTTCTGCTTGAAATACTTCTTGAATTGTTTCCTTGGTACTAGTTTTGACAGAGCTTTCCTAGGGCTCCCCATGTAATTATTCTCTCATCAACCTTCTTTACTTGTATGTGGTGTTCCCACCATATGGATGCTCTTCCAGTCAAATTGAATATAGCCAGCCTTGCTTTCATATTTTTGGAGTAGTCTTGAACTTGGAAATACTTCCTTATCCCAAGAAGAAAACCCTCAGATTCTTGACTAGTATTGGCCTTACCATTAAAAGTAGGAGGCCTTTCCTTTTTGAATTCATCTCATGAATTGTTCTTGTAATGTATCCTCTTCTTATTCCTACGATATGGAGAGCTTGAATCCCCACTTGGTTTTTCAGAATCAGATGACCCATAGGTAGTCCATTCTGGAGCATCCCTTCTATCCCTGGAAGCCTTCCTAGAAGCATGGGACCTTTTACAGGAATCTCCCCTGATGCTACTCCTACTTCTTTCTGGATTAGTTGTCTGATGCCCAAAGTTTATTTGTCAAACTCTGCAGTATAGCTGCATTTATCTGATTTTGATCTTATTGAGCCTTAAGCATCCTTTCATTGTCTTCTCTACAACTTTTTGACTTCACCCTTAGGCTCCTCATGGTCGCTACAATATCTGGGGGAGTATCTTGAAATATTCTCCCATTGGACTCTATCTCATCATTCCCAACTCTGACATTTGGCTGCAATATCTGGGGGAGTATCTTGAAATCTTCTCCCATTGGACTCTGTCTCGTCATTCCCAACTCTGAAATTTTCTCCCATATAATATTCCTAGAACTCATAGGGGTCCTATGCATAGTTCATGTCATCGATTCTCATCTTGGGCCAACCAAGAATGAAATTTTGAAAATGCTCTATGTGGAATGTTTTCTTTGAAGGTGACTATAGTTCTGCAAAATGTGATAATAAACACAATTGTTAGCTGCATAACAATCTCATGAGTTCATAATTACTTACCCGCATTTGGAAAATACTATATTGACAACTTTGTCAAAACACATAGTTTTCTTTTCACTGAGAACGACTATCTCAGGGGGATGACGGGGGTCAAGGGGGCTTTCCCCCTTGTGGCTTCCATGATTTTTGTGCAATTTGGCACATAAGATCGCTGCCATTTTTCACCCTTTCGACACCCCTAAATGCCACTAGAATCCTTCTTTTCCACTGAAAAACTCATATGTCATCTGATATATCAGGTCACTTGTTGACAACTCTTCTGACACCTCGGCAGATCAATCTTTATTTGAAGGTGAAGTCTAGAATTTTACATCTTCTTCCTCATTCTCATGCCTTTTCGTAAGAGAATAAGGAGGGCAGTGACCCACATCAACATGTAAAATGGTTTTGACATAGAGGTAGACAAATTAATTGTTTTCATTAAATAACTTAAATTTCCTACCCATGACTTTCGATTCACCGAATCGTGGACTGGTACAAAACACAACAAATTTTAGAACCTTGAGCTCTTAATCACTCACACCTAGAACTTTCTCAAAGAATTCCATTAATAAACTTATTTTGGTGTTCTAGTTCATTTTAAAAGGAAGATTGTTGAGACTTAGACATGCAGTGAGTTGCAAGGCTTCAATTGAATTGGGATCCATTCCATTGCCCCTCCATCCCATACATGTATTTTGTTGTGTTAAGTGTTAAACAACAAAATTTGATGCCTCGGCCCCAAAGATGATATCATTGCTAACTTGCTTGGTATGCAGTATTTTTTTAATGTTTTTCTAGTTGTGTATTATATTTTCTTAGGTTCCCAATCCCATCATTCTTACATCACTCAAGAATGGATTGCTACCCTCTCTCTAGTTTGAATTAAGTTTTTGGTTGTATATATTGGTTGTAGGTTGATTATAGCCTTGTTTTGCTTAGTGGCTTCCTTTTGTACATAGTTAATAGTAAGTAATTCTCTCAAGGTTCTAGTTTTTGTTTAAGACTATATCTAGTTATGACACTTTGCACTATGCATAAGATCAAGCGAATTCCCCAATATGGTTATTGCATAGTCTAAATAGTTCTTTTGTATAATGAAGCGTGCTCCAACTTGAAAAAAATACTATAGAATAGTTGTTATGTTACTTACTCTAAAATTAGTGTTACATATTAGTCAAATTAATGCATTTAAATTAAGTTTTATTGAAAATATGTCATATTTTTTTATAGACATTAGAAGATCCTCAATTCTTTAAAATTGTAAAAATTTAAATGTACAATATTTACTTTTTTGCATTTATAAAAAAAAAAATTAATTACTTTATACTTGTCAACTATTTATATTACCCTTCGTATTTAAGGCCTCGGAGAATAAAACTATTTATATTGCCCAGACAGCCTTGAACATGTGCTATACCAGTTAACCACATGCAAAAAAAGTGACTATATAAAATAAATCCAACTGCTAATGGTTTTGCTAGTTGGATAAGCGTTAAAAACACTAAAACAGGGTCCGAGGATGCGATGGAGGAATGGCAATGGGGGATCATGAACTATATTCCCATAGATGCGCTACTATTCGCTTGGTGCGGTGGATTGGAACGGAGTTCAGTAATTTCCCCACTTTCGATGGCCTTATCCCTTTCAATATATTTTTTAATGACATTCAGCTGAATGTTGCGGAACATCAATGGTTACCTCTTATGGATGTTGTACTAAAACCTACTCCTGCTCGGTGGTAGGCTTCCCAACGAAATAATTTGTATATCTGGAATATGGTTAAATCAGCTTTGTTATGTAGGTTTTATGATTTAGAGCCGAATCACAACTCTATTGTTCAGAGAGAAGGTTAGTTGAATCATTAATCTTTGAAGGGCTCAGAGAATAAATGCCCTTCCAATTGAAATTAAGACCCACCCTTCAAATTTGATCACTAGTTACGTGTGTATACAATTCTTTGACTATCCAATTGAAGCATCTTTGTATGAGCGAGAGAGTGCAGATTCACACCCTTCCGCTTAGCACCGCATGGATGCCCATTTCTCAGACCAGTCAGGACTCAAGGCCTTCCCCAGAGTCGAACTCGCGATAATCGTGGGAGTATTTTGGGTAAATGTGTTGAGATTAACAGAATTACACTTTTAAAAGTTGTTGTTGTGACTCTGTGAGGTGAACAGAAGTCTAAATAGAAGTTGTCTTTAAGTCCCCTGTAACTGTGAGTGCTCATAGTTTTTTGTTTGTGGGTGGTTCGGGAGAGGTTAGTGTTTATTCCCCTGTCGCTGTGAGTGCTGGCAGTTTCGGATTTTAGCTTCAAATAAGAATTTGGAGCAATGGTTCATCTTCTCAATAGAATGAGGAAGGCTAGGAAATGGCTTCCTCTGGTAAGGCCAAGAACCAGGCCCCTCCAACTGCTGCTGCAAGCCAGCCAAGGGGCGACACTTATTCTGTTGACAGGCTTGGAAATGGAGCTTGGAAGGGCAGAGGATCTTATAATGTTGATGACCAGAAGAATAGCCATTGGGTGAACCCTAGTAGTGATAGAGACCAGGGTAATAATCAACAGGGATGGAAGGAGTTGGGGAAACCTCATCAAAGGAATGTAAATCTAGAAAATAGGACCACTACAGCAAGAAATGTTGGTGGCTGGGGTCAATATGGCAAGGCAGATCAAGTAACGGAGGGCGGTTGGAGGCCCGATAGCTCAGAGTCTGCTCATGGAAAGATGGGCAGGCCAGATCTTGCTGTTCCATACCCACTTGCAAATGGTTGGCAATGGGGAGGCACCAAGTTGAATTCTTCAGTGGCATCGCCACCACTTGAAAAAAGTGTCGGACACAGCAGTGCAAAATCTAGTGAAGGGAAATCTGAATTGGGAAGTAATATGCTATCTAAACTTCTTCCTTTTGAGCAATCAGTTGAACCATCTAATGAAACAAGCGGAGCTAGCTACTGGTCCAGTGATAATGAAACAAATACTGATAATCTTGACAGCGATGAGGATTTAATGAGCAGCGATGACTGTGATTCTGAAGGGAGTAATGTAAGCCATGAAACTTGGAAGAAGAATAAGTGGTTCAAGGGTTTTTTTGAATCCATGGATAACCTTAACCTTGAGAAGGTGAATGATCCCGAGAGACATTAGCATTTCCCTGTATGAAAAGGTGGGGTTGGTCCTATTTACTGCTACAGCATTATGCAACCTATTTTAGCCCATGCCAAAACAATCAGATCAAAGAGGGTAAAGGTGCACTATGAACTAGCACAAGTACTGGAAGAAGAGTTGAAAAGGTGAGGAGCTGCATGCGTAACTCCCGAGGAAATGTTTGGCAAGTGGAAGGGCTTGTGAGAGACGGTCAACGATCAAGAAATTATCTGGCTTCCTATGGTTATTATTCAGAACACTCTCCTTGATCAAGATGAAAACGAACAGGTATGTGTTGTAAGCTTCCTATTTATTTGTTCTAAATATTTTTACATGGAGTTGATGCATCTGGAATGCCATAAAAACCTCATGCTATCATGTTTATGGATGCTAGTGAAAGAGATGTGGAGATGGTTCTACAATTTCTCTATATATTGTAAGAATTTTGGCACCTATTCATATACATGCAATTCCTGAACAGTTTGTTTCTGACCTCATAATTTGGATTGAGAACACAATTAATGCCCAGGAAGTAATTTTGTATATTAATCAAGAGTCAATAGGTTCAACCAAGCAATGCAATTCTTGATGAGTTTGTTTTTGACCTCATAATTTGGATTGAGAACATAATTAATGCCCAGCAAGTAGTTTTCTATATTAATCAAGAGTCAAGAGGTTCAGCCAAGCAGTCCTGTGTATATCTTTTCTAGTAGTAAGATAAATTGCTTACTCTAGTCTTTTTGTATGTGTGTGTATTATTGCGATGTGACTATATTATGTAAAGGTTGCACTATCGGATTGTATAATGACATATGCAAAAGAAAGATTCATATTCAAATTAATTCATCCACTGTAACAGTAGCACATAAGTAAATAGTGTTGAGGCTTCTAGGAGAAGAGCCTACTTGGAAAGTACTAAACTTAGCATTACAAAGGAGAATAAGTCAGACATATAATGATGGTGAAAGAAAATCTAACATAGATGCATATATTTACATGACAAGATGAAAAGTAGAAGTGCTACTAAGAACAATGTCATTGTCAAAAAAAGCAAATGAACCTCATAAGCTTGAAACACACTTGTATTGCCAGCTATTAAAAACTTGAGAAAACTATATAAACTAAATGCAGTGTTTCCACATTCAATGATATTTTTTTACACTGACTTAAGAAAAACTACAGAATCTCTAATAAGCATGAACTGCACATTCACAAGGACAACTCAAAATGGGAAATTTTTTGAGGTATGGCTCATTTATTTTAAAATTTTTAAACATTATCATACACTCATTTCCACCCCTAAATCTGGAAAATGTTGCATATGACTCATTTCCATCCTCAACCTATAGGGTGCAAGCATGCATGCACCCTCAACCAAAGAATTGTGTGTGAGATCAGTTGTTGTGCTTCTCCTAGAGGCGTCTTCACTGCTGCACCCACATCCATGGCAGCAGTCACCCTATAGATAGATGAGGGAACCACCAATTGCATAGGTGTTTATGTTAGGCAGATTGTATTGCTAGATAAGAAAATTTACTAGAACTATGAAATTCTAGTGGTCAAGCTGCTGTGATTACCCCTCATCAAGTATTCACTGGATTTGGACAACAGTGTGTTGTAGTAGTTGGCGCAAAAAAACACCATTCTATTGTTGCAACTGTTGGAAAGAACGTGTTTACTTGGGGATCAAATCGAGGTAAGCGACATCATGATCTAGATTCATATTTTGATTCTCTCATTAAGATGGACCTTGTTGCCTATATTATGAGACTAAGTTATTTCTTAACACTTTTGTTTGTTTGTTTCTTGTTTTGAGCTTACTAGACCATGAATTTGTGCTATCTATAATTTGAAATATTCTATTTCAGTTTGTATCATATGCATGTGCTAAGTATATTTTCCAGAAATGCTCAATCAAGCTAAAAAGGGTTAAAACATTTGTTTTAAAATCATCTTGTGATTGAGAAACTCAAGTGTTCTGATTTGTCATTTTCTGAATATCTTTTGACTTTGGTCATGAGGATTATGTTTCTCTAAGAGCGAGGTGATTGCATTATTTTGCACATGTTTGTTATTCATTTTTGAGGACTTGTGTATATACATAGTGGAGGACTTCATTTTCACGTTAATGAATTGAGTCATGGTTTATTTGTTTGAGATTGTAGGAATTCTCATTTGCAAGTTGATGAATAAATCCATGGTTTATTTATTTTTTGTTCATGTTGTTTCAAAGGGTCAACTTGGATAAACCTCAGTTGATATGCAAGCAACACCTCACAGGGTTAGTTATCTCAAGACAAGACTCATTGCAGTGGCAGTAGCTAATAAGCACAGTACATCAGTAGCCGAGTTTGGAGATGTCTATACATGGGGATACAACAGGGAAGGTCAACTTGGTTATGGCACTTCCAATTTTGCATCGAATTATGTTCCTCATGCAGTTGAGTATTTGAAAGGTCAATGCCTTCTGGAAATCTCTACAGCAAAGTATCATACAGTGGTTCTGAGATCAGATGGAGAGGTAAGCCCAAAATGAGCTGTGATTGAATTCATTGGCATCTTGTACAATGGATAATAATGCTAAGTACATGATTTTTTCCAAATTCATAGGTCATGTAGGTATGTTATAGATGCTTTATTTAGTATATAGTTTTATTTACCATATCAACCTAGCTACTTAAATACTTGAATGATATCTAATTCTATAATATTTGATAATATTCTTCAATGACTGGTTATGTTTATTTAATTTGAAAATTATTGGTCAATTATCTTTAATACCTGTAAAAAATAGCCTAAAAATCCATATGATAGCCAAATAGTTGTGAAGTCTCTGTAAGAATGTCCACGGTAGGAGGTTCATAAATCAACCATCCTTTAACTTGCTTCTGAAGTGGTGCTTCTAGATCTAGTCTTCTGCCTGTTTTATGCTTTACATTTTGCAGCTATAATTGGCAACTCCATCTCAAGCAAGTCTTTATATTAATCCAAACTGTCTATTTCTTCAATAAATCCTGTCATATGTTGAACTTGATACAAGGAAACAGTAGTGCCTACTCTGTCCAGTGTCAACTTCTTCCTAATTGATCATATAGCCTAGAACCCCCATTCCTATAACTTAAGACAATAATCTACCTTATAAAATATTTGACTTAGATCAAATACCCTCTGTCAAATTATCAAACAATTATTTAATAGCTATACCAAAATAATACCCTGATCAAAACTTGTGTTGTTCATGCCGTACAATATAAGATTCTCCTGTGAGTAAAATATTTGCTTCAACAAATGCGACCAAAGTTTTTCCCATGATCTACAACTTGGTCGTAATCATATTTTGTTGTTATTTGACAAGAGTGGGCAACTGACAAAAATATGTGGCAAGGAACCTCTTTCCTTGTAGTATTTTAATTATATTGAAAACTATTTTGGCAACATTCAACAGTTCCAACCCCTTGTCCAAACAATGTTTGTGTTCCACTTCCTCCCTATATCTTTCTTGACTCAACAGACCAACTCAAGGAAAATATTTCAAGGCATTGACTACAAGCTAACAAACTATGTCCAAAGCCTCCATCTATGAAAGTTCTTAGGCTAGTGGAGGTATTTTTAAAAGAGTTATCTTTACTTGTACCAAAGATATCATGTATGTATCTTTTAGTTCCATTGACCTACTTTTGTGTTCATTTGTTGGAAATCAAAAAAGTATCTTATCTTATTTTTATCTCATCAACATTTTCTCAACTCCCTTATTCAAGTCCAACAAACACCACTGAAAGTCATCTTGCAGAACATGCTTTGCAATCAAAATCCACTCACCAGTGAGAACCTCTAGATGAGTCTAATTAAGCTAGAGGTTTCCATCAATATTGCAAATATCGTGCCAGTAAATATATCAGCAATGGTCTAAAAAAGAAACTTAATGAAAATATCACAGAGAATATCAGAAAATATGGCAAACTTGAAAAAATACTAAAATATTCCATTTTTTCAGTTTATACTTTATTGCCACCCACCAACTATCTCCACTGTTTATTGCACATCCAAAATTGAATATTTCTACCTTGGCATTCTCCTGTTGCTTTACATTGAATACGTGTACATAACATATGATATTAGTATCATTAAATTGTCCCCTGCGAATACAAACATTCAAAAAATATTACTTCTAAGTTTTAGAAGACAAAGCCATGGCATTGGAACTCTTGGCCCTTTGGTCAAGAATTTACTTAGTAAAAATTCCAACTCCTAACTTATCTAAGCATCATTTAAATTCAAAACCATTGGAAGGTAATTTTATGAATAAACTCTTTTTGCTTCATCACTTGTGTGCTATGTGACCAGAAACCTAACCCGGGGGATCATTTCTTGTTTCTGTTCCATTTCTTGTTCCCGCTCCTTTCCTGACCCTATATTTGTCCATTACTAATCAAATTTATATGTATAATATAGAGGATGTTAGGGGATTTGTTTTTTGTTCCCCAAATCTAGGTTTCATTTCTTGTTTCTGTCCCATACTTGTTCCCGCTCCTATCCTGACCCTATTAAAGTGAATTACTAATCAAATTTATATGCATAATATGGAAGGGGTTGGGGGGAGTTCATGCTTCTTATTACCCCAAATCCATTAGGCCCATTTGTTGTTCCATTCCGTGTTTCCCATTTCTGGAAACATAGTTCTCACAATTTGAAGAGTTTTTAAAAAAAAATTCACTATTCAATGTGAGCTGCAATTTTTTTTATGCTAACTGTTATAACAATGATAATTATTATAGTCCACCTATTTGAAGAAATGACTCTAGTGGCAGCAAGGGTGCAAGAATCTAAGATTGTTGAAATCGACGTAGATAACAAAGATCCTCAAATGTGCACATTCTATGCCTCTGATATCTATGACTATCTTCACAACACTGAGGTACTTCCCACCCTTCATGTATTTCATATTTTTATAGGAATAAGGTGTTTCAGCTATGCTATGCAATACAAGCAATTCATATGTAAGATATGCCTATATCTACTGATGCAGTTCATATGTGAGATATAATTATCACCGCTGGTTTTCTCTCATTAAATGATTATTCTTTTAAGCACCTGCTAATGCCAATTACAACAAAGAAAACAAAACCGCTTAAGGATTCCCAGAAACACCTACTAGTACATATTACAGCAAAGAGCCAAGGCTGTGAAGATGCCTAGAAATAGGGCACAGCAGTTTGTTTTACAGGCGTCCTGATCTATGCTTGCTAAAGCAAAAGCAGGATATATCAGTAGACAAAAAGATTCATGAATCATTACATAGCAAAGAAAACATTATAAGAAAGACTAATGTTTTACTCCATGAGGGAATGACTGTGCATAGTATAATTACATATCATTGCACTCCTACTTGCACATTGACTTTAGGCACCCTTCCTCGAGATTTCAAAATTTTGACAGTATTTTGAATTAAATAAATAGACATCCTAATAGATATAATATGAATCGCTTACCAAGCCTATGGACTTGCCCCTTGGATACTTCCGAGTCTCATTCCTGAGATAGAATTTAGCTTTGAAAAGATGAAAATAAAAGAATATGCTCTATCAATATAGTAATATACCCGTGTTTTCCAAATTTTAGATCACAGAAGTATTTCTTGACATGATGCACCCTCTCCCTTGGGCCAAAAGTGAATGAAATGGACCTCCAAGTCCAAGAAAAAAATCCCTACTTCAAATGAGGGAATGGTTTAGCATCTTCACAAGAATACCATTTTGGAAATACACCTGGTGGCAGAAATGTAGTCACCACCCACTTAAGGTTTTTAAAAAAGACTGTTATGAGTGAAAAAGAGCATCTAGACTACAATGACTGAAATATCATAATTAGATGGTGTGGGCTTCCAAGTCACGGTGAGAGTTTGAGCACCTAGAGTTTCACCCGCTTAAAACCAAAATCAAATCATTGACTATTCTCATAGGGTTTGCAAGGGAGATTACAATAAGTGTAGATGTAATTGCTAGCTTCCTGCCACGTTAGCAAAGATAAATTCATTCTGTTCATCTTCCACATCATGCCGCATAAACATTGCATCAACCATAAAATTCTTGTTAGGAACAGTCACTGCTTCTTTCATCCTTTTTTTGTGTTTCTGGCTTTGAACTGTCCCCTACGACAAAAGCATACACCTTGTTATTGATCTCAACCCAACTGCATCCTGGGAGTCTTTCTATTCTCCTCTCTTTCATCATTTTTCTCACCTTTTCTACATCAAACCACCTACCAACTGTAGCATATATATTTGACAGAGCCACATAATGTGCAGAATTTTTAGGTTCCAACTTGAGAACGTGGTCTGCAACACATTCTCTGAGTTCTATATTCATATGTGTTATAGAGGAACTGAGCAAATATCCCCACACTGCAGCATTAGGTTTGACCGGCATTTTGTGGATAAACTTTTCTACCTACTAGGATGCAGATGTATATCTTCTCGACAACCCTTTTAGTGCTGTTAATGTCTATCTCCAGTCATGTGTATCTATCCAATCATTATTATTTAGCAATTAAATCTATGAAGGACACCTTCTAATGCAATCCAAATGTGGAAAAAAACAAATATATACTCTAGAGGAGGGCCAAGAATCCCCTCAGGGTTAGGCTCTGTAATCAGAGCTGACAGTTGACTCCATTCACCATCCATGAATCGTGAGGTAGTACTTAGTGGGTTTTCCGCAAGGTTATTCCTTGGAAAAAAACATAATCAACACTTAGAAAAGACAAATAAGAAAACTGGTAATTCCATAAAAGACAGCAAGACCTTAAGAGTGAAATAGAATTTCAGCAAGACCTTAAGAGTGAAAAGACAGGTTGCCAATTTTTCCCATATTTCTATAATTCTTTAGTTTTAAGTTTCTTCTTGCCGATATTTTCCCCAATATTCCCGATAAATTCCTTTGCAGAGCCTCGATGATATATTTCTCGAAACGTTGTTTGCAACATTGGCTTGGATAACCTGGGAAAGGAATGGGTTATGGTAAGGGAATGCTGAATTGAAAGGAATGGCTTTAATGAGCTTGTATATGGAGAATAGAGCTGTAATCCTAATATTTCTTGTTTTTGATCTTGACTTTGAAAGCCAACGACTACCACACCATGATTTTACTAAAGGCCAGATAATAAGTGACCTCTTTTTTCTTGCATTAGAGACTTGTTGAGACAAATATCCCGAGGGACTATGCAATGGATAAGGGATTGGCCTTTTCTTGTGTAGTAATGTGCTAAGAGGAAGAGGTCCATGGTTGATTCAGATGGTTGAAACTAGATGGGTTATGGTAGTAGAGGTTTGGCTAATTCATGAGCACCGTGGGTTGGATTGAGTGAGAAATAAATGGCCAATAGAAAGTCCCTTCACCCTTGTTGCCTCATAGACTGGCCTGAGGTTGGTTTTTGTGTTGGATGCCTATGGTTGGGCAGTGAATAGCTTCGAAGAAACTAGTTTCCATTGACAAAATTTAAACAAGATAAGCTCTCTTAATTTTTCTTCTGTTATATTGTTTATTAAGTCATTCTTATTGTTCTTGCCATGTGTGTGTTTAAAGATAAGTAAGTTGTGGTTCTTTGAGTGTTAAGCTCTTAATCTAGCACGAAATGCTAGTGTGATCATGTTGAGATTGTTTTATAAATATTTTTCTATGCTTACGCAATTTGATTACGAGATATGTCATTGTATATGAGAATTCTGATCAAAATATTAATATTTAATTGGAATCATTGTATGGTTCCTATATAAAATGTGATATGATGGTCCAGTGGAGGAGAAGTTTTAGTGCATAATCTGGATCATGAATGTTCAGTTGACCTATGTATGATTTCCATTGGTCATTCAAGATAATTCCTTTATATTGCTTAGGAAGCTTGTTATAGAGGTCAAATTGGCAAAGGAGGAATTTTGGTACCCTGATAGCCAAGGATAAGTAGTTGGGTACGTTACAAGGGTGCTTGCCATTCTGTCATGGTGGTTGAGGGTAATAATTGTGGTGTTTTCCTCTTTGTTCTCTTACTCTTCTTATGTACAGTGTATTCCTTTATTACCTTGCGATTGCATTTATAGCTGTAAATCTAGGGTACAAAAAGAAATGGAAATAAACACAAAAGTTTGCTGCAAATAAAAAATTTGTTCTACATTAGCATTGAATCTCCTTAAAAGTTGACAAGAAGAGGGAAAGATGACATTGGAATCCTTATAATAAATATCAAAAAACAAACAAAATGGAAACAATGGTATATTGGAATCAATTCCTTTTCCACAATATCTATGCTAATGGTGTTAAAAAGGCTCAATCCCCCCTCATTAGCTCAATGAAAGATGGTGAGAAAATAATTTGCTCTCAATTCCCTACCACTGGTTTTCAAATTGAGGTAAACAAAACTAAAAATTGGTATTAAAGGGTTATTAGCACGAGTAGGGTGATGGGCTCTTAGCTTGTTCTTTTATTGCCCCCATCCAGAAACCTTGGCACCCGTCAAATGCGGATTGAAACCTGCTCTCATACCAATGGAATTAACCAAACCGTTCCATCATATGAAAAGGGAAAAAGGCCATAATATAATGTCCAAAGAACAGAAGTAATATTTAATAAAAGTTATTGATACAATGATCATTGGAAGATAGTCAAGATGACTGCTTGTATGGAGCCCAAGAGATGTGTTCATGTTAAGGGACCCTGCCCTTTGGTATTTATTCACTATTATAGATAATACTCTAAAATTATGTTTATTGCAGAGATTTGTACAGATGTTCTAATCAATAGTCTAATTTGGTTTCTTAAATAGTATTCAATTTCCTTACTTGATGCTGCTTGTAAGAATTTTTGTTTGAGTGTGTACTTATCTTCCATAATTGTATGTAGGTCTTCAAGTCTTCTGTGGCACATAGTGGAGCTCCCTCATGATTATTGGAATTTCATGAATAATGAATATGATGCAGCTCCATTAACTTCAAGCATGTCTTAATTCTTTAAGATGACATTTTTAACATTCTTTGGTTGTACCAAACATGACAATTGGTAAGTCATAAAGGGATCTAATGTTATTTTAATGAATGAACAAGGTTATGATCTCTCATGTATTCTAGATTCCATATCATTTGTTTTTGCAGTGGAAGTAAATCATAATAATGTCAGAACATTTGTGAAATTCTATTTCACTCTTAAGTTCTTGCTGTGTTTTATGGCATAACCAGTTTTCTTATTTGTCCTTGCTAAGTGTTGCTTATGTTTTTTTCCAAGGAATAACCTTGCAGAAAACCCACTGAGTACTACCTCACGATTCATGGATGGTGAATGGAGTCAACTGTCAGCTCTGATTACAGAGCCTAACCCTGAGGGAATGTTGGGTGTTTTTAGAGGAGGGCCAAGAAATTTAGGATGAGGTCTGGGTAAAGGTCCAAGTCTAGATAGCAAAAGGGGAAGGCCTCAAGTCTGAATGAGACTTTTATTTCTTTGGTCTAGACCATTAGCGATCCTTTCTCATAGGCTGAGGTATGGACAAGGACAAAGAAAAGGGTCCTAGGGATTTTAGTTTATGAATTAGTAACTAGGGATTAGTATCTAGGTTATTCAAGGCTGTTAGGAAATAAATATTTCCTTGACATGCCTAAGGGTAAGACAGAAGATAGGGTTTAGTTTTGGGAACTAGGGTTGTGTAAGGGTCTGTCCTAAGGTTTGTAGCTAGGCTGCAGGTTAAGAAATCACTTAGGGTAGGCTAGGGAGTAGTATAGGGAAGAGGGTCGAGACTATTGGGTGAATTAGTTTATATTTTAAGTTTGTATCAAGACTCTATGGGATATATAATATCCCTAAGAAATAGGTCACAAGGAACAACAAAAGTCCTTAGCAAAAGTGTATGTATACCTTGATTGTATAGTGTATCCCTATCTGGCGACTCCATATTAATAGATATTATGATCAATCAAATTTAAGCACCTTTTGTGCCCTTGAAAGGAAATTTACCCATCATAAGGAATTTCCTTTAAAGACAAAATCTCATATTCTATTTTCACAGTGATACCATGCATTCATATATTGCTATAGAAAATGCTTCAAAGGCATGCATTGTTGTCAATCACAAAATCAATTACAAGTAAAAAAAAAAATACCATTCTCACATAATATTGGGTTGTGTATATATTTATCTTTATGGATATATCTTTTTATCTCATACCAATGATAAAAAGGAATAGAAATGAAACCGTTGAAAAAAAAAACATTATAAATGTAAAATTACTATGAAAACTCATCCTATATCAACATTACAAGGATTACCTACATGTTGTAGCCTTGAAATTGGCCACCACGTACAAAATTCAGTTGAGAATTATGTAGTTAGGTTTGCTCATGCTGGAAGAGTGGATGGATGTTTAATGGGACCAAAACAGGCACGGGTAAATTTCCCAAGGGGATATTTTCCCATCTTCAGCACTAACTTATAAATTAGAAAAAAGAATTACCTGCAAGTCAGATTGTTTGAACTTTGTACACTGTATTCCTTGCTTACATCAAATATCAAACAAAGATTCTGGGGTTCCTCTCATTGTCGCTCCTATAATAGCATCCTCGGAACCTTTTCCTAAGACTCCACTTAATTCCTCCACAGCAACACAATCCTCATAAGGCTCAATGAATCGTTCCTCCACATTTTCTTTCCTATTTTCATGTAATAAAAAATCTGGCTTCCTATTTTCATGTAATAGAAAATCTGGCATCCCTTAAATCTGAGTGTGTTTAAAATCTTTTCTCTCTGATGAGAAGATACATCCAAGGTGGCATTGTCCATAGGAATGACAAATAGTCAAGTTAAATTTTTAAACCATAAAGAGTATGGTTGTAACTATGGTAACTTTACATAGTATAAAGTTTGAAGTCCTCTGCCTATCATGAATAGTGGTTTAATTTCTCATTTAAAGGTCAATATTTTCCTTGAGCTATTCGACATAAACACATACTTCGTAGAACTTAGTCCAAGTTTTGCTATGGCATATTCTCTGATTACAGGTGTCACCTCTTTTGCAGGTACAAGCGAGTAGAGGTTCTATCAGCTTTTACAAATGTTGTATGTGTTTATATACTGATGCTTTTCTTTCTTTTTTAAAGAGAGCTGGATTGAGGCTAACGTTAACATCTATTAACAAAATCATTTAAGATTACACTGCAATTCCCGTGCTTCCATGTAATTAGTAGAAACACATTATCAAGATTTTTCTTTCATGCATGTGCATTGAATGTGAATAATCTATTTCTAGATTTTTTTACTTTGGATTTGTGGCGGATTGGTTTAAGTGGGAGATTAACATCCAGGAATTGCATCTTGCAAATAATGGATGGTATGCTTAATGTTAGTTGAGTGCTTTTGCTACCTATTTTGTGGGTTTTCAATGTTAGTTCTTTGTCTATGTGACATTTTGTTATGTGGATTCTCAAGTACAATGCTTAAGATTCTGTGGACTATCAAAATATGAATTGTTATTGATTTCCTCACATGGACAAAGTGGTTAATGGGAATGAAAGGAAGATCAACAATATAGTACATCAAGTGAAGTAAATATATTTTGAGCAATCATTGATCATGAAACAATGTAAGATGACACAAATGAATTAAAATTAATAGTGTGTCAAAGTGGGTGCATCTTTCTCTAGTGTACCAAAAACTGACTAGATAGGTGCTAGGGTGTAGAGCTTGAAAGGTTCTCCACTTGGGAAGAGTTCCTATGTGGATCTCTTCCCAAGAGGAGAGCATTTCAATCTCTAGGCCCTAGCACCTAGAAGCTAAAAAAAACATGCATTATAGAGCTATCTGCATCAAGACATGCATTCTTACTAGAAAAAAAGAATGCTTGTCTCGATGCAGTATAGCTCTAGAAACAATGACCTTCGACACTCATGTGTGATGAAGATGTCCCATCATGTCAGTCAACTATAGCTGTGAAGTTAACCTTTTACATAACAAGCCTTCTTTGTAGCTATTCAAAACATTATATTACCAATATTGCACTCATTGTTCCACTTTATTCGAGTAATATACATTTATAAAATGAATTACCATGCTCCTGTGTTCAGATATTTCTCATGTTAATACAATGGAGACATTGTCCCACTTCATTTGAGTAATATATGTCTATAAAATGAATTCCCATGCTTTTGTGTTAGGATATTTGTTAATACAATGGTAGTCTGTATCATGATCAATCATAGACAAAATGAATGATTTTAAATTGCAGCTACTATTGTGATTTTGCATTATGAGTTAATCTATTTAGTATACAAAAGTAGTTTAAAAAAATGAATATGAGATCCAAGACACAAATGCAACGGGTTTTTAATTAAACGTGATAAAAGAGAATCCAAATATTGGGTTTCATTACTAAGTTGTTAGTCAACAGTGGATGACCTTTGGGCCATTGCACTTAGAATATGTGTTACAAACATGGGTTAGGGAAAAACTTGGAGAGGCCAGAGTAGGACTTGGACCAGACTAAAGAAAAATTTAGCTGACGCACAATTGGCTATGATTCAAACTTGCAGTAGTTGAGTCAGACTTGTCTGCCACAACTTTGACTTGATGCTAGTTTAACTTGATGCATATTTTTTGCTTGTGCCAGGTTTTATCTACAAGCCTAGGTCAAACACAATGACCCAGAAGTTTCATAAAAATCATTTACTATGAGGATCCCAGGTTTTCAAGGCTCCTCTAATCCTAAAACAAGTTCATATCATTCACTTTTAGTGTCTCCAACATTAAATCTCCCTGCCTTGGTGGTGGAAGCTGTGGCATCAAGGTTGAGTTTTGATCATGGCAAGATGTTGGTCAATAAGGGTGGGAAGTCATCAACATTTATATCTAAAAAACATATTGATTCCAAACCTAATGCAATGAATGGAACATATATAAAATTAAATTCACGTGTAAATACCGTTGGGGAAGCTTTCCATGGAAAGAATGCCAGTTTAGTTGATCCTACTATGAAATGTAGGAGTCATGAAGGTTTTAAAAGTCTACTGAAGAATTCGTCCTCTGGCACACACAAGGGTTCATCTGAGCTGGGCAGTGGGCACATTGAAACAGGAAGAAGTGAAAGAACAGATGTCACTTCAGTGTCATCTGGTATTGTCCATGTTGGAATTTCTAAAGATAGCTTTTCAATATTTGTCCCTCAAAGAAATAATTATGTAGTTTGTAGATTGATATATATCATAAATTTGTTTGAATATCATCATTGTCAAGCAATCACAACTTTTTAAAGGGTGCTAGCTCAATGGTAGAGCACCTGCCTATAATTAGGCAAGAAGTTGGTGGTTCGATTCCTCCGTGCCCTATCATAAATTTGTGACTACAAAAATGACTAAATTAGCATATATACGACTATTAGTAGCTAATTTCCCATATCTTAGTCATATTTAGCTTAGTCATTAATATGTTAACATCTAGTAGTTAATTTAGTCATATATTTGGTCATTAATGGTTGCAATCAGTGACTAAATCAGCAACTAAATCAGCGACTAAATCAATGACTAACTCAGTGACTAAATGAGTGACTAAATCCATGACTAAATCATTAACTATCAATGACTGAAATAATGACTAAATCATTGGCTATCAATGACTAAATCAATGACTAAATCAGTGACTACTAATTCAAGCTATTAATGACTAGTGAAATACGACTAACTATAAGATAGTGGAAATTTGCTACTATTAGTCACCGACTCAAAAATAGTCATTTATAGCATGATTTTAGTCATTAATTTCTCATTTTCTAGTAGTGGATCAATCAGCAAAGGGAGAGTGGGAATGAAACTAATAATTCATCTGATAAATTCAATTGTAAATCGCCTGCATTAAAGATCCGTAACTCAGAGAGATCTACGGGCGAGGATAGATTCCACAAATGAGGGTTACAATTAACATATAAATCTTGAATGGTTGAATTCAACTTAACCTGCATGTGTAGATCTATGGTTGAGATCTGGTGAATGGGTTTATCCAAGGGTTGGTGGGAATCCCGCTAAACTAAAGTGCATGGAGATTAAATTGTGGAATGTGGAGCCGAAATACCACTGTACAATTTGACTAGAGATCGACCTAGCGACCCTAGAACATTCTGCTAGAAGGAAGAGCACAAAAGATAAAAGGTGAGTTGGGTTGTGGAATTGGAAAGTTGATTGTGGAAATGTACGAAAGTCACCCATTCAGTACGGTGGAATTGGAATTGGAAAGTTGATGAAGATCAAGATCAACGAATGAGGTTGATTGTGGGAGCCAATCAATGACTATGAGCTATTTCATTGGGTGAACTAGCATGGTTGAAGAAAATCCTGATGGTCGCGATACTTTATGAAATCCTCCCTATGACCATTGAAGTCCATTGTCATTCTAGATGTGACGGTCCTTTGGTCATTTCATTGGTGAACTAGAAAGGGAGTTAATTCCTAGAAATGGGAGTGAAATCATTTATGAAATCAGATCCACAGTGGATTTGGAATCCACTCTTGGTTGAAATCCTGTGGGACCATTAGTCGGGTGAGGTTAAGTTAGCAGTTCTACCAAGTTTAGAACCAAACTAAATCTAGTTGCAGTCCATCTAAAGACTTTTACAAAGGATCCTGGAATTAGATTCAGACTGTCCTTTCGCTGAAATCAAACCAATAAGCTACATGAAGTAGTGAGAAAGAAGGATGAACAGAGAATGTTTAGTTAATAAAAAATCGAACATAGTATGTGGTGAAGGGTGCAATGAGTGTGCGATGGTCTAGCATGAAGGCATGATGAACAAGATTGCTTAATCATGGGTATGGAAGGTTTGTTTCAGTTACTTAAATAAGGTGAAAATGTCTGGTTATTTTAATGATGCATATAAGATAACCATATAAGTATCCTGAAAATGGTAGTAGCTGATATGGTTGAATTACTTAGTATTGTAATTTTGAGGATAACTTTATATATTAGTGTAAATATTCTAGAGGCCCACCAAATTAATGGGATGTTTGGAAAGTACATATTGCAGGTAGAATTTACTAAAAACATGGCAGTATGGTTATGTCCAATAAAATAAATACAAGAATCTACCATGTGCATGGGGAAAAACATCCGAGAAGGATCTCAGGGTAGTGAAAACTAAACATGATAGATATCTAAATTTGAGATTTGGAATTTTGATATTTTGATATTTTTTTCTTGACTGATATATAAATTGTGTTAAGATGAAATGTTATGTGTGGTTACCCAGGCTAGAAACAAGTGTACATGATGGGGGATAAGTGCTCCCAGTTACTAGAGCTAAACATTATGAGTATGGCCTCAGGATTGCAAAAAAATATAATTCTTTATGAGACATAACTGTGAATTCATAATTTGATTTGATTAACTATGTACTAATGCTTTGATATAGGAACCATGTGTGGTGACCTGCAAGAAACAAAACACCAAGTGGAATGATAAAAGTTTCCCTTGGGTCAGGTCTTGGAGGGGGTGCCATTGTTGTCTGACATCAAAGCAGGATACCTATGGAGTTAGTAGAAGTTGCTTATGCGAATATATATTTGGGTTATTTGAAATCTTCTCTCTATTACACATGCTTGATATTGCATATCTAAAAATAATTTAATTCAAATATGCGACACAGACCCCTTATGCAAGACACCCTAGTTACAAGAAGATGATCAAAGCCTTCAGAAAGCAATTCTCCTGGCACAATTTCAAGGGCATATTTAGTTGATTACCTATCTAAAGGTGGAATTCCACCAGGCGAAGGCTATTGCCCCTGGGTAGAATTTTTTTATAATGATGATTTCTAAGTTCCTGTAGGTATGGGTCCTTGAAAAGTGTCATAGGGACACAAAGGTAAACTCCAAAAGTCATGAAGAATTTCTATAAATTGATTGACGTTAGGACCTGGTTCATTAAAAAGAAAGGGAACTAACTATGAAATAGGTACAACAAAACTGGAAGGTTGCCGAGGACAGGAAGAAAAGTTATGCTGACTTAACAAGAACTCCTAGAGATTTTGAGGTGGGTTGTCATGTATACATAAAGATAAATCCCAAGAGAAGTACCTTGAGATTGGGAAAGTATAAGAAATTGGCACCGAGGTATGCCAAGGCATTTGAAATTCTAGCCAAAGTAGAACCGGTTGCATATCAGTTATCCCTACCACCCAACATAAAGTACATAATGTGTTTTATGTTTCTATATTGAAAAGATATGTTCATGATGTTCTCATAAGATTGAATGGAATGTAATATAGGTGGAACTAGTGGGACCAGAGTGCATTCTCGACAGGAAATAACTTTTTCTTTGGAACCATACCATCGGACACATAAAGGTGCAATGGAAGCACCTTAGTCCGGAAGAAGCTACTCGGGAGATGGAAAATAATATGCAGGAGGCATATCCACGCTTATTCCAAGAGGCTCACATGCGTGAATAAAATAAAAATTTATAACACCAAGGATAGTGTTATCTTTTAAGGGGAGGTGTATGTAATACCCCCTGAATTAATAATTTTTAAATCTTCTAGAAAATACTTTGAGTATTATTTTATTATTCTTTGACTCGAAGGTCAAGAATGAAACAGTTTCTAAAAAAATATTCCCTATTTAATAAAGTGGATATAGTTGTTGAAAGAGTGTTTGCTAACCCACAAGAGGAAAATGACAAGTGGCAAATATCACTAAGTGAGAACTCAAGATGCAGGAGGCATCATCCCCAAAAATCAGGTCTCCACTCCTAGTTGAATTGCTAAAGAGAAAGAATCTCATAAATGACCAACTCCTAGGAAAAATACTATTTAATAGTATGCCCATGAGCAGCAAGAGGCTAGCATTGGACGGGGATTAACATCTGTGTAATGCAAGAGATGGAGCATTAAGATATTTTTCTCTTGTGGCTCACTGAACAGGCTCGGGGCTTCTAGAAAAAGTAATTTGGTTGCTCTGGGAGTTGGCTGGGAGGAACAACTTCTCCACTTTTGTTTTTTGAGCGTTGGTTCCAGGCTCTTGCTATGTTTCTGATGATTAATTCTAGTTACAGTAAAATTTGTAAGAGAAATGTTTAATTGCAGTTACATCTCCAGGAAGTAGGATTATGCATTTCTATAGAACAAATACCCTTGTTTCTATGAAGTATATTAGATTTGTATAATGTTATTACTTTGGTGATTAATAACTCGTTGTGAGCATAAGTTGGTAGAACTAGTGGTTGCTAATATAGTTTTGAATCCAATGCTTGAAGAATTTAGAATTCATGATTATCTATATAATGGATTGAACCCTTTGTTTTCTTTTTAAATATGTACCGTATATTTCTACTCTTAATTGAGATTTGTCCATTCGTATCATTTACGCTCAACCTATTTAGGATTATTGAATGTGGATCGAATTTGTAATGTTTATATAATGTAATTCCCTCTGCAAAGAGCATAGAGAAGACAGTGCATGATTTATGACTAATTAATTGAATGAAGGAGAGAGATTGTGTGATTGATGACTGATAAATTGAATGAAGAACAAATTTTCTACTCTCCAATTGTTTTGGTCATTTAATACCTTTGTTTCATTAACTAGAAGTATATTTTTTCAATCCTCCTTGTGTATATGTGTAACTCAAAATCAAATTGAGGCGTATAAGATCGAATCATGTTCAGACGAAGAGATCAAGGCATGGTTGAAAGCACTAAGATAGTTTCAAGATCCAATTATCTTACACTGATTTAAACCCCAAATCAAACCTGAAGCCCTTGAATCTAAAAAATTTAAACAATATTAGAAGATTAACAATTCAAATCTATTCTGCAATGAGAATGACAGTTTGTAGAAGTGCAGAAGGAGGAAGGCGGGGAAAAGGGAGAAAAAAGACAAGTAAAAAAGTTGAGCTTCTGAACTTTGATTTCCAGATCAAGTAAGATCAACAATCAAGGTTGTTTCCACAAGGATCAATAGTGCGGAAAGCCGAGGGAGAATGTAGAATGTGGAAGGTCAACAAATACGTTAACGAAACTTGGAGTTTTCGATATCCTATCTCCACATCAAGAAAGATCAACGATCAAGGTCGTCTCCATAAGGACTAACGGTGTGGAAAGCCGAGGCTCAATGTAGAAGGAGAACAGTGAAGAAATAACTTAATGAAACTTGGAGTTTTCGAGATCCAATCTCCACATCAAGCAATATCAACGGTCAATGTTGTCTCTGCAAGGACCAATAGGGTAGAAAGTCGATGCAAAATGCGAAATGCGGGTAGTCAAAAAATAAGTTAACGGAGCTTGATGTTTTCAAAGTCTAATTTTCGCATCAAAAGAATCGGCGATCGAGACTTTATCTGCAGAGAAGATCAACAACTGATATTGGTTACGAAGGATTCATTATAGAATCCGAAAGGAAATAAATCAACGGTCGGGACTTAAGCCGCAAGAAATAAATGACGCAGAAGGTATAAAAGCCAAGTTAACAGATTTTGGTGTTTTTTGCACCCTAGAGTCCGCGTGGGGAAGGTGGGAGGTGGAAAATGGGAAAAGGGTTAAGGATATTTTTTTTTCCGATTTCTGAGATCCGCAGCGAAATCCCGAAAGCCGGAAAGCTGAAATACCAAGTGATCATATTATGAAGTCTTCGACTTACGAGATCTGCAGTGGAAGGCAGAAAGGAGGAAGTAGGGAAGCGGAAAGTTAAAAGACCAAGTGATCATATTATGAAGTTTTTGACTTTCGAGGTCCTCAACATAAGGTGGAAAGTGGAAGGAAGAAAGGTGGAAGTAGGAAATCGGTAAGCTTGAAGATCAAGTGATCATTTTACCAAATTTCTGAGATCCGATCTCCGCATCAAATCAAGATCGACGATGAGGGTTTACTCCCCAAGGATCAAAAGTGCGTAAAGCTTGTGTGGAATGTAGAAGGTGGAAAAGGGTCAGATGAAGGTATCGACATGTTGGTTTTTCAATTTCCAAGTCCGACCGAGAATGCGGAAAAGTCATTTTTAGTGCAGAAATGACTATTTTGGTTGCAAAGTGGATCTATCAATGGTGGAACTAGTGTTCCCTAAGCTGTTAAATGAATTTGCAAGGATGAATTTGACCATTAAATATGGTCAAGGTTTTTTTTTAAGTGTTTGTTTTTCATAATAGTTAGGAAGCTTTATTAATATGTCTCAAGATATATAGTTATATAAAAAAAAATTATATTTGAAATTTGAGGTATGTTACATGCGGGTTTTATGGCATTAGACATCGTGAAAGGATGAAACCTTCATGTTCGGATTTTCTAGGTATAGGGAAAATGAACAGAGATTAATCAACAGCATAAGATTGGTTTAGCATATTTTAAATATAGCATATAGACACCATAAGTAGGTTTTGAGCTTTACTGATGGAACTTAGAATTATAGTCATGATTTGAGGAGGAATACCAATGTATCAATGCCTAAAAGATATATTTATGGTTGAATTCCAACTATCAATTTGATGGGTCATTTGTGGTGCTTCTTTGCATCATTCATCAACTTGGAGCCCTAGAACTTGCATTTAGAGTTGAATTCCTAAGCTCTATTTGGTATCCCCACTTATAGTCTAAGGATACCCTTAGAAGATCATGCAGGGTGATTCAATGTGATGTTTTTTATTCTTAGATGCCTAAAATCTTTATTTAAGTCCTAATACCCAAGATTCCTCATTTAACCATGTTTTCCCCATGGCATATCCCTAGTGCTAAAACCCTTCTAATGTAACCCATATCTCCTTGTGTAAGCCAAATATTCCAAAATAGAAAAACTATATTGTGGTTCAAAGTCTCATTCAAAATAGACAAACTATATTGTGGTTCAAAGTCTCATTCATAGACCTTGAGCATCTTAAGCTAACTTTAAGGGTAATGTTCGAGTTTCCTTACTTAAATGTGGTTAAGGACATTTAAGGAATTGAGACCCACACCTAATGGTCCCATATCTAGACTTGGATAAGAAAATGCTTAGTGCTATTATTGAATCTTTTTAGACTTAAAAGCCTTAAATGATTTAGTGTACCATCACATGAGTCCTTTATACGCCTTCTATGGAAGACTTCAAGTGAGATGCATGTGTCATGGGCAGGTTATATTAAAACTAAAAATAGGTTTGAACTATGTCACATGCTCAATGGCATAACCAAGGGATTTAATCCTTAATTGAACATTCTACGGATTAAGTCCCATGAGAAAAATCATAGGCACAATAACAAGAGCCGTCAATAGGGAGACTCTTCCATACGCACTAAACGTTAGTGCCGTTAAAATGTTTTAAACACCATTGATGGTTATCGAGGCCTTACTTATTTGCACAGTTTAAATGTCTCATCAATAGGTCGTAAATATTATTTGAAAGATTTAAATATCTTAGAACTTTGAAAAATTATAATTTAATTATATATGTTTGTATCATGTCGAATATGACTATCCGTTTTCCAGATTCCATTGACAGCAGTTTAAATCGGAAGCTCTCCGTCTCTCTCCATCAATTCAGTTCCAACAGGAAAGACTTAAATACCGCTCCCCAGTTTTCATTGTCTTTACAAGCGAACCAGCTCCATCATTTCATTGTTCTTGATTCGGGATCTTGTGCAGATAATGGAGGTGGTGAAGCAGCTGCTTACAGAAGCGGGAGTTATCGGAGGCATTGTCGACGATTTCGATCCTCTATTTAAGTTGGATATAATGTACGGCAATATACTAATGAGCCTAGGCGATCAACTCTCGCCTGCTCAAGTGCAATACAGACCTTCGCATTTGCAATACCTTTACGATCCTGCTCATCCCGAGGTGCTGGAAACCTTCTTGAACCCCACATTAGTAGCAGTGGTAATAAGCTTGAATCATATTTCGTCATTATCTTTCTCAATGATTTTATTTAATATATTTGGTCAAATTGAAGCCATATTATTAACCCTTTATGAAATCCATAACTAGGTTATGACGGATCCTGACGCTGTTGGTGGCGAGTATTTGCACTGGTATGCTATATACTTCTTGTGAAGCCACCTCAAATTACTGATTGTATAACCATTAAATAACAATATTCATCGCTGCATTACTGTGCGGGCTATCGACGCATATGACGCTCGCCCGACAATGGCTAGGTATCATGGTTGTGTTTATTATTTTGTTGAAATAGCAACAAATCGATGGATTCAATGCTTTCCCTAATGTTTAGAAATCGATCGATTCAATGCTTTCCGTAATGTTTAACTGTAGTGGATATGTTTGTTAACCTTAGGGACGCAATGGCCGGATCTGGTTACGTATGAAGCTCCACGGGCAGGACACACAGGACACATGGGTACCCGCAAGATAGTTTTCACAGTATTCAGAGCGTATCGTACGCAAATTATTACGCCTGCGTCGCGGAACAATTTCAGTACGAGAGATTTTGCAAACACTAATGCACTTGGAGCTCCCTTCGCTGCTGCCTTTTTCAGAATCAACTATCCGAATGAGAATGGTTCTCCATAGTCATCTAGAATCTCATACAGAATGGTTCTCCAGAATTAGCCGCACTAGATTGTCAACGTTTTAATATGAAGATTGTGAAGGTTTGGAAAGATTCTCAACGAAATTTTATCAACGTAATTCTTTTATGTTATTTCTTAATAGAATTATTCGTCTGTATGCATGTCGATGTGTTTATTGCGTTTAATATATATATATGAATTAATTAATTAATTAATTAGTACAGAACAGTATAGTATATTAAAATATATATACAGAGTTTCATATAGTTTTTTAAAGAGAATATAATTTTTTTTTTAAATAATGATGACTAAATTATAGCTAAATAAATTTTTGAATGTATCCTCCAACTAATTATTATTATTTTTTATACCGAACATCATTCTATAACCAATAACCAATATGATTATATCGTAGTCGCTAAACAATTTCAGCACAAAAGATTTTCCAAACACTAATGCACTTCGAGTTCCGCTGGCTGCTTTTTTTTTTCAGATTCAATTATCAGAATGGTTATTTCCGTCATTATCTAATACCCCATTGGTTATCAAGAATTACCTGCAAGTAACGTTACGGTGAGCGCCGTTGGAATATCTGTGATTTAGTTACACGTTTGATGAGAAAAAGCCAGAAAATAATATAATGTTCAGAGCAATGAAAATTTGAGCCAACTTTGTTATCGTTTCAATCGATTGTAAACGTTTTAATAGAAGATTGTGAAGGTTTCAAAAGTTTCCCAACGTAATCTTATTTGTTATTTCTTTCTTAGTACAATTATTCCACCGGAGATTAAAGATCGTACAGATTTCAACACAGCTAATTTTTTTCCAATTATTTCTAAATAGAATTAGTCCACCGTTATAGGGAACACTCTCATGTGCTTATCCTTATATATATAAAACACTTATCATATATATAAATTAGAACATTATATAACATAAAAAAATATATACTCAGAGTTTGCCATAGTCTTGGGAAAGAGAACCCAGTCCAGTTATTAAGCAATGACCAACTACAATTCATTTATACCATTTAAAGCTTTGCCAAACTTAAATGAAACTACTTGTATATGAAAAATCTTAGATTATTTATCATTTTATTTACAATATATTTATTTTCATTTAAATTTTTTAATAAATAAGTATTATACTTATTTTTAATAAATTTAAAATTAAAGTAACTTTCAATCATAAAATTAAGATATGTTCATGATGTTCTCATGTGATTGAATGGAATGTAATATAGGTGGAACTAGTGGGACCGAAGTGCATTCTAGATAGGAAATAATTTTTTTTCTGGAACCATACCATCGGACACATAAAGGTGCAATGGAAGCACCTTAGTCCGGAAGAAGCTACATGGGAGATGGAAAATAATAAGCAGGAGGCATATTGAGGCTTATTCCAAGAGGCTCACATGTGTGAATAAAATAAAAATTTATAACAAAAAGGACAGTGTTATCTTTTAAGGGGAGGTGTATGTAATACCCCCTGAATTAATAATTTTTAAATCTTCCAGAAAATACTTTGATTATTATTTTATTTATTCTTTGACCCGAAGGTCAAGAATGAAACAGTTTCTAATAAAATATTCCCTATTTAATAAAGTGGATATAGTTGTTGAAAGAGTGTTTGTTGACCCACAAGAGGAAAATGACAAGTGACAAATACCACTAAGTGAGAACTCAAGATGCAGGAGGCATCATCCCCAAAAATCAGGTCTCCACTCCTAGTTGAATTGCTAAAGAGCAGGAATCTCATAAATGACCAACTCCTAGGAAAAATACTATTTAATAGTATGCCCATGAGCAGCAAGAGGCTAGCATTGGATGGGGATTAACATCTGTGTAATGCAAGAGATGTCACATTAAGATATTTTTCTCTTGTGGCTCACTGAACAGGCTCGGGGATTCTAGAAAAAGTAATTTTGTTGCTCTAGGAGTTGGATGGGAGGAACAACTTCTCCACTTTTGTTTTCTGAGCATTCGTTCTAGGTTCCTGCTCTGTTTCTTATGATTAATTCTAGTTACAGTAGGATGTGTATGAGAAATGTTTAATTGCAGTTACATCTCCACAAAGTAGGATTATGCATTTCTATAGAACAAATACCCTCCTTTCTGTGAAGTATATTAGATTTGTATAATGTTATTACTTTAGTGATTAATAACTCATTCTCAGCATAAGTTGGTAGAACTAGTGGTTGCTAATATAGTTTTGAATCCAATACTTGAATAATTTAGAATTCATGATTATGTATATAACGGATTGAGCCCTTTGTTTTCTTTTTAAATATGTACCATATATTTCAGCTTTGTCCATTTGTATCATTTATGCTCAACCTATTTAGGATTATTGAATGTGGATCGAATTTGTAATGTTTCTATAGTGTAATTCCCTCTGTAGAGAGCATAGAGAAGAGAGTGCATGATTTATGAGTAATTAATTGAATGAAGGACAGAGATTATGTGATTGATGACTAATTAATTGAATGAAGAACAGATTTTCTACTCTCTAATTGTTTTGGTCATTTAATACCTTTGTTTTGTTAACTAGAAGTATATTTTTTCAATCCTCCTTGTGTATATGTGTAACTCAAAATCAAATTGAGGCATATAAGATCGAATCATGATCATACAATGAGATCAAGGCGTGATTGAAAGCACTAAGATAGTTTTGAGATCCAATTATCTTACACTGATTTAAACCCCAAATCAAACCTGAAACCCTTGAATCCGCAAAAGTTAAACAATATTAGAAGATTAACAATTCAAATCTATTCCGCAATGAGATTGACAGTTTGTAGAAGTGCGGAAGGAGGAAGGAGGGGAAAAGGAAAAAAAAGGACAAGTAAAAAGGTTGAGCTTTTGAACTTCGATTTTCGCATCAAGTAAGATCAACAGTAAAGGTTGTTTCCACAAGGATCAACGGTGCGGAAAGCTGATGTGGAATGTGGAATGCAGAAGGTCAACAAATACGTTAACGAAACTTGGATTTTTCGATATCCGATCTCCACATCAAGCAAGATCAACAGTCAAGGTCGTCTCCATAAGAACTAATGGTGTGGAAAGTCGAGGCTCAATGCAGAAGGAGAACGGTCAAGAAATAACTTAATGATACTTGAAGTTTCCAAGATCCGATCTCCACATCAAGCAATATCAACGGTCAAGGTTGTCTCCGCAAGGACCAATGGGGTAGAAATTCGATGCGGAATGCGGAATGCGGGTAGTCAAAAAATAAGTTAATGGAGCTAGATGTTTTCGAAGTCTGATTTTCGCATCAAAAGAATCGACCGTCGAGACTTTATTCGTAGAGAAGATCAATGACCGATATTGGTTACGAAGGATTCATTATAGAATCCAAAAGGAAATAGATCAACGGTCGGGACTTAAGCCGCAAGAAATAAATGACACAGAAGGTATAAAATCCAAGTTAACAGATTTTGGTGTTTTTTGCACCCTGGAGTCCACGTGGGGAAGGCGGGAGGCAGAAAATGGGAAAAGGGTTAAGGAATTTTATTTTTTATTTTTTATTTTATTTTTTTAACTAATTTCTAAGATCCGCAGTGAAAGGAAGAAAGCCGGAAAGCTAAAAGACCAAGTGATCATATTATGAAGTTTCTGACTTACGAGGTGTGTAGCGGAAGGCAAAAAGGAGGAAGTAGGGAAGCAGAAAGCTAAAAGACCAAGTGATCATATTTTGAAGTTTTTGACTTTCGAGGTCCTCAACATAAGGTGGAAAGTGGAAGGCGGAAAGGCAGAAGTAAGAAAGTGGTAAGCCGGAAGACCAAGTAATCATTTTACGAAATTTCTGAGATCGAGTCTTCGCATCAAATCAAGATCGATGATGAGGGTTTACTCCGCAAGGATCAAAAGTGCGTAAATCTTGTGTGGAATGCAGAAGGTGGAAAAGGGTCAAACGAAGCTATCAACATGTTGGTATTCCGATTTCCAAGTCCGGCCGAGAATGCGAAAAAGTCATTTTTAGTGCGGAAATGACTATTTTGGTTGTAGAGTGGATCTATCAATGGCAGAACGAGTGTTCCCTAAGCTCGTAAATGAATTTGCAAGGATGAATTTGACCATTAAATATGGTCAAGTTTTCTTTTTAAATGTTTATTTTTCATAAGAGTTAGGAATCTTTATTAATATGTCTCAAGATATATGGTTATAGAAAAAAACATTATATTTGAAATTTGAGGTATGTTACATGCGGGTTTTATGGCATTAGACACCGTGAAAGGATGAAACCTTCATGTTAGGATCTAAAGTAATTTTCTAGGTATAGGGAAATGAACACAGATTAATCAAATGCATAAGATTGGTTTAGCATATTTTAAATATTACGGTGTCCATATAGACACCATTAGTAGGTTTTGAGCTTTACTTATGGAACTTATAATTATAGTCATGATTTGAGGAGGAATACCAATGTATCAATGCCTAAAAGATATATTTATGGTTGAATTCCAACTATCAATTTGATGGGTCATTTGTGGTGCTTTTCCGCATCATTCATGAACTTTGAGCCCTAGAACTTGCCTTTAGAGTTGAATTCCTAAGCTCTATTTGGTATCCCCACTTACACTCTAAGGATACCCTTAGAAGATCATGCGGGGTGATTCAATGTGATGTTTTTTGTTCTTAGATGCCTAAAATCTTTATTTAGGTCCTAATACCCAAGATTCCTCATTTAACCATGTTTTACCTATGGCATATCCCTAGTGCTAAAACCCTTCTAATGTAACCCATATCTCCTTCTGCAAGCCAAATATTACAGAATAGACATACTATATTGTGGTTCAAAGTCTCATTCATAGACCTTGAGCATCTTAAGCTAACTTTAAAGGTAATGTTCGAGTTTCCTTACTTAAATGTGGTTAAGGACATTTAAGGAATTGAGACCCACACCTAATGGTCCCCATATCTAGATGGTCCCCATATCTAGACTTGGATAACAAAATGCTTGAATCTTTTTAGACTTGAAAGCCTTAAATGATTTAGTGTACCATCACATGAGTCCTTTATACGCCTTCTATGGAAGACCTCAAGTGAGATGCATGTGCCATGGGTAGGTTATATTAAAACTAAAAATAGGTTTGAACTATGTCACATGCTCAATGGCCTTCTATGGAAGACCTCAAGTGAGATGCATGTGTCATGGGTAGGTTATATTAAAACTAAAAATAGGTTTGAACTATGTCACATGCTCAATGGCATAATCAAGGGATTTAATCCTTAATTCAACATTCTACGGATTAAGTCTCATGAAAAAAAATCATAGGCACAATAACAAGAGCCGTCAATAGGGAGACTCTTCCATAGGCACTAAACGTTAGTGCCATTAAAATGTTTTAAACACCATTGATGGTTATCGAGGCCTTACTTATTTGCACAGTTTAAATGTCTCATCAATAGGTCGTAAATATTATTTGAAAGATTTAAATATCTTGAATTTTAAAAAATTATAATTTAATTATATATGTTTGTATCATGTCGAATATGACTATCCGTTTTTCAAGATTCCATTGACAGCAGTTTAAATCGGAAGCTCTCCGTCTCTCTCCATCAATTCAGTTCTAACAGAAAAGATTTAAATACCGCTCGCCAGTTTTCATTGTCTTTACAAGCGAACCAGCTCCATCATTTCATTGTTCTTGATTCGGGATCTTGTGCAGAGAATGGAGGTGGTGAAGCAGCTGCTTACAGAAGCGGGAGTTATCGGAGGCATTGTCGACGATTTCGATCCACTATTTAAA
>LPNX010152058.1:336051-338301 GCA_001517045.1 Pseudotsuga menziesii | reverse complement strand
AGTGGTAATAAGCTTGAATCATATTTCGTCATTATCTTTCTCAATGATTTTATTTAATATATTTGGTCAAATTGAAGCCATATTATTAACCCTTTATGAAATCCATAACTAGGTTATGACGGATCCTGACGCTGTTGGTGGCGAGTATTTGCACTGGTATGCTATATACTTCTTGTGAAGCCACCTCAAATTACTGATTGTATAACCATTAAATAACAATATTCATCGCTGCATTACTGTGCAGGCTATCGACGCATATGACGCTCGCCCGACAATGGCTAGGTATCATGGTTGTGTTTATTATTTTGTTGAAATAGCAACAAATCGATGGATTCAATGCTTTCCCTAATGTTTAGAAATCGATCGATTCAATGCTTTCCGTAATGTTTAACTGTAGTGGATATGTTTGTCAACCTTAGGGACGCAATGGCCGGATCTGGTTACGTATGAAGCTCCACGGGCAGGACACACAGGACACATGGGTACCCGCAAGATAGTTTTCACAGTATTCAGAGCGTATCGTACGCAAATTATTATGCCTGCGTCGCGGAACAATTTCAGTACGAGAGATTTTGCAAACACTAATGCACTTGGAGCAATGAAAATTTGAGCCAAGTTTGTTATCGTTTCAATCGATTGTAAACGTTTTAATAGAAGATTGTGAAGGTTTCTTTCTTAGTACAATTATTCCACCGGAGATTAAAGATCGTACAGATTTCAACACAGCTAATTTTTTTCCAATTATTTCTAAATAGAATTAGTCCACCGTTATAGGGAACACTATCATGTGCTTATCCTTATATATATAAAACACTTATCATATATATAAATTAGAACATTATATAACATAAAAAAAAATATACTCAGAGTTTGCCATAGTCTTGGGAAAGAGAAGCCAGTCCAGTTATTAAGCAATGACCAACTACAATTCATTTATACCATTTAAAGCTTTGCCAAACTTAAATGAAACTAGTTTTATATGAAAAATCTTAGATTATTTATCATTTTATTTACACTATATTTATTTTCATTTAAATTTTTTAATAAATAAGTATTATACTTATTTTTAATAAATTTAAAATTAAAGTAACTTTCAATCATAAAATTAAGATAAAGTTGGTTCTTAATTAACATAAATATATAAACATACTTACCTAAATTTGTTGTTATCCATGTTTCTTGACATATATTTTTATAATTATTTAATTGCTTGATGTGATATCGAAATTTTGATGTTCAAATGATTTTAAAAGATATTAAATTTAAACTAATATAATTTTAAATATAATTATAATGTTTCAAAAGTTTAATATTAATGATTTTAAAAATTATTAAATTCAAACTAATGTAATTTTAAATATAATTATAATGTTTCAAAAGTTTAAAATTAAAATTTGTAAAGTGCAAATTAAGTTTTGAATATACCAATACCAAAATCCAATATAGTATTTAGCACTTAATTTTTAATCATAATTTATTTATATTATTCAATGTTTTTAAAATAGATTATAGATTATATACAATTATTTTTCATTTATGTTTTCATAATTGTAAGTTTTTTGTAATTATATATATAGATCTTTCATTATTATATAGATTATTTTCTTGGATCTATTCATAATTGATTTTTTTTTTAAATTTCTTTTATGAGCCTTACTATAAATCCTTGAACACAAATATTTTAACATAATGAAAGCTAACAAATACATACCATTTATATAGATGTTATACCATTTATATATAGTGTATTTCTATCATTGAAGTTGCAAATATTTTTTAAAATTTCATCAATTAATTTTTGTTTAAATAAAAATACCATAAAATATTAAAAGCACTATGAATTTAACATACACAAGAAATATAAAAAAATATTATTAACCATATAAAATATCACTACACAAAAAAATATTAGTAAAATATAGTAGTAACTAAAAAGTATTCATCTCTATAAACACAAATGGATGGATAGTATGTTACATTTTTCTTAGTCTTTTTACAATATTTGAGATAATGTTTTCTTAACCATGTGTATTGCATATATATATATTTAAGAAATGTAGACATGCAAGTTTCTACTCTTAAATCAAAGAAAAGAATGATTAAGCAAATGAATGTCAATTTACTTAGAAACATAGTTATTCATATCAATAATAACAAGATCATAGAAGAGGGGGGCATGCGCACTTTCTTAGGAGCATGCACATTCATTTTTTTAAACTTCAATGTTCTCCAAATGACCAATATGTATGC